>JARKHS020005461.1:0-336475 GCA_030143305.2 Amblyomma americanum
CTGTTACCACTGACAACACCAACCACTAAACCCCCCCCCCCCCCCCCCCTCTCCATCTGTGATCTTTATCTCACCCCGGCAATCGCACACTATCTACTGGTTCAATGCGCAAGGCAGTGATTTTTCTCTCTGTTCCCTCTTTCTGACCTAGTTTCTAAATTGTTCCAGAGAAGGAAGTCCCCTGGAAGTCCAGCAGTTTTGCCAATTACGGCGTCTGGCTTCAGATGTGTGTCACTCTTCCCGTGGATGTTCGGATTCAGCTTTGGACATACGGCGATTAGATATCCGTCAGACATCACTGGCAGTGTGGGATATTACATGCTACAACTTTTTAAAGCCTAACAATTCCAAGTCCACCAGGTGTCCTCACTCATAAATGAAAAAAGAAAAAAAAAAGGTATACTGCAGTAACCAGCCTGCAACCACTCTGTTGGGCTTCAGCAGCATGTGGCAAGTGCTTACGTGGTAGGTTCATGCTCTGTGGGGGTTGTGAAGGAGGACCCTTCCACGTCGTGCAGCCGGTCTGGAAAGAGAGGACTTGTCTCGCTCTCCTTGTCCCCATCTGAGCGGCCGAGGGGTGTTCCCTGCACACCCAAAACAAAACACCCAGCGGACGCCTTCTAAACTAGTTTCACCAGTTAGGGGAGCACCGAGGACATCCCATTTTTGTTCTTTGGAAATGTCCACTGCTTATTTCTTTGTAGCTATTTTAATGTTTCTTTGGCTGCAAAAGACGTATTTATTGATAGAAAATTGGATTTTCAAATTTTTTAAAAATTCCCCATCACTCAATTAAAACTTGTGACATCGATAATGAAAAGGACTTTGTGATCGTCATTCAGAAGTAAATGGTAGTGCAGCCTTTCCTCAGAGATTCGAGTAAAACAAACTGCCTAGAGGCCACCACAGTCTGCTTGTGAAAGTGGCTGGCAGTAGCAATGCTTGTATTTCATTTCTTTTTGCCTGTTCTAGCTTTTCAAAACTCTATATTCAGTGAGAGTAGCTTCTTAGCTGTCAGAACATGGTAATTATGGATACACGTCAACCTAAATTTGCCCTCAGTATCTGTCTGACTGACTGACCATGAATGGCCAATCCAATTTGTGCATGCTTGATATGTCAAGCATAAACTTCTCCGCTGCTTTCGTTTCTGCACATTTTCAGGTGAGAATACAATGAAGCAAACGCTGAGAAAACAAGCCAGGGTGCATGCACCCAAAAAAGACAAAAAAAAAGGGAAACTGGCACTGTAAGCTGTGTTGCACTCCGCCCAAGTCTTTTACTCACGCTGGCATGGTACTGAAATGCTGAGAACTAGACACCGCGGTTCCTGCTGTAAACACACATATGCAATAAGCGTCGTGGAATCAGTCAACCTAACAGATTTTTCAAGTGGATAAAATTACACACGTTAGCACACTGTTAGACCATTTTATTTAGTTAGTAAAACTTTATTACATTGCCTACTTTGGAGCAGTTAATAATTTTTGATTGACTGTTGCACATTAGAAGTAAAAAAAAGAAAAAGCAATACATTGAGCGAGAAAATACAAAGTTATGTTTTAAAGATGTAGGAGATTTGAGCCCCTAATGAAATTTCAGGGACATACAGCTCGGACCTGTCCATAACAGCTGTTTGACAACCTCCACTTTGATAATAATAAGCACTATTTTTAAATATCTAATAAAGTATGGCTTGAATGCATGCATGCAAAGTTACACCTTGGCTATATACAGAAGCTTACATATATATATATGAGCTTTGGTTTTTTGATTCCAAACAAAAAGCAAGGTGTTAAAGGGTAACTGAGGTGAATTTCATACAATTTACGTTCCGAGTAAAAATAAATGGGATGGCTATTCGCGGCGACACCGATGTCTGTTCTGTAGCAAGAGATGCGTTTGTTGATAAATAAACGACATTTCCAAACGGGACATTATTCTTGTCATCAATTACATCTATTGCAGTCAATGACATCTGGAAACTGCTCCTTTAGCAAATTTCTCTTGTGTACCTGTGCTGTGTATTGTGTAAAACAATTTGATGTTCTTTCATTATCAGTTTTTCTAGTTAGTTTCATTTGTAAGCTACTCACAAGTCTGTGTAATATAATGAGCCAAAAGATTTCATCACTGTGTTTGTTTCGCAATGACCGGTTTTTCAATGATTCGCACAAATAAATTTGAAATCGTTCCGCTGAACTGCTAATCGAAGCAACCGGGTGATTGGGAGCTTCGGTTCCCTCCCCATCAGCCATGAACATGACTGGAAAAAAATAAACCTTGAAACATAGAAACTTGACTGAAACCTGTGATGTCAAAACTGAAATAAATTTCATGACTGCCATTTGAAAGTGAATGGCGGCGCAGCCCAGCCTCAGAGATCCGCGTGAGAAAATCAGTCATGACGTCACCGCACTTTGCTTGTGACATCAGCCAACGTCAATAATAACTCTATTTGATTTCTGTGGTCTTTTCTAGCTTATCTTGTGACATCAGCCAACGTCAATAATAGCTCTATTTGATTTCTGTGGTCTTTTCTAGCTTATCCCTTTAAGGCACGTTGTACACAATTGTGCACTTTGCAAACTCGCAGTTCTTTTTCTCACAGTGCACTCTAGTCAGCACTGATTTCCTCGTTTCAGGAAAATTTAGTATCCTCCACCGTTCAAATAGGACGCTTTCTTATGTTAGCTAAGCAAAGGCAGCAAAAATAATTTCACAATACAGTGAGCCTGGTTGCATGTCTTTTGCCATTTTCTTGCCAACAGATTTTACCACCAGCACCTTCGAAACCCAAAATGATTCTACGATCACCAGAGAGTTGGTTTCATAAATCCTGGTGTTTTAATATCACAGTTTCCAGCTATTCTGAGCTTGTAAGAAATTTTTTATACACGTGTAAAAAGTTAACTATTGGTGTTTTCCCTTGGAATACTCACAAATTACCTTTCTTGATGCCTGAATATGCTACTTAGGCCAAGAAAAATTGTGTTTTGAATTGAAAGGGCAAATGGCACCTGAAAAGTATAAAATCTCTATTTTCAGACCAAGTAGCCTCTTTGCCATTAGAATGTGGTACTTTATTGATATAAAACAACTTCAATTTGTCGTCAATGTCCCTTTAACAATGCATAATAAGCAACATGGTTGCCCCTATAAAAGCAAAACTGTAGTATTGCAAGATACAACTTGAAAAAAAACAAAACAGCAGTTGATAAAAACGGGCCATACTCTGCGGTGTACTGTATTACTCCGCTGTCCAATCATAACAGTAAATGAAATCAGTGTGTAAATGAGTGACTATATTAAATAAGCCAGAAGCATCAAATTTCTTGAGCTTATAATTAATTCTCTTTGTTAGCTTCCTTTCAGGCAACAAGAAAAGCTTTAACAACTGCCTACTTTTTTTTTTTTTGCCTCGGAGAAATTTTGCATGGTGGTATTGAGTGTGGGCACAGCTTCGCTGTGGACTTAAATTGCATTCAACTAGCACATGTGCTGTTAAGACAGCCGCCCCATGCATTTGGATGCTGACTGATATTCATTGCTCAGTAATGCTACTCTATCAAAGGCAACAGATAAACCTGCAGCTATCATTCAGCCCACCCATACACATTCATGTTAGCCTCAGCAAAAGTAAAAAAAAAGAGGGTTTTAGCATAACTAGACAATGTGGTAATTCTATACAGGAAAGAACAGGTTAAAGCTTCCACTATTGGTTAAAACAAAGGTCAACAACAGTCTGGCTATCAAGCGCCTTCAAGTTTCTGACTGGTGGGTTCAATGCGTTTAATCTTTACACAATCGGTCAAAGCAGAATGCACAGAGCACCGTAGGTTTCTATCGACCAACTAGATTATCCAGAACGAAACTGACGTCTTATTGGGGATATTCTGTATTTTAGCTACAGCAAATGCCCAGCTGTCTGGAAACTTTAATCACCATACACACCAACCAGCGATGTCAAACAGCACAGACCATAAATAGCTAAAAAAAATTAAAACTAGCGCTTTATGAAATTAAGCATTCAATCAAATGTTTTGCTTTTGCCTGAAAGCAATAAAAAATGGGCACTGGTCAGCTGATGAAAAATATCCCAGCATATGTCACTTGGTTGTTTCGAGTTCAGTTATTAAAATTTTACTACTCCCTGCTGTAACGCCCAGATTTTCTTCAATAATAATATAATATATATGTTAATAATATTCTCTCACTTCATGATACTAGGAAACTTGCTTTGTACCTCCGCTTTCTTTTCCCCCTGAACATGGCACAAAATTTTTACCCTTTGACATTTTTTACTGCAAATATTAATCGCTAGCAAATGTGCAGGTGCATGCAATGCATCATATCTGAAAAATACTGCGAAATTATTCGCATGGAGAGAACCTGTCACCTTACACTGCTTATGCAAAACACGGAGACTACGAGCACGAGTGATAAGCTAAAATGCTGCATGTTCAACACATTTCGAAAGCTGTAAATCCCCTACAGGCTTCAGGATGTGTGGACGGCTAAATTTGGGCCAGCAGCTCTTGAAAGCGACTATCTAATGGTGCCATCCCTGATATGGCACGACAGAGGCCGAAAATACATCAGGCAAATTCTGAACATATGCCACGAAATCCTAACACGAAGCACACACATTTGTTGGCAGACTTCATTTTTCCCTGAAGCAAGGTGTACTGCAGATATGCTGACGGATAAATCCACAGCACCCGATCTGTACTTGCCGTGCTAAAAAGCAAAGTACTAGGCTGGCGAGAAACATCTATTCAATGCTGATGTTTTTTCAGTCCGGCAATGCTCATGCAATGAGGCACGGAACTCACATTTGCACTGTGGCCGACATCACTTAACCTCAGAAAAACGTCACTGATGGTTCGCTCATCCCGATCGACGTCTCCGTTCACCTCCATGACAACACGCTCACAACCACGCGACTGCACGACGTCGGCGGGTGCGAAGGCGCGCTACTCGGCCGCCTTTACCGCTGCCGGGCGTTACGTAGAGAAGGCATCACGTGGTGTCACGGCAATCTGTCTCTATGCCGCTCGCCCTCGCCACCGTTAGCGGCTGCAACTGGCACGGAGTGGTAGTGGGAGAGAGTCCGCGCGGTTTCTTCTCGGCAGTAGCGCTCCTCGATTACGACGCTTGTTTTTTTTTTTTGTTCGTAACGCGAAACCAGGCGTACGACTACGGGCCTGAGTCACAGGTCTCTCTGCTTCGCGCGACACGCCTGACAACTCGCCCAGGCCGCGCACGAAACAACACACAATCGCTTTCGCCAGGCCCCGAGCGCGGGGGTGTTATAACTCTCGAGAGGTGAGAATAGTAGCGACAAGCGCCGAAAGCGGTGCCGGCTCGACGAGGAAGGCTTTTCTGAAACCATGGATTTCGGTAGGAGTCTGACGTCATATCGTGTATGGTAGTTAACGCAGGGTCAAGGTAAACGAACTTAATTACCGCATATGGACGGCTGGAGGTAAGATGCTTCGCCAAAAGGTAGCGCACCGACTCACCATTTCACCGATCATAAATAAACATTGGACAGTTGGGTATGCCCGACAGACTACTTGGTTATGTTACTGTAATACAGGACCACGCGCCCTTCCGGGGCTGGGTATTTTCCAGCAACAGGCGAGCGTACAAAAGATAGCGCACGCCACGACGAAACTTTTCCATGGCATCTGTGGGGTTCGCTTGCTCCGCTGTACCGTTTGCCACAATCAGCAGCGAAGTGAGCAGCTCCGCGAATGTGTGCGCCGTTGCAGAGATACGAGTACTTTATCGTGCAATATAGTGACTCCCTTTGATAAACCCGCAGAACACCAGGAGCACTTTCGGACCAGGAAACGAGTGGCTAAAGAGTTACAGCGTAAGTTGAAGCTTGCTGTGAGGGTTGGCCCGACACTCTTGGTTATAGTATTTTTTTAATATGATGGCTACGGGCGGGTAGCACCGCGGAGCCGACATGAAGCGAACATGACGCGTCAGCTGTTGTCGCCGCCGTTGCAACACAAGCAGGTGCAATACGCCAGGTCTGTTCTCCACTACCGAGGGCATGTTCGCTTAGAGAGCTGCATAATGACGTTGGGCATTTGAAGACCAGATATATAATAAACACAGTGTCATAAAATCTTTGTTTAGCTACTGTCTTCCTTTACAATTCCACGACGCGTGTCAGCGAAAGTTTCTGGAAAAACCATGAGGTGCTGCCGACCTTGTACTCACGTCATAAATTTCTTCCTCCGAATCATCTTTGGCTTCCACCAACTCAGAGTAGAGCATTTAAACGTGATGGTCGGGCTTCTGATCTTGTTATCAACAGGTTACAAGGTATGAAACAAGGACAACAAACAAATCAACGTTGCCGCGAAAACAAAACAGCTTGCACGAGAAGCAGAAAAGAAGCGCAAACCGGATTCAGAAAAAAGAGCGGAAGTCGCCGCTCCCTGTTGCCAGCCTGCGATACTAAACGCGCTAAAAAGATTCAAAATTGTAGATCATGTCGCGCACTCGCGTCGAGTGACGCACAGCCGCGCAGCTTAGCCAGCTGAGCAGTGTGTTTACTCAGCGCTGGCGCGCACTACGCTCACGCTAGCGGCAGAGTCGCACAGGGATTGCAGCTCCCGAGGAAGATGCGCAGACTTTTCTGCACTTATGTGGGCACTATTAACTGCTTTAAATGTCGGGGCGTGCGAGCACATTATACATTTGGCGCAGGTGTACCAAAAGTAAACAGAATAGTTTACGTCGCCCAGTCGCGCCAGCGCGAGACTTACTCAGTATTCTGGTATAAAACTCAAGTATTAAAACGCTCACACATGATCTCAGTACGCCGGCTGAACTCCAATGTTGTGTGTTGGGCGACCGCGAACTCGGACCTCAGTTAATTGCTATTCTGATATACGTACATTTGGCAACGGTTGCTTGTAAACGCCCGGCTTGGGGAGTTCTACAAACCCGAATTCGACCAGTGCTAGGAGCTTGTTGTTCTTATTCCGTGATAAACAGCTGTGCACACCGCAAACTTGGCGAGCATATATTATTCGGGTACTTGCAACTCAAGAACGAAGCGGATTTTCCACGTCAAAGGACCTCCTTCCTGCCAGTGGTGTCGGCCGATTTTCGTCCCCCTGATGGCGTGACAATGCAGGGAGATAATTTCCCCTCTCTATGGTCGGTACAACCCCCTTTTCTGCATTGTCGCGCCGCTCGCCCTTTGCATATTGTCACACTAGCGGGTTCATGACAATCAGCCGACGGCATTGGCTGGAAGGGAGTTCTTTGACGGGAGAAAGCCGCTTAATTCGTTCTTGAGTTATATCCAACTATAGTACGCGGATCTTTGAAGTGACGGCGCTAGGATATTTGTGTGGTGTGGAGCGGAGAGAGTGGGGAGGGCTATTCTAATTTTAGGCAGGCATGCCATTCCTCTATGGCATTGATCCTCATGAAGCCCACCACTCACTGATCCTCATCCTCACCCATCGCCTCTTCTTGTCGCCGTCACTGAGTCTTTGTGCGCATCGTCCACACTCAGTTTAGTCCGTCGGATCGATCAGTAGGCTGCAATAAAGTTGCACCCTTAATGCAGTGTACTGAGCCGGCTTTCGCACAGCTCTATGACACGGCATTGAGGCTAAGGTAAAAACAAAGGACCTCGATCGAGGCATGTGTGCCGAGGCGACGTTACCAGGGCTTCGAGCAGCTAAATGGAGGTTTCCGTTGACCTAAAACTATGCACACTCGCAGACCAAAAGCAAACTGCAGAGCTTCGAAGGTGCCGGAGTTTGCGCTTACTGACAGTGATACGACCGCGTCCGTTGACGCAAATTAATCACAGCAAAAACTTCCATTGGCACTGTTTACGCCAGTATGGGGAAACGAGCACAAACACTTCATGTCGTTCACGATGAGGATAGGCAGCGCACACAAACCGTGCAAAGATAACACAGTGCGATAGCGAGGATATATGCTGGCGTTTCCTTTTTTCCAGTTATTCGTGAGTTCCTGATATTCCCTGTTTATTTATTATTTTCGCCAATCATGTTCGATTGAAAACGATGTGCTCTTGAGCTGCCATTTAAGCGAACCAGTTTAGAGAAGCTTTGCGCAATTGTTCGCAGAAAATTTATTTCACTATGGAACTTAACACAGTATAGACGTTGAAGAAAGTGCATAATAAATTTACCAAATAAATAAGAAAGTCGATCTCGCCTTAGTCGTTGCTCAGTGATATCGGAAAGTCGTTATTAACTTTCAATTCGAAAATTTATCGATCGCCTTTGGTACAAAACAAGTGTCCCGACACCACGCATTGTTAAGCAGGTGGCGCGCTGATGTCACTGCTCGTTTCATGGGAACACGGTATCGACGAGGAGTTGTCCAAGCGTACATGTGCACTAAAAAGATATATTCACCATGCGGCGAATGCTCTTACCGCGTTTATCAAAGTACGCGTGTGTGTAAGTGCTGGATAAACCGTCTATGGAAAGAACGCGGTTCTTTTATTCCGCTGCAAAGTAAGTGCACGCATAAGTATGTTGATTCAGAGAAGTACAGCAGGCCTGTGCACTTTCCTTTTCTTCCTTCCTGGCAACAACAGACAGACAGACAGACAGACAGACAGACAGACAGACAGACAGACAGACAGACAGACAGACAGACAGACAGACAGACAGACAGACAGACAGACAGACAGACAGACAGACAGACAGACAGACAGACAGACAGACAGACAGACAGACAGACAGACAGACAGACAGACAGACAGACAGACAGACAGACAGACAGACAGACAGACAGACAGACAGACAGACAGACAGACAGACAGACAGACAGACAGACAGACAGACAGACAGACAGACAGACAGACAGACAGACAGACAGACAGACGGCATTCCCAGGTGGTCTTAAACGGCTAGATCCGACGATGACCTTTTCAGTTCCTCGCGGAATACCTCACCCTATTGCATGCGTTATCCGTAGACTACGTTTAAACGTGGCATTCACGCGCAAATACTTGCACTTAATAGCACAAGCGGACTCCCCGGAATGCACCACATGTGGCGTGCTAGAGACTATAGAACATGTTTTAGTGGCGTGTCCAGCGTATGCACGTGAAAGACTCATACTCGCATCTGCTCTGAAGCCTATGGACACATCGCTCCTCTCTGAGGATTTGATCCTCGGCGCTTGGCCAGATAGTTTTAGAACTGTAAAGGCAACGCGAGCGCTCTCACGCTTTTTGAGCGACACGGACCTTGTCTCGCGTTTGTGATGTCAGAAAGTGTGCCTTGTTTTTTTTTAAAGTAGTTTTCATCTGCCTCCTCCCATCATCATCTTCTCCCATAGTGACCTTCTTTTATCTCCTCTTCCCGTCCCCCAGAGCAGAGTAGCAGGCCAGATATTTATTTTTCAGGCCTACCTCTCTGCCTTTCCTATCAATAAACCCTCTCTCTCTCTCTCTCTGAACAGTCAACACAGCGGAGTCCCGAGTGCGTTTTTAGCGAAAATAATATTTTTACAAGACTAGTTCCTTGTCATTCCTGTAGTAGCCAGAGAGCAGACGCAGTCTAACTCCAAGCTCAGCATGGGGTCAGAAATCGACAGTCCGCATACTTACGTGTCCCCAAGTATGATGCGGCTAAAGTCATCGGCGATAACAAGCAGGAAGTTTTGGGACGTTACAGGTGCGAAACTATGAAGGAGAAATAGAAATTGACTAACGTATTCTGTGCTGCGCCAGGTAATATTGTCACGTTGGTGTTGAGCGGCCGAGGGTCGGCAGTGGCGTAGACCTGGACGAGCGCTTCCACAACATTTTCTTTTTTCTTGATTGGCGTGTTCGTCTTCCCGAGCGCTGGCATCATTAGCCCCCTCCTCCGAAAGCACAGACCCGATGCTGAAACGAAAGCAGGGGGACACGAGAAGAGTTCGGGTGTCCTTGCGTAGTAGGGCTTCAGGCGAACCACGTGGACCACCCCGGGGAGGTGGTGGCGTCGAGATTGGTGAGTCTCGTGAGGGACGACTTCATAATTGAGGGCTCCAAGGCGTCGCACAATTCGGTAGGGACCGAAATAGCGGCGCACGAGCTTTTCACTCAGTCCGCGTCGTCGTTTTGGGGACCAAACCCAGGCAAGATAACCTGGGGGGTATTCCACATGCCGCCTCCGTAGGTTGTAGCGTTGCGCCTCCTGGCCCTGTTGGTCCTGAATGCGAACCCGTGCGAGTTGGCGGGCAGCTTCGGCGCGTTGTAAGAAGGACGCAACGTCGTCATTTGGATGATCGTCGACATGAGGCAGCATGGCATCGAGTGTTGTCGTCACCTGACGTCCATAAACTAGGCTGAACAGTGTCATGTTGGTTCTAGAAAAGGGTTGTAGCGCCGAAAAAGACAACACATAGCAAGCGAGACGGGACAGGCGCCTGTCCCGTCTCGCATGCTATGTGTTGTCTTTTTCGGCGCTACAACACTTTTCTGGAAACATGCACCAACTAGCCCCCCAACAAGTATATTACTCAGTCATGTTGGTTGTTTCCTGTACGGCTGTATTGTACGCGAACGTGGCGTAGCGTAGGTCGTCGTCCCAGGTTTTATGTTCCACGTGCACGTACTATCGGGGACAAAAGTTTGCGGGACGCGAGTTCTTGGAAAGAACGTTTTGTTGCAGCTCGACCTCGCTACCCAGTCGCCTGATATTGTATGAAGGTATTAAAGGCCCAAATGCTCCTTCCTCTGGTTCACTGAAAGCATATGTCTGCAAGCGTCTTGTTTAGACGTTCCGTCAGCCCGTTACTTTGGAGATAAGAAGTCGTTCTACGGTGACTGGTGTGACTGAAAACTAGAATATGGTGCAGGAGCTCAGAGGAAAAGGCAGCCCCTCTGTCCGTAATCAAAACTTGTGGAGCGCCATGACGTAAGATGATTTGATGAACTAAGAACTTGGCTACTTCGATGGTGGTGCTACTTTGAAGATATGCTGTCTCCGCATAACGCGTGATATAATCAGTGGCTATACTATTATCCACCCTTTTCAGGAGCCTGATGTAGGAAAGGATGAGAGCGCGTCCATGCCGACTTGCTGAAACGCTTGCGAAGGCGGCTCAATGGGCGTGAGGAATCCGGCTGGCTTCAGTGGCTGGGTTCACTAATTAGACCTAAACCTGGATATGCATGCGTTGTTTGGGACCCGTTTACTAAACAAAATATAAAATGTCGTGAAAGGGTACAGAGGAAAGCTGTGCGATTTATCTGTTCATAATACTCTCGATATGACTCTCCCTCACAAATAATGAGTTATAATGGCATCGAGCTTCTTGAGCAGCCAAGGAAAAATCTTCGATTGCCGTTCCTTTCCGTGCTGTTTAATGGAGATTTAGCAATTAACCTTTCATCCTATCTGTCTTGTTCAACCTCCAGGCCTACTCAGTACCGTCATCTGAATTCACTAAACCCTTATTTTGCACGGACGGATGCATTCAATTTTTCATTTTTTCCCCGAACGATAACAGACTGGAATGACTCATTGTTGCCTGTTTCCATTGATTGAACCTGAACCCTGCTTGGACCTGAACAAGGTCTGCAGTATGAAATAAATAAATAAATAAATAATAAATAAATAAATAAATAAATAAATAAATAAAAGATGACCGGAAGCTGGTTCGTCATGGCAAGGCGTGAAGAATTTCGTCGCGTAGGTTCACAGGGACGACCAGCAAGTTATTGCCTACTGTTGGCGGCGAAATTCTTCTTGAAGAGAACACCGTTTCGTATGCAGAGAGACGACAAAGCTCGCCCGAAGGCTTTAGGAACTCTCCTGCTGGCACCTTCAAGATAACGAATGATGTCGCGGAGGTCGGGGTCGGCGCGTTGATCCTCGGCGAAATCGTTGGCATTTATTGCATTCAAGAAGACTTCATCGTCGTCAGCAGCGTCGTCCGGAGCTGCTTGCGCGGGAGCACGAGTCGGCGTCTGCGTGCGTGCGACCGCATTTGTAAATGACGGTGGAATCGAACTCTTGGAGTCGAAGGCTCCATCGTGCGAGGCACCAGGAGGGATCCGTGAAGTTGGTCGGCCAGCATAGTGCGTGATGATAAATCACTACTTTGAAAGAGCGGCCATAAAAGTATGGTCTGAACTTCGAAACTGCCCACACGATGGCGAGGCATTCTTTTTCAGAGGCAGAGTAGTTGGCTGCTGTCTTCGATAGTGCGCGGCTGGCATATATAGGCGATGACATGTGGTTAGTCCCGCTGAACCTGAACTATAGACAGCGCCCAAACCAACGTAGCTCGCATCGGTGTGGACCCTTGTGTCTGCAAGTTCATCAAAGTGCGCCAGCACTGGGGGTGACTGCAGGCGGCGTTGAAGCTCTTGAAACGCCATCTGCTGAGGTGGTTCCCACTTGAACGGTACATGCGCCTTTGTCAGATCATTAAGGGGTGAGGAAAGTTTAGAGAAATTCTCCACGAAGCGGCGGTAATACGCGCATAGTCCGAGCAATCGACGAACTTCCTCCCGGTCACGCGGCGGTGGAAAATTGGCAATGGCGGATGTTTTCTTGGTATCCGGAAGGACCCCTTCTTGGTTCACGACATGGCCTAAAAAACTCTTCGTATGCAAAATGACATTGTTTTCGGCCTCTAGAGAAAGGCCTGATGACGTTATGGCCTGCAATACCTCCTAGGGGCGACGCAGGTGCTCCTCGAAAGACGGGGCAAAAATGATGACGTCGTCCAGGTAGACCAGACAAGTTTTCCACTTCAAAGCTCGCAAGAACGGTATCCATGAGCCTTTGGAATGTCGCGGGGGCCGAACAAAGACCAAATGGCATCACCTGAAACTCGTACAGTCCGTCTCGAGTGATGAATGCCGTCTTTTCGCGGTCCCTCTCGTCTACTTCAATTTGCCAATATCCTGACTTGACGTCCACGGAGGAGAAATATCTGATGTTGCATAAGCGATCCAAGGCGTCGTCAGTTCTGGGCAGCGGGTACACATCCTTTTTAGTGATGTTGTTTAGCCGACGGTAGTCAACGACACTTCCAAGCATGCAGGCATCGCCCTGTTGCTCGCTTCCAGTGCACAAAAGTTTCTGCCATTCATTGATCCCGACAACGTGAGTTCATACGGTTCCATCGACCCATTAGAGACCTTTAGAATAGGTGGACCTTATTGATTAGGGGCACAGCGGGCCGCCAAGTGCGCATGTCTCGTAAATGGCTTCTTTGACTGCAATGACAGATGGTTTTATTACTTTGTTTATTTCATTTGGTCGACATTTGCGCTGATACTTTATTGTTATCGCGGCGCATCAGCCCGTGCAGCTGTTCCAGCTTCAGATGGCAACGACCGACTTTTCTGCTTCATAGGAAGTCCGAATACATGGCCGTCGTCAGCAAAAAACAAAAAAAAATGTCTTCTGCTTCTTTTTGTGAGTTTCGAGCGTGTATATATACCGAACCTATATGGTAGCCTGAATGTTAATAATTGTTTTTTTTTAGGAAATGAAAGACGCAGCAAATGTCTCACTTTTCGGTGGACACCTCAATCGCGCCCGTAGGGAAGGTAGTTGGGCATGAAAGAAAGAAAAGAAAGAAAGAAGGAAAGAAAGAAAGAAAAGGAAGAAAGAAAGAAAGGAAGGAAGGAAGAATTAGATGGCTCCGCAATAATTTTTACCAGCTGGGGATCTTTAAAGGGACCCTGAAATTATTTTGATGGTCATATTCTACAGAAAAAAATCTCTCCAGGTGGTCTTTGCGAGTATTTGAGTCAGATTTCAAAGCTCTGCGTGAACTTTATAATTTACAAATAATTTTTTTTACAAACATTCGCAGAAGTGTCAAGAAGGCACCGGGTTTACCTATTCAGAACCCCACCGTAAAACTACTAGAACTAGGCATCCACAACACACTGGATAAAATTGTAGAAGCCGTACAAATCTCGCAGCATAAAAAGGCTGTCGGGAAGCGTCACAACCAGGAAAATCCTAGCGAGCCTAGGAATAAACTACGAGAGAAAGCGAGGCCACAAAGTGGACATGATTAAGAGAGTGCGCAACAGGCTCATGATCCCACCAGTGCCCAAAAACGTGCATCCCGTCCACCACAAGGATCGCAGAGAGAAACGGGCTGCAGCCCTCGGCAGGTGTTCTAAAAGCTATCCGATACAAGATGTGGCCTACGTGGACGCAACTAATTGCGGGAAGGGGAGAATGGTGATAGCGGTAGCTAGCGCCGGCGCCTCAATCACGTCGGGCAGTCCCGAAATTGCGGAAGAAGCCGCCATCGTGCTCGTAATTGCGGCGAAATTTTCCAAAGAGAGGGTCGCCCCGTGACGAACGCAATCCTGCGGACCGCAACGGACGACCACCAAATTAACATAGTCTGGACACCTGCACACGCATCCCTGGCTGGGCATGAAGCAGCTCACGAACTGACTGGCTCGAGGTCTTGCTTTCCGAGCCAGTGGGCACACCGAGGGCTTCAGAGACAGGGATCGTCTTGCGTGTTACACAGAGATCACACAACATTGCAGGCTCAAAAAAGCGAAGTACCCCCCCCCCCCCCCCCCCCTTCCACTGATAAATCATTGACAAAGAGTCAGGACACCTCTTGGCGCCGTCTCCAAACTCATACATTCCCGAACCCGGTTATATGTAGTCTTTATTATCCGGGACAGTATTCAAATGAGTGCCAGCTATGTAACAACAAAGCGGATCTCAACCATATTCTTTGGAAATGCCCTCTTGTCCCCCTGGAGGGAAAAAAAATAATGTCGCTTGACCAATGGGAGGCTCTCCTACTCAGCTCCGATCCGGAGACTCCGACAAAGGTCGTCCAACTGGCCGAAGACGACGCCAGGAGCCAAGACCTTTTGGCCGTCATTTAGGCGAGGGGCCTACAGCCATAGAGTTTCTTATTATTAATTAGAGGGAAAGCTGGCGGCGCTGAGCCACCATGGGCGCTCAAAGCATCATGGGGCGGTGAGCTACTTGGTGCGGGACAGTCGTTTTTTTCAGGAACAGAGAGTGGCGTTACTAAGATGTCCCGTTCCGTCCACTGCGCAGACGACTTTGGCGCAAACGTAGCGCGCAAAAGCCATAGTAGCGAAAACGCAACAGCACACGACGCCAATAAAGGTTTTTGGTTTCCGAAATGCCATTAAAAAAACTCTTAAAGCGATAACATTTTTTTCTGCAAACATATATCTAAAGTGCGCCTGTTAAGCACGAAATATTGCCTTTTGTTGTCTGCAATACTTGGCCAATAGGAGAGCCAGCCATCGCTTGTTTTGGGCAAACTTTACAATTATATGCTTTTCTGCTCGTTTGCTGCAATTTATAGACAGGATATTGAATGTTAGCGCATTCTTCATTACCAAACCTTTATTTTTTATTATTTTTGGCTTAAAGTTGTGGTTCTGCAGTCGGTAGCTCTCCGCCCCATGATGCTTAGAGCGCCCATGGTGGCGCAGGTGGTCCCGGGGAAGCTCCATGCAAACTTTCATAGGCGGGCGCCAGCTTTCCCTCTAGTTAATAGTAGGAAACTCGATGCCTACAACCCCTCAAACAGTTGAAAATAAAAGTTTTACAATCCAAATTAAAAATTGCTGCTCACAACCGGCGGCACCTCCCCGCACGTTCTTAGCCGTGCCAAATTGACATGGGCGGATCGATGGGGCGCTGCGGGCTGCAGTCTCGACCTGTTTTCTTTATTTTCTTTTCTGGCCCGTCGGCGTGTGTCAGTTGAGGGAGGAGAGGAGACGCATCATTTTTAATCGCCGATATCTTGGATGATATCAGTGAGTGATGGAATACCGATTGCTCGTGCGCTTTTCTTAACCTAAATAAATACACTTTCTCGGTCCCTTTAACATGCACAGACATCGCACTGCGCACGAGCGCTTTTCGCATTTCGCCTCCATCGAAACACTGCCGCCGCGGTCGGGTTCGAAGCCTGGTACTCCGGCTCAGTAGCCGAGCGCGATAACTGCCCGAAGCGACTCTTACCCGCTTTGCTCTCATCCCAGATAAAGAGGAAGAGTGAAATTTCGGAAAAATTCTTAAAAAGCAAGAAGCAATATACCTTCCGAATATCCGGTTCGAAAACAGACTGATCTTTACCCTTTGATCGTTTAAAATGTGAGAGCGCAAAAACGAAGCGGCATATGTTTTCAGTTCGCTCCACGTATACGGGGTGACGAGAGGTAGAGCTTGATGTTTGATCCTCTGCGAATGCTTTTGCTTCCTCAATGCACGCGCCGCGGTAACTAAGTGGTTATAATGTTCAGCGGCTGAGTGCGACCATGCGGAATCACATCCTGACCGTGGTAACTTCGTTTCGATGGAGGCGAAAGGCAAAGGTGCGCGTTGGATGGCCGATATTATCTGGAGAGCTACACTACGAAGAGTCTTTCTACCTTTCTTCTTTCAATACCTTAAGAATCCCTCCTGGGCCTGGGGATGGTCAACACCTTCGTGGAGCTCCGAGAAGCACTCTTTACAAACCACTATGCAAGACTCTCAAAGACGCCGTCGTATCGCCGCATGCTTGCCCGACTTCACATCCACCATCCAACACTGACGGAAGAGCGCGTGCGCATCCCCGAAATCTGGAGATACGCCCTGCACGTACGCCCTCTTCCGGCCAACATGACACGAGACGACCATAGTGGCCGGCGCCTCACACGGGCGGAAGCCTTGGCACGGTACTATGGAAACAAACACGGAGTATTTTACGCGGACGCCACCGGCCCACACCATGGGGGTTGGTACACAGCCGCAGTCGTCCACCAAAACACCGCAGTGAACAGCCTTACGTTCAAAGCACAAGGCATTCATGCGGAAGAGGTGGCAATCGCGCTCGCCGCCGCCGATCAGGACTCGCGGGTCATCGTTACCGACTCGCGGGGGGCCTGCAGGAACATCGAAAGAGGCTTTATTCCCTATTTGGCATACCGAATACCTCAACATAGCAATTATCGCCCCCCGTTGCGGGCTCCGACCTCAGTCCGGCTTTTACCTTCAAGGAAATCATCCAATATTACCAATTCGGCCATGCAATCTTAAGCCCTGAAAGGGCCTCACGAAGGCGGAGGAACGCTTACTTTTTCGCCTTTATACTAAAACACTGCTGTGCCCGGTAGTCGTCAAACATCTCGACCCTGCGTGCACAGGGGATTGGCCGCACTGTAGGGAAAAGTCTTCGGACATTTACCACATGGTGTGGGCATGCCACTCAACTCCGAACCTTCCCCATATCCCCAACCCTAACCGGGGGGACAGGGAGGCGGCCCTGCTCGGCTGCTCTGACCTGGCCAGCCAAAAGGCCCTGGTCGGCCGGGCCCGAGCAGCAGCTACAGCCAATGGGCTCCTGTAATGAGGAGCCCACCTAGCGTTTGCAAGGAACGGCCTCTTAATTAAGGACCGCTCCACTCGCTCCCTGTACATATTTTGAGCATAGTTTTTCAGTCAGTCAGTCAGTCACGACCATGTTGCAGCGCCCTGGTCCGGCGGACCAGTGCAGCGGTCGGACAAGCGGGGTCCCGGAGAGAGGAACTCCGCCTTGTATTGTAAAGGGCAAGACGCACTAGGGGCCTCTCCCCGAGCACCTGTCTGTATATATAGCTAAATAAATGCTTTTCACCACTACCACCATCCACCGAAGAAGTGAGACAGTTACTGTGGTTTTCCTTTCCTCAAGCATTTCTCTGCCTCAGTGCAGAGCTCCAGCCATTTGTGTCCGTTACTGTAACTTTCATCCCTTCAAAGTGCTAAGTCAGTGCACGATAAAGAAATCCAGGTGGTGAAAATTATTCCGGAGCACTCCACTACCCCACCTCTTTATTTCACTCCCGCCTTGCTCCCTCCCCTGACGGTGCAGTTGAAGTGTCCACCGAGAACTAAAACAGTTTCTGCGCCCTTTCATTTCTTCAAAGCCATTTTTTTTTTACTTCAAAGTGAAAGCTGCAGTTTCTATAATTCGATCTATTACACTTTTTTGGCGCAAAGCGGCTTTACGTGGAGTGAGAAGATTATTTTGTAGAAATATTTAGCTTAGGCACAGACGTAGTTATAATAATAATATTTGTAATATGGTATGCAGAAACCTTAGAGTTGCTGCAAACACATAACGCAGTTTTCAGCACACGTGGGAGCTGGTTGATTTTGCGAGGTGATAAGAAGCCATCAAGGCGGAAAGCTGGTCTAGTTGGTGTTTCATCATACCAGAAGAATCACCAAGATCTTCCGTGCCGAACTCTGTAGAAGCATTCGGTATTTGCAGTTGTGCTTACGTGTGCATGCTGCGAACAGGACAAGCTGCCAGGTAACCTGTGATGCCTTTATCAGGACTTCGGCCAGAGAGGCAGCGAATGTTACCGAGTTTCTTTGGTCTTGTGGCCTGCCATCATTGTGTGCTTGGAAAAAAGCAAAAGAGGATTCCCAAGATGTCCCTAAGAAAAAAGTGTTGTGTTTAGCAGAATGTGGTCTCCCAGATAAAGTTCAAAAGGTTTTGAGCTGCGGGCCTAAATTTTGTAATGAGGTTAACGAAACACCTCTCGGACTCATTACCATGGTTAGGAAAGTAGGGCAATGTGCAGACGTGGAAGATAAGGCTAGATGTATTTCCGAAGGTGTCGACTGGTTGTCGAGTAGGAAGCCGTGTTCGCGTGGGGTAACGCTAGCGGTGAGCAATACAATCCATTACCTCAAGAAGAATAACCTTTCTTTGCTGACCGCTGATAAAGAGGGTGGATTCGTCGTGTTGCCCAAAACGATGTATCTTGAAAAGGCTAAGCAAGCTATTGACAAGAATTTTATTCCCCTGAAAATATCTGGCAGAAAAGTAAAAGCAGAGGCATTAAAAATGTGTGAACGGCTCAATTTGACAGGACTATATCAGTCTGTAAAAACAGCGAAGATGCTGGGTCTGAACGTATTCTTTTCCGCCAAAACCCACAAAGAAGGCATGCCTCTCAGAGCAATTGTATCCGAGAATGAAGCTTGGCAAGGCTTGGT
Organism: Amblyomma americanum; assembly: GCA_030143305.2. NCBI lineage: Eukaryota > Metazoa > Arthropoda > Arachnida > Ixodida > Ixodidae > Amblyomma > Amblyomma americanum. The sequence goes on from JARKHS020005461.1 coordinate 19,032, forward strand.
ATCAAAATACCTTCAAAAGCACCTTAGCCAACTAGATGTAGAAGACCCTTTTCGTGTGAGCAACTCAAAGGATGTAATTGAATTTTTGGGTGAGCAAGGTGGTGCTTCAGGAGCTAATTTCGCCTTTTCAGTAGATATTGAGGAGCTCTTTTATTCCATTCCCCAAATAGAGTTATTAGACGCAGTAAAAGAGCGAATTGAAAGCTGGGGGGCTGTTAAGTTCTAAAATAGCAGCGGGGTGTCTGTAAATGACTTTGTAGCGTTAGTTAAGTGTTACCTCTCATCCACCTTTATTTGTTTTAACGACAAGTTGTTCGTTTAGCGCTCGTCCTGTCTACTTCTATGTCTGTGTCTGTTATATGCGCTAGTCTTTTAATTCATGATAAGAAGCCGAAGGCGGATTCACTCCCTCTTACAAGCACTAGGCCCGCACTCAATGACTGAAAACCGCTTGACCTTGAAAATCGAGCCTCGAACCGAAATAGGAAACGAAGTGAAAACTAAATTGCTAGCGCACCTAATTTGCATTTGGTCTAACCATGCTAAATCGTCCGTCATTTTTTTTATCTTAAAAGCGTTTTACAATGCGAGTTCATCATATGAAACGTTCCATGTCTGTTCTGTTAGTAGAGAAGGGAGGTACCAAGGTAACTATCAGGAGGACCTCAGGTAACTAAATGCACAGCAAAAAGGTAAAAAAAACTGCCAGATAACATTCATAAATAAATACAAAACAGAATAAAACACAATATAAATAGAAGACTGGAAACAGGAAGTTTTCACACTGTAATAAAAAAAAATTTTGGAGAGCCCTCAGAAGGCTTCATATAGGAAGCATTCAGTTTTAGTCATATTCTTCAAATTTAAATTTGTCAGCTGTATCAAACACCGATAACGCCAACTAAATGCGCAATAAAAAAAACAAAGAAGGAAGATAGACGAAATCATGGTAGATTTCGCTTTTGTTCCTTCCCCACCTGTAATATACGGCAGGACTGCATGGAATTCATACTGCGCGCCTGCTATGCATACACCGTGAGCTGTCAAGGACGCGACACACTGGAAACGACCGTGCTGCACTAAAGATTTCCACACGGCTCTCACTATCAGCGCACCCTGCTCTAATCTCGGAATTTTTCCGTGTTTTGCGCGCTTTCTTTATTGCCTTGGAAGTGCTCAGCACATGTCCCAAATGTTCCACGACGGCTGCTGAGGTGGATCTTCGCCGCCCTTTGTGGATTTTCCCAGGAGCGCAGAACTCAAGAAGAAGACGATTGCTGGAAATTGCACATATACAACTGCAAGGGTGAAACATCTGTCCTTGTGGCTAACGGACAACACTAAGAGCCGGAGCCTGCTAAGGTTTCTTGAAGAGAATAGGCTCCACGGCCTACTCTAGCTTTTCGACAGCCTCTTTTTATGCCGCACGGCTAGTCTCCGAATTAAAAAAAAGAAGAAGCAAGGCCATGATAACGACGTTTCCAAGTTCCAGCGCTTCCAACGTATTTAAGCCAACCTGAGTGATCCATTGCTCAATACTGCGGATTTTAGCCACTTAAAGTTCCCATGGAATATCCGGTGGTGTAAATCAAGGCTTTGTGAGGTGTCAATGACGCTTCTGCGATGCAGAATCCCTCACTTAAATTTGTACTTATGCAGATGTGGGTTCGCTGCGACAAACCTTCGTGTATCATGTGGGCAAGTTGAAACATTGGATCATTTTCTCCTCTCTTGCCGGCGGTCCGCAGTTCAGAGAAAACAGTATTTGGAGGTCCCTCTTTCGAGGTTAGGACTCCCTCTGTCTCTTCCAGTTATTCTTTCGTTCGGTGCGAGCGCAAAGGGATTCCCGTTAAGCAGTGTTTCCGGCTACCTTCATGATTACAGAAGTGCAACTGATCGATTACCTTGTCAGCTGTATACAAAATTTTGTCGAATGTCCAAAAATGCTCGATTCTATTCCTGGTAATTCATATTTCTTTAATTCATTTGACTGTTTCAAATTTTATAGTGATTTAGCCTTCTCACGCCTATTTTTCCCTGCGCAAATACTTATCTACTGAACCTTGGCCATGCACATTTAGTATACTTTTCATATGGAGAGGCTATAGACTATGAATAGACAAAAGTAAATATCTATAGCAAGGCAATAGAGTCTATAGCAAGTCTATAGACAATCTATCGACCATTTTTATAAGGATATTTACTTAGGCGGCGGACAGCAGTCTCGAATCCGCGGCACAGCTCGGCAGTAAGCAAACCTGGCGCCATAGGCGTTCACCTCTTTAACGCTCCACACCTTTACGAGGTTTCAGCCGCGCGTAGGTCGGCAGTTTACGATTAATAAAGCCGTAAGTCTGTGTGCCAAGAACTTCACATGCAAACGTCTCACGCTCGCTGCAGCACCGTAAAACGAACCGCTATGTTATCCAAGCTTAAGTGGCTGTGCATGTGCTGTGCGCGGGAGGTATTGCGCTCAGTACGCGCGTGTATGTCAGCGGTTGGTCCTACAGGTGCGCGCTTGCTGCTACCGTTCTGGCTAGGCCTTGCCTGAAGGGCATGCGAAGTGCGCGAACACGAAGGATGTACCGATTCGGTAGCGTTTCACTCCGAAGGTCGCTGCGCAGAGCCCCTGGAAAAATTCTGTTGACACATGAAACAGGCTGCGTACGACCTTTGGATTGCATTCTTGTTTGCTTGCGAGATTGTGTGCGAGGATGACAGGTGGAGAAATACAGTTGAAATAGCATGACATCTGGCAGCGCGCTGATGCTGATGATGAAGCACGTGCGCGGTGCACCACGTGACCGTGTTTATGTGTATACGTACTTGTATGCTTGTGTGTGTAGGCTCTTGATTATCGTGGCTGTCGCCACCAGAAGGGCTAAGAACGGCTAAGGAAGCGGAATTTTGATGTAACCGGCAGTGATAACAACATTACCTAGGACCGCGAGGCCATTCGGAGAAACCGAATTTTCGAAAGGAGCGAAATTTTTAGCTATACTTACAAACTAAGTTTACTCTGGCTGCTGCGTTCCGCTAATATCACGCTCCTGAGTAGAGAAATTGAGAAGGCGTTCAAGTACTGCTGCTACGTCGCATACCGTTTGTGGCCATTCCTATTTCTGTGCTCGTCGGCAGAGAGAAAGGTACACATGCGGTCATTCAGATGTCACCTGGTCGATGAATAGTACGTTGTCTCACCTCCTACGGTGATGAGGAGCACATAGAGCTGAATGAATGAATGAATGAATGAATGAATGAATGAATGAATGAATGAATGAATGAATGAATGAATGAATGAATGAATGAAACTTTCCCCCACACTAGGACCATCGAGATGCTGCAGCGTGAGCGTGTGCAAACTGTGAGTGCGATTGAAGCCTTAAAATGTTCCGATGGTTGGCTTCAAAGATTTGCTGTGTGCATGTCATGAAGACTTGTGTGGAACCTTGAAAACTGCATGCAATCGGTTCCCTTTACTTTAAGGCAGATTGCAACAACCCCTTGGTTCGGCGTCATACGCGTAACATTGCACACTACGACAAATACTTAACGACTGCTGAAATCCTCTACCTTCTTCAGCCCAACTGAGATGAGCCGCAGTCACACGGCCAGCTTCAGCGCCCGGTACCTTTCTATAGCGCGCATATCACGTGTCTCTGCGGTACAGACATGCGAGTGCATGGCCCATCATTTTATACTAGGTTTCCTGTACTTCTTCGCGGGCTTCGCGCATACATTTGCATAGCCGACAAAAATCGAACCATCCGTTACTGAACGCCTTTGTGCGGCGGAAATCGATGGTCGTTTGTTCAGTGATCTTTGCAAATGCCTGTGTAGTATGTGCGCGAGAATAATCAGCATTATCGGCTGAGGGCAATGAAGCAGGCAGACTTTCCGTCAGAAGTCACCTGGCCTATACTTCTCATTTATGCTTCAGAAGCAGCGACAGGAAAGTAACAAAAGTCGGAGTAGTTAACGGATTGGGGCGTGCGGACGAAATATAGGTGCGGTAAAAACTGTCCGTTCCTTTGGCGTGCCTCAAAAGCGTTCTAAATACACAGGGTTTACAGGGTCTGCAGAGGCTGCACGTTAAACCGTGACTTGGGATTACGGGACGCAAGAAATGTATTCTGGACAGGTCTAAGGAAATATCTATTCAAGAGAGCATGCTGCCGGGCTAGTTGGCGCTGCATGATGTGAAGAAGTCAGCGCGAAAACCAGACCAGGGACTTGAGAAGACACGTAAGACATTCACCAGCGCCAGTGAATGCCGTATGTGTCTTCTTAAGTCCCTCGTCTGGTTTTCGCGCTGACTTCTTCACATCAGAGGACAGATATTTGTGCCTCGAGATGTGGCGTGTGCAGTACGCAGCACCGACGTCGTAATATTCTGTCCCGTGACATTAGTCTTGGGCACCGAACGGCTGTTCCAGTTTTCGTCCTCAAATTATCCAGTTCAATTCTTCTTTCGTGTCGGGTTTTCCTTATCCCTCATCAAGCCTCCGCATTTGCGGCAGGATAGAAACACGTATACCACGAAAGTCCTTTCTATTGCATACTCTGATCCATGAGTAATGGCGATGGTATGATGTTACTTGTGGTCCTAGTGCGAGCAGTTTGTCCCGTGCACAAGGGGGATATTCTGCAGCACTATAGGCACCAAATGATCGTCCTGATCGATTCTTTCTTTTTTATTCCCCCTCTTCATCTTTTTGAACTGTACTTCGTCTCATAAGTTGTTCTTAGTCGTGCAGAAGCGACGAGCGGATGCGAACAGCATACTTGTGGAGGTCGCCTCCTCGCGTTCGAATACTATAGCTTCCACTACAGCCATGAACAACTAGCATACTCCTTCCAGGTCTACCCAGATCACAGTGCATTCCACCTACGCTAAAACGTACGTCAGAAGTGCGAAGGTTAGCACCATAAGTACTGAGCATTTAGAACTTGGACTTAAAGCCCTACGGTATCGGACCGCGGATTACCTTTCTGTATACTTTCGTGTAGACACTAAAAGGCCCCTTGAGTCGTTCTCTGCTCACCAGCGAGATTTCGGTGAGAGAAAGAAACACGTAAACGCCAAATAGCAGCGAGAATCTAAAGAACTGTGAAAAATATCCTCTGCAGTACTTGCAGTCATTTCGGAAACATCTCTCGCATGTTGCACTTTTCATCATGTGCCGCGGGGTTGCTCCCGGAGTTAAAAGCGCATTATTTTCACTCGGGTATATCAACGAACCCAAGACGCGGGACGGCGGGAACATTGCTTCTGAGAAGCTGCATCCAGTGTACGTATCACCACTTGCGCGGACACAGAATAAAATAAAAATTGAAACCAATCTTGCCGAAGATATCCCGGTTTTCAAAATCAACACTGATCAACCGTATAGGCATAGCTTCCTGCTGGTATGCGGTACACATGCTTCACGACTGTGACAGTAACAAAAAGCTCGAGCACTTTTTGCTCTTCCCCGCTGTGAGGTTAATGATAGCTGTCAATCGCCCTTCTCTGGGAAGGCCCATTCCCACAGATGCCCACACGATCGCAAACGGCACATTCCCGGGGGAGCGCCCACAGCCAGGTCCAACAGCTGTCCCCGTAAAAGAACAAAAAAAAATCGCCGCAGTGGTTCAGAGGCTTTTGGCGTTCGGCTGCTGATCCGAAGGTCGAGGGTGCGACCCCGTTTGCGGCGACTGTATTTCGATGGAAATTAATTATTAATTGGTTTTTGGGAAAAGGAAATGGCGCAGAATCTGTCTCATATATCGTTGGACACCTGAACCGCGCCGTAAGGGAAGGGATAAAGGAGGGAGTGAAAGAAGAAAGGAAGAGAGAGGTGCCGTAGTGGAGGGCTCCGGAATAATTTCGACCACCTGGGGATCTTTAACGTGCGCTGACATCGCAGAGCACACGGGCGCCTTAGCGTTTCGCCTCCGTATTTCGATGGAGGCGAAATGCAAAAACGAACGTGTGCCGTGCGATGCCAGCGCGCGTTAAAGAACCCAAGGCGGTTTAAATAAATCCGGAGCCCTCAACTACAGTGCCCCTTGTAGCCTGGGCCGCTTCGGGACGTTAAAATCCCACAATACACGGTGCGTAAAAGAAGCGGAGTACTCACGTATCTGTACTCTATCACAAGGCCAGGAGTCCGCCTGCAGACGTACACTGCTGTGGTCATGACGTCCAGCGGTAGCGCACTGGAAGACGGCAGCGAACGTGCGGTAGCTTCTCTCGAGCTCTCGAAACTGGCGCACTGTTCGTCCTGACGCGTCACGGTGTGCCGCTGTGCATCACGGGAGTCCACGAGTGTTTTGTTGCGAGCGCTGCCCCAGTCCACAGGACTCCGTGTCACTCTCGACTTTATGGCGGTAAGCTTATCATCCGCCCGGAGAGCGCCGAAACTATGTGCGCAGCTGTTACGGCGCGCCTACACTTGCGCGGCCGCGGGATGGACGAGGGAGAGGGGGGGATTTAAGACCTGGGAAAGCAAAAAATGCGCTCAGGCGCCACGCACTCACTGAACAACGCCGATGTGTCACGGAGTTTAGAAACGCGTCACGTGTAAGTACATGCTGGCCCAACTTGTCGTACCTGTCGGAACAAGACGTGTACGTCTGCTGTGTGCCGAGAGGGTTCCCCGGGTCCGATCGCTGACGTAAGCGTCTGCGCGGTGCGCAAAGCTGTGCCTTTCTCTGTTCTTCCTCACAGTCAGGAGAAACACCAAATCGTTGCGGTTATGAAATCGTGTAAAGGAATGCTTTCTATGAGCGCGAAGGTTGCCGTGCCTATCTGCAACTCCGTGCGCAAGTTCAACCAGGCATGAAGTCCTTCTTTGTCGCACGTTACCGTTGCAGAGAGGAGGCTGTAGCTGCACCCAGAAAGTTTGCTTCAAAATGCAAATCGTTTGTCTACAACAGAGACGTGCACAGCCGAGTTCTCAACGGTACGAAATCTCTCCAGCAGCTCTCTGTCAGTCATCCAAGGCGCAAAGTCCAATATCCCGGCAGGAAACCCACAAGTCGCATAATCTGCATACAATCCTGCATATTATCCCACCTAACTGCCTATCAGACCGTTTATCAGGTGTCTTTAGTAATTATACCAGATACTCAGCCAATAAGCTGCGTTGTCAGGTGTACCGATAGGACACTATCCGTTAAAACCCCCCGATGTCATCCGCTTTTGCGTTTATTTTCTCTTCGGGCACGCTCGAGCTGCACCCTCAATATCCTGCCTGTGAAATTTGGAGTAAAAATATGCTTTCTGTTTCTCACGTGTACTATTTCTCACTTGTTCAACACGTGGGTTTAAGTATTTCGTATACTGAACGTATCAAGGATACATAGCCCATAGGGCTTGCTTCCAGGTCATGCAGTTTGTCGCACTTTGCGTCAGCAAGGTTTAAATTCTCTCCATGATGAGATGAAACGCGTGTGACTTTCAGGGCCACTGGACAGCCCCACTGCGCGGCTTTGAGGGAAACCCCTCGAAATGTATGTTTTTGACAATGGTTGTACCAAACTAAAGTAGTGGGCAGCGCGTTACAAGTAATTGATTACTTGTAGTAAACTACATTTTCTTCCAAAGCTTTCCAATGCTTTGATTGTTTTTGGCAAAGGGGTAACGTTCTCGGTAATTCAATCATTCAATTAATTCGACCGCATTAGACTTCACATCATGCGATTTCGCGTCCGTTAAGTCTCAAAAGTCGTTGATTGGTGGAGAGTGCGATGACGCCACAGGGCCACGTGACCTTGGGATACTGGCTGCGACATGTTAACTAGCGCGAATAAAACAGCGAACAGAGGCAGAGAATGTGTCCCGTCTGTTTCTCTGCCTGTCTGCTGTTTTATTCGCGCTAGTTAACATGTCGCAGCTAGTATCCCAGCACCAACTAGCTCAACTTTCTCCTCTAATCGTGGCCTTGGAACGTCACCGCAACCTGCCCACTGTGGCAGGTGGAAATTGGCCCACTGAGTTCTGAGCAACCTGATCACCGTGGGCAGGTTGCTCGCGACAAGCTCGTGAGCAAGGTAATTCGTTCGTTACAGCTCCGCCCTTCCCTTCAATATACGCGCTACATCGAGATATGGTTTATGGTTTATCGGGGGTTTAACGTCCCAAAGCGACTCAGGCTATGAGGGACGCCGTAGTGAAGGTCTCCGGAAATTTCGACCACCTGGGGTTCTTTAACGTGCACTGACGTCGCACAGTGCACGGGCCTCTAGAATTTCGCCTCCATCGAGATTCGACCGCCGCGGCCGGGATCGAACCCGCGTCTTTCGGGCCAGCAGCCGAGCGCCGTAACCACTCAGCCACCGCGGCGGCTCTCTACATCGAGATAGTCGTCGAGTGTCGCGCCTGATGTTTTCTCAAGGAAACGTGGAAAAAATACCGAAGAAAACGTGGAGAAGAGCCGCTCGTGAAAATTACTCGCGCATGATTTGTAACAGACAAGAGATCAAGGAGGTCGCATCGGCCCTTTCTAGTTCCCGTGCATATTTGTCGTATGCTAATAAAAGTGGGGATGAAAACCGCGCAATGGCAGTCGATTACTGTTTTCTAATTGTACAGTTACTTTTTGTGAGCCGTGACTGACGGCTGAAATTAGTTACATTTCTGATGACATAATTGTAATCGCAATCGGCTACTTCTTTTCTATAACGTGTACAAGACTGCCCTGAGCTATAGTAAAGAAATTGGTTTTTGGGGAAAGGAAATGGCGCAGTGTCTGTCTCGCATATCGGCGGACACCTGAACTGCGCCGTAAGGGAAGGGATAAATGAGGGTCTGACAGAAGAAAAGAAGAAAGAGGTGCCGCAGTTTAGGGCTCCGGAATAGTTTCAAACATTTGGGGATCTTTAACGTGCACTGACATCGCACAGCACACGGGCACCTTTGCGTTTCGCCTCCATCAAAACGCAGCCGCCGCGGTCGGGTTCGAACCCGGGAACTCCGGATCAGTAGCCGAGCGCCCTAACCATTGAGCCGCCGCGGCGGGCGCATAGTACCATTCGCTATTTCTTGCTCGCTGCTAGTTTTATTTCTTATTTCTTCTTCCCTCTCAGAATACGCATATGCTATGCGCTCTTCCAAGAATTGACGTTTAGTGCAGGTTATGATAAGGTCCAATCAGGCTTTCGCATTTTTATCCCAATATTCCTTCCTGCAGGAGCTTGACCTCTGCCGCAAAGCGGACAGTATGCCTTACACGTTGCACCAAACATCATGCAGTGTATCCTTCCATTAGCAGCGCTGTCATGGACATGATGTTGAGAAAAAGTTCAGCTAGTAAACGCATTTAATTAGACACGCAGACATTTTGCCTTCCTTTCTGTAGCGTATTTGTGTCGCGTCCAACATGTCCCCTTCATGCCAAGGGCACGTGCATATTTTGTAATCGACGCTGTTGGAATCTACAGGTGGGACTACAGACTTGCGTAGTAATGCCAGCAGTTGGTTCACCGTAGCGGCTCCCAGAGAATAATTAAGGTCGACGACCCCTTGTGGCACAGTTCTATGATGTCAATACTCGCACAAACGCCACAAAATATCCAGCTGCCACCGTCTAACCATGTGCGCAGCAGTTCGGCGTTGTGAAGGCCTCAGGCTCGCGTATACTGCATGCAGTCTTATAAGCATGGAGGGCCGGGGTAAATATTAGGTCACACCATACTATCCAGTTAAGGCCTACGACAGCGATTGAAGAGAGACGGCGTCGTTCGTGCCTCGTATCCCCGCTTGCTTTTGCGTCGCACAATCAACTGCGCACTTAGTTTATATGTTTGTGCTCATAATATATAGCGCATATATTTCACGCGCTTTTAATTTGTGTTCCTCGAGTTCCGGAGCTTTGAACGTTTCGCTCTGTTATAGATTTCGAATGTAGTGAAATACTGCATTCGTTACACCATTTCCTGTTATCGCTGACCGGATATTTTTTATCCCCGTGACACAGCTCGCTCGGGCACCTGTGAAAGTTACTTTTGCACCTGCGTCTGCATTTTGCAATGCTTTTTATGTTTATTATTTTGCCTCTGCAATATTAGTCACCACACCCAGTCCCCTCAGGACTGAGAGCTTTAGAAAGCAATGTGTATGGGCCGCTCTGTCGGCTGCGCTGGTTATGCTACCAAATACAGCGCCGAAAAAGAACAAAGCGCCAAATTGATAAATCAGAGGGTAAAAATAAAATGACAGTAGATTTGCGTAATTAGGTCAAATGCGAATTACATGCGCTAGCAGTTAGGTTTCACTTCAGTTCCGGAGTTGAGATCCAGTGTTCACGGATGGCAGTTGTTTGGATAGCGATAATGGGTTAATGTCCATATATACCGAATTGGTCATTCTCTGCATTCACAGATCCCTGGGAGTCTTCCCAGCACTCCTGGTGCAGTGGTGCAGCGGTCAAGCTATGGGTTGCTATCCAGGTTGCTCTTCGCGAGCAGCCTCTCACGATTAATTGAGCTGCCGCCTGACACGGTGGGCAGGGTGCTCATGCTCACCTGTCAATCACTAGGTGGGCAGGTGAGCATCCTGCCAGGAATCCGGCTTCAGACAGTCAGACAGACGGACAAACAGACAGAAAAACACAAAACACAGACGAATACATGGCTAAATGTGCTTGTGCACTAAAACGTTACAGAGTGCGGTCCATAAATGGGTAAATTAAATGAAGTGAAACCCACACAGGTGAACGCTTTGACTTTCAGGAAATGTACATGTGAGCCATGCGCACCGTCTCTGCAGGAAAGCGTTCAGCGCTGCCAGCGGGAGACAGTGAATCGCAGACGGCATGCACCTGCTTTGACTCAGCTGGCATCTGCCAGACCTCGGCGATGGCGTCACCATATTGCGGCATCACTGAAAACAAACCTTCACGTTAACACGCACAACGAATGGAATGTGAGCGCGTATCCTGATTGCACTACATGTCCTTATTTGGCGCAAACCTGTGAATGTGTGCATGCGAGCAACGAGGAGATGGTATAGACCTCCTGCATGTATACAAACAAACGAGGTGGCGCTGCAGTCACTAGCGGGCTCGCGGTAGGCAAAAGGGCAGGGAGTGGCGTCACGGAGAGGTGGCGAGCACGCGTGTTTTCAAGGCTTAATTGTAGGCGCATTTTCAGTTTCTGTGAATCCCAGCAATGGTTGATGCTTTAAACTTAGTAATTTCTCGAAGTACACGAGCTCGCGCTGGCCACTTACGGTGTATTCAGAGAATATATACTGTGTACTGTATATATGGCGAGTAGTAAACAGAAAGCGTTTCTGCCGTTGGTTTTTACGCTAGGCATTAAAAAAACAACTTTTTGACACTCTGCAATAGCCGGAATGATTTTACTTCGGCACAGTAGTGAGGGGAAGTGCTGGCATTGTTTCGGCGGAGCAGACTGCGCTCACCGTCTGCTGACATACGTAGGTGTCGCGCTGTGCGAAAAGTGGGGACAGCGTCGTGTCCCCGATCTCCTCTGTCTCGCTTAAGCGCTGTTTTTAGCCGCAGAATCACGCACCAGCCAGACCGACTTCTTCCCTTGTCAAATTGGTCGATTTGGTGAGAATTTTTTATTTCTGAAATTATTTTCTTTCCTAGCCCTGGGGTCTTCTGTTTCGTGACGAAAAATTAGAGGAAAGTATTCAACAGAAATTTATAAATTACGCTATTAAATGTGCAGTCGTCGAAAATTATGAAGTAATTTTTTTGAGGTTTTCTTTGATTTCAGTGCCGCATTTCTTTGACCAAAGCAAAAGCAAAGAGGCCAGAAAAGAGGGAATAAACTTTAAGGTTCGTTTACTGACCTTTCACATTCTCTGTGATTGGCATCACTCACACCTGCGTAATTTCGTAACGCATGAAAATAAAATGATTCTATTTCTCGCAAACTATTCTTGAGACATTGAAAAGTCTAATTGATCTCTGGATTTCTCCCTACACGCACAGCATTAAGTTAGTTATTTTTGTAAGAAACGTTTTCATGTAACTATGCATGCATATATAAGTACTGATCATACAAAAAAAAGAACTAATCGCGTCTCCATACAGAGCAGGGCTTTGTGAACATGCTGGCATAAAAAAATTTGAGCTCTTTCTACTCAATTATTTAAGACCTTGGGGTGACTTGACGAGGGTGTTAATTATAATTACCCAAGAACTGCACCAGGTATAGCTAAAAATAAAATGCATTACTGAAACTAGCGTAGCAATTTCATATCTGCACCAAATTTAGTCACATATCGCATGCATAAATAACGAAAACACTTTTCATTGCCGCGTCCCCTCTCAAACTCGCACGTGGCTGTTGGTAGCACGCCTGCGGCTGCTTCTTTCCAAACAAGCTTCGCGATCATGTACTACCGCATGAAACATGACACATGCATGATGCAGTGAAAAAGCATGCGGCTCTTAGCACACTTAAGGTACGCTATTATAAGCACGCCAACATGACCGCGCAAGATTGACACAATTTACCTGACTTCTTTCTACTCGAATCAAACAATTACGCCGGTCATTTTATACACTATATACACGCAGTGTGAGAGGTCCGAATTACCTCTTCTGCTTCAGCTCTGCTGTTCCCAAAAATATTAAATGCCATAAAACGCGCCATTAAAACATGCTGTGCTGTTAACAAAAGAGTGCATTCCTTGGGGGCGAGTGAACCTGCCGGCGCCCCTCGCACACCGGCTCAAGGTGATAAATACATGTGAAGATACATATGTGCTTTTTTTTTCCTTGCGCAGTTATAAGAGTACTATGTTGATGTTCAGGTGAATGGACGCAGTAACTTGCATGCTATTAAGTACATTGAGTGGCAGTGCCGATCGACTCCCAGACCTCGCGCTTTACTACCGCGACCCGTTCCCTGTTAGCCAGTTTCCTAATGCGGTATTTATCTGGGAGAATCCTATCGGGGCTAATTCAAATTTCCTTTTATGCTACTAAACGCGGATCCAACAGTGACGCAGCTGGTCAATACATGCTGCTTCTGCAGTGCGCAGGCATGATGCAGCCGCCGGTAGCTGCGGCAGCTGCGGTATACAGGCAAGGGCAGGCGGAACCTGTTTTGCCTACCATGCGAAAGTCGCTGCTGACATCAGCGCCACCGCATCTTCGTGACGTCGCGGGGTGAAGGAGGTCTATACGGTCGATTAAGGTCACTACGACAAAAGCCCACTCGGCGCCTTTCATTTTCGCCCACCTTTTACGCACAGTTTATTTCTAGAAACATCGCAAGGCTGACTATACGTAAATTTCCTTAACGATGCCTTTTAGCTCCGCAGTGGAGCTGACGAAAGTACTCCCTTGAGCAGACTAGTATAGGGGAAATTAGCGGCTCATTATGACACACATATTAAGGAACACAACGGCAATGAAAACCAAGGGAAACGTAGGGGAATGCTCCTTTTTTTTTTTGTACACATGGTTTTGATCAATGAGAAATAAATAGTGCAATCATTTTATGGCTGGGAGGAAATTGATTATAAAGTAGAAAAAACAACCACATGCCCGCAACGGAATCCAAATACACGACCTCTGTATGTCACGTACGACGATGAGCCGCCAACTGAGCCTGAAAAACTGAGAGCCAACTGAGAAACATTCGCCTATGTTTTCCTCGGTTTCAATTAGCTTCACTAATTAGCTTCACTTTCACTGTTAGCTTCCGTTATAAACTATCCCCTTGTGCATCTTCGAGACACGAGTTGAAAAGGATATCAGTGTGTACAAAAATTGGAGGGATGACGCGATAGCTTTTGGATTACCGCTAATATATGCGGAATTGGTCATTCTCGGCTTTAGATTCATAGATCGCTGGGAGTCCTCATGCCATTACTGGCGCACTGGTACAGCGGTACACCTGCCATCGCAGGTAGGTTGTCCTCCTGTAGGTTGCTTTTTCGGGGATTTTTACCTCACAACTCCGATGACGCCTACACCGACGATGATGCCGGATTTTTCGCTTAAAGGGAGCCTTAACGCTCTCGCGTTAAAAGATTCCCTGGTTTATTTCCATACACAAAGACTGGAAAACAGGGATAGCGCAGGCTACTGCGTATATAGTGGCTCACGCCGTTCGTTCGTTCCAGAGCTCTATACATTACGTTAACTTTTGTTATTGCGACCCTGGCTCCAGTCGTACAACTCGCTGCGACATCGCATAGAGCACCGTGGCTTTTCCAGCTTTCCATAACAGGATGTTCCAGTGTCTATTTCCGGCAATCCGCTCAATTTCCCTCTTTGCAAATGAGGAGGCAGTGAGAAAGAGACGCGGGAAGGCAATAGAGGAACGATGTGGACGGTAGCAATAAACTCACATGGGAGAGGGGGAAGCGAACAAAAAACAGATGAAAGAAAGCGGCAGAAAGCAGTTAAAGGATATATAGCGCGGTTTGAATGCGTCAAGCGCTGCAGCAGACGTCGCATAGTTACCTGCGCCATTGGCCAATATACGGCCGAGGTCACGGGAAGTTTAGCTTCCTGAACCTCTATGACGCACGTCAGCAATGTTTTACTTGGAATCTTAACGTTACCACATGTATTTTTTTGCGATTTAACATGTACTTTAGCGACGGTTCGCAGTCCTATATACTCTCCTATAAAAAGGCACGACGGTTTACGGTTTGTAAGGTTTAACGTCCCAAAGCGGCTGTGGATATACGTGGGACGCCGTAGTGGACGGCTCAGGGTAATTTAGACCCCTCGGGATTTTTCAATGTGCACTGATCCCTAGCATTTTGCCTCTATCGAAAGGCGATCGCCGCGGCCGGGGTAGAACCCGCGTCTTTCGGGTCAGCAGCCGAGCACCATATATCCACTAAGCCATCACGGCGGCATAAAAAGACTCGTTAGTGGCATAAAGGTCATAAGCGCAGCACTCTCGAATGTTCCAGTGGCCCCGGATATGCAATATGTAGCCGTGTCACGATTTTTGACTCCGTAGAAAAGCGAAGTACGTTCTCGAACTGAGGCAATAAAAAGGGGGTGGAGTTTGATGCCCGGCGTTAGCCGGCTCGTGTTTAGCGTTGTGAATGAGACAATGAGACAGAGACAGGAATTCAGGTAATATCAACATCAACATGTAGTGTATATATATATATATATATATATATATATATATATATATATATATATATATATATATATATATATATATATATATATATATATATATATATATATATATATATATATATATATATATATATATATAGCTGCGAAGGCCGGACCCAGGCGGAGGCACGTGTTCCATTGTTCCCTCCTGGTGACCACAGTGAAGGCATTAACCTGTGGGCGCCAGACCGTTTCTGAAGAGTCGTGAGCCGGTGCGCAGGCTTGGGAGGAGGGACCGTTCCCGTCTCCTGAGCTCCTTGGTAGGGGGTGGCCTTGGGGGCGTGCCACCAGAGACTCTGGGATCAGGATGTTCCCGAAGCAGATGGCGATCCATGGTGGCCTTGGCCACATCCAGAGGGACCACCACCGTACTGAGTGGCGTGAGGGCCCCGTGGGCCTCTTTCGCCAGGGCGTCGGCAGCCTCATTCCCAGGCCGGTACGTCGAGGTGGCCAGTGATCCAGAGGAGCCTGATTGGGATATGCCCCGGGAGCACAAGTGGTCCAGTCTGGATGCCAGTTTGCGAATGATGGAAAGGGGACAGCGGCGATACTGGAGAAGCTGGAGCGCTGGCCTGGAATTGGTGAGGATGACAGCCGCCCCCACCGCGGGTCTGCCATCGAGGATGCCCGCGGCCAGGTTCGGGCGTGGTGGGGCAGAGAATGCCTCAGGATGACCTCCCACGAGCTGCTCAAAGGTGCGCGCCGCTCCGGGAAAGGACGACCATCCGATGCCGAGTGGAGGCGGCCAATGTGGCGAAGGGAGAGGGAGAGGGGAGGGTTGGCGGCATTTGGGAGCGCCAAGGTAGGCCTATAGGTCTAGACGAATGGCCGCCCTCTGAGAGCGCTCGATGGCCAGCTGCTGCTTATTGGTAAGCCGGACCAGAGGGAGAGCATAGGACAACTGCGCCCCCGCCATGGCCTGGAACAGGCGAAGGCCCATGTCTGGTGCGATGCTATTCCCGCTCGCCAGGAGTTTGCGGACCACTCCCTGGACCTTGGCGGCCTGGTTGCAGAAGGTGCGGACTGCCGGTTGCCAGATGAGGCGGTGGTCTATTTATTGACCCACGTAGTGAGCCACTCACTTCCAGGGCAACTCCTGGCCAGCGATTCTGAGGGTGGTAACACCAGGTCTCGCCCCAGGTCAGGCGTTCAAGAGCACTGCCTCTGTCTTCGCAGGAAAGAGGCAGAGATGGAGATAGGTGCTCACTCATGTTATGGGTGGCCCTCTGGAAGTGTCGAATGACCGAAGCCCGTTGATGCCGTGGGCCACGACACCAAATGGCGACATCGTCCGTGTATATGGCAAGGCGGACAGGAACGCTAAGGCCAGCCGGAAAGCAGCCAGGAAGGTGTCCAAGGACGAGGTTGAACATGAAGGGGCTCAGGACGCTGCCCTGAAGCACTGCAACTGTCATGCGGCTCCGTCTGTCCTCCAGGGAGCCAGCAATGTAGCCCCGGAGGTTGCCCGTGATGCCCAGGCAGTCCACAGCTTCCAGGATGGCCCCATGGGAGACGTTGTCGATTCCTCCACGGACGTCAAGGAGGGCCAGGTGCACCACATGGTGAGAATGTTTCGCCTCCTCGAGGGAGGCAACAACATCCGAGATGGCTTCAGCTGTGCAGCGGTGCCTCCGGAAGCCCGACAGCTGCTCCGGCATGAACCCGGTGGCCTCTGCAATCCACGTTAGTCGCTCCAGAGCCATGACTTCCATGATCTTCCCTGGAGCCGAGGTGAGAGACACTGGGCGGTGGGGGACAGCTCTGCAGGTGGTTTGCCGGCCTTGCGGAGAGGGACTGCAAAGGCTGTTCTCCAGGCCTCTGGCAGCGTGCCAGTGGCCGAGAACTCGTTATAGGTCTGCAGCAGGCTGCTCTGCGTCCCCTCGTCCAGGCATCTGGTAAGTGACTCCGTCCAGACCTGGGGCGCAGCGATGTTTGGCACGTTGGGGGACAATGGACAGCTCTCCAGACCTTAAGTGGGGAGCAGGAGGTAGCTTTGACGTCCTGGGCATATGGGGAGGCGCTCAGTGGTAGGGCGACCCGGTGGGGGTGCGGGTCAGGAGGTGGGGGCTCAGCCGGGAAGAAGGCCTCGGCCAATCTGTCTGCCAGCTGCTGGTAGCTGTAATGGTGGGATCTGTTTTTATGGGCCTTTCGGCGGACGCCGAAGACCTTCGTAAACGACGTATTTCGTTCGCCAGTCACCCCACCCCCCCCCACACACACACACATCGTGCACGTTCAAACACCGCTTTTCCACTGCTTGAGCTTCCCGTCGCAGCGCGGTGAAGGTCATTTTGGTTTTGGCCCTGGTTGAGGTGACCTCGCCGCCAAAAAAGAAAACACAAAAGCAAAAACAGACAAGTACGCCCTCAGTTCCGTACTGCTAGGCGTCACCTTGAAGATATGAAAAGAAAGTACAAGCGAAACAAGCTCACGTATACAGTCTTCTGTATCTGGTGGTTGACCAGAGGAACCATGTACGGTCAATAATACCGCGGGCTTCTACACGTACACTTCGAACAGAACTGCATCCCAAAGCTTAGGGCACATAACATTTAAAAAAAACCTCAACACCTAATTGTGCGACACTCGATTAGCTTTGTTCGTTAACGAGTTAAGCTCCAACCTCGACCTAAACATCCCAGCTGGTGCCCTGTTCCTAGATTTTGAAAACGCCTTCGACAAAATTCCTCATAAGCGGCTTTTTCTAAAACTGTCACGCCTAAATCATTACCTGCTTTGCTTTGGAAGGGATTCGGAACTTTCTTATTAACCGACAGCAGTTTGTTCTGGCTAATAAGCGTGCATCTTCTTTTGCTTCTGTTGTGTCTGGGGTGCCCCAATGCACCGTCCAGCGGCTCCTTCTCTTCCTAATTTATATTAATGACTTACCAGCAAACTAATGAACCAACGCGTGCATGCTAGCAGATGACTGCGTTATTTAACGCCCAATAATCAACAGTACTGACATTCAGCTCCTACAATCTGACATTGAATGCGTAAGAACCTGGTGTAACAAATAGCTAATATCTTTAAACGCGAAGAAAACATATCTCCTAACCTTTCATCGATATCACTCCCAACCTACTTCAAACTTCAAGCCATCAATATGCACCGACTAAGTAGTGCTTCTGGGTAGCGCGTGACAACTCACGTCATACTTTCAGCCGAAGTGCCGCTCCCGCTCACCACAATGCTGCCATTCCCCATAAAAAAAAAATAGCATAGCGCTGACGCCAGCCGCCGTCAACGCAAGCTCATTGGCGCCTGGCGGTACGCGAGGGCACAATCCGCTACGCTGAAACGCTGTACTGGTTCGGTTCGGCATATACCGTGTCCGTCAGTTTCGTCGCGCTGCCATAGTGTCACGCGGTTTCCTCTTTCCGTGTCTTCCGGAGCCGCCCCTTTAACTGGTCAGGAGAGTCCACGTCGGAGAACGTAGGAAACGGTCAGCCAGCAAGGATAAGCTGCACTTCTATTCCCGGGCCCTCAACGCCGTACGTTGGAGCCGATTCGTCTGTCTGTATAGTCCGGCGAAGCCATGGCATCTCCGGGGTTGATAAGCTGCCTCAGCGATACCGACGCTATCTGGTAGAATAACAAGAGCAATCGCACGATCACTCACCGTACAAGAGGCTTTCCAAATCCTGCTTAATTGTCACCCCAGATATCTTGCACGAGCCATCACATCATCCAGGCTCAGTATGGATGCCACGATGCACATCAGTGCAACGTGACCGAGCGATAGCTATTGACTTACAGTACCAGTGATCGGCGATCAGAATCACTCAAGTTCTAAAAACAAGGCATCATATAAACGCGGTGACCAATTATGCACAGCAGTCTCCCGAAGCCCACAAAGAACGTGCTTGCAGGATGTTTAACGTGACTTTTCGCAACCAGATTACCCTCAATCATGGAGCAGGTTCAAAATCCGTGGCGCTATCGGCGCGAGCACACGTCGATAGTTTCCGAAGCCAGTAAGCAACATCAAGAGCTACATGCACAATCGCGAATGCAACCACAAGGTGAGGACACGCAACGCGCTTCTGTACACCCTTCTTCGAGCAAGAAGTTTTGCGTTGTCACCGTAGTAAACACGGTCCCGAGACACTCCTCGGAGGGCTTAGAGGCATATCCGGACGGCCAACGCATTGCGCGTTACAACTGCGCCCTTGTCACGATAGCGCGGAAAGGGCCGACAGATGCGCCCTATACACGATAGAAGGAGTACCGCGAAATATCAGTTTTGGCACTCGCAACCCCACCCCGCCGACGTCAGCGCCCTGCCAGACAGCCGTTCCACCCTATAACAACGGATCCCAACGCTATATAGCCAGGCACTGTTCTACGAGGTACAAGTATGGGAGAGATGTCCGTGAACATGTTCCTTTTGTTTTCTGAAAATAGTTACTCTACTCAACAAGTACCCGCCGCGGTGGCTCAGTGGTTAGGGCGCTCGGATACTGATCCGGAGTTCCAGGGTTCGAACCCGACCGCGGCGGCTGCGTTTTTCTGGATGCAAAACGCTAAGGCGCCCTTTTGCTGTGCGATGTCAGTGCACGTTAAAGATCCCCAGGTGGTCGAAATTATTCCGGAGCCCTCCACTACGGCACCTCTCTCTTCCTTTCTTCTTTCACTCCTTCTTTTATCCCTTCCCTTACGGCGCGGTTCAGGTGTCCAGCGATATATGAGACAGATACTGCGCCATTTCCTTTCCACAAAAAAACCAGTTATAATATATACTACCCAACAAGCCATGTACGGCATTAACTGAAGAAGAATGCATGCTGGTTAACGCTCTGATTAACCGAGCATGTCAGGAGGGTAGTGCACATTGTCTTGAAAAATAAAAAAAAAGCTTCGTGTGTGCCTCGTCTATTCTCAGTCCTCTTCTTTTGGATGGCTTATTTTTCAAGACCATGTACAAACTACTCTGATTTCAACTCTCCTGCGGTGCACATTCCCTCCGTGAGTTCGAACATATCTCATCTGGGTTTTGCAAAATGCAGAAATTTCTAAAGTGTTGCTCTTGCAGCTCAGGTCCTCGTTTATCTTTTTCTCTTTATTTGCCAGTACCTGTCTAAATTCCTGATATCTTAATTCCTATCCTTTCATTTTTGACATGACGAGGCGAAGAGCGTGGACCTGACGAAAGATAAGCAAACAAGACACGAAGCTGTAAATCGTCTGTTCCTTTTTAATATAAGCAGCCACATGAGGACAGTATTTCCATCACGCTCCTCCGTATACGCCATGGCAAACGTCATGCAGACAGCAAAAGGCGCGGCGATATACTGCACGCATTTGGAGCTATCATCGGATAACGTTGAGATTGCTTGTTGTTGACACATTTTTTTTACTCTACTCCTGACGTCAAGGGGTCGTATTTGTCACATTAATGCGAGCAGCGACAACCGCAAAGTCCCAGGTCAGCCGCATGCGCTATCATAGGCACTCAGTTAAACGAGGTCATTAGGTGGCTCTGCTGTCAACAGAGATGGCTCGCATGACAGTTAAAAAGAGATAGAAGATTGAAAGAGGTGAACACTCCTGTCGCAAAAGTCATCGTTCTTTTTGTGTTCAGATCTCAAGCTACTCTAACAAGCGCTCTTTTGAATCAGAAACTACCTAAGAGCAGAGTTTTATCACCGCGAAGACGTATACTTTAGTGTAGACGGGCACCACACCGGCTAGATGATTGCTACGCGTGCACAGTAGCAGGCCTGTCTGGTTTAAGTCTAATATACGTCAAAGGTAGCACATCTTCGTTAGGTTACCGGCTAGTGGTAGGTGTGTCCTGCCTGTTATGCATCTAATTAATACACGTTTAAACTAGTAGACGTCCTCGTGATGTTAAAACTCTCTGTCGCTGGAGACAGCGATTGCGTTTCCTCCTGCAATTCACATTCAGCTATCTTTTCCGCAAGCTACCCGCATAACTGCGCGCAAGCCCGCGCCTGTAGCCCGTTGTCCCCGCTTCTATTTCTTGAATGGTTTGCTGAATATTCGTCGGTTACAACGCCTGCATCAAAACTTAGACGTGACGTCGTCCCGTGCCCTCCCCTCCCCTCCTTCCTTCCTTCTAGTCGCGAGGCTGGAAACAATGCGCGATAAAGAAGGCCGCCATGTCGTACGGCTTTGACCCATTGCACTCGGGGCCAAACTCGGGAGCGTCCTTGTCCAGACGCGCGCTGTCGTCTGCTCCAAATATCGGTGGCCTTGCAGACGAGGCGCAACCCTGACACGACAGAGAGACAGATCAGTCTGCGACGTGCTCGCCTCCCGCGGCGCTCTAATTTCACCGCGTCCGATAAATGTCCGCAACCGCCGCACGTGGCGAAAAATCTTTTTATTTTCGCCTGACAATCTTTCCCGGGGCGTTGTTTTTGCCCCAAGCTGTTTCGATAACGGTCGTAGGGCAACAACCACGTCTACAGGTTGAATTCCGGCTCAGGCGATAGGGTCAGTGAACGTCAGTGCGCTCAGCTTAAGCACTGATCGCACATGCGATCGCGAACTTCACCGCTGGCTGTGTTTGCACTGAGGAATAAAAAGAGGGTTTCCAGGTTCAACGGCACTGTGGCAGCTGCGTTAGGATGCGTTTCAGAAACAAAACAGGAAGAGTACGGCGAAGCTCGGGAGCCAGACAGACATACCTTCTTAATGGATGTATACATAAAAAAAAGTGATTCGTTGAGCACTAGATGCGTTGCAATCAACATTCCACTCGTTGCTTCGGCAAGGAAGTGGCAGGGACGATAAAGCACTCGGTCATCACTAATATGTGGACAAACGGTACTGCGACATACGCCGGCATAAATTACTGTGAATAAGGCGCCAACCGAGCGGAAAACATACTGTCAACATCTCGGCAACGTCGTTGAAGAGTGACGACGAAATGGATGCAATAAAGCAAGTCCGGTTCCTCCGACCGAAGTTGCCGCACTAATTAATAACCTTTTTATATGAGCCGCTGCGGTGGCTCAGTGGTTATGGCACTCGCCTGCTGACCCAAAAGACGCGGGCTCGATCCCGGCTGCGGCGGTCGTAATTCCATGGAGGCGAAATTCTAGAGGCCCGTGTATTGTGCGATGTCAGTGCACATTAAAGAACCCCAGGTGGTCTAAATTTCCGGAGCCCTTTACTACGGCGTCCCTCATTGCCTGAGTCGCTTTGGGACGTTAAACCCCTAAATAAAATAAACCGTTCTATATGTTAAGTTCGTATGCTATACAGGCGCTCCCTGCTTATCGGGGCAGCTTTAAAAAACTGCGCAGCCGCGGCTACAGACAAACGATTATACGCAACGAGATGTTGGCACCACGATGCCTTGTTGACGACCGACCGCTATCAGACGACCGAGTATCAGAATGTTTTATCGCGTTCAATCAAGCGATAATTCACCGGCTCCTCGTGGCCTTGTACTTCCCTATAATTACAAGCGAATCAGGAACTCCGAGCGTGCGCGCACTGACTCATCGGACTGGATTCCGGAAGTTTTGCCACTGCAGTGGTTTGCGCATAAAAATAAATGAAAAGAGAGAGAGCAGAAAGGGGTGAGGGGATATAAAGTTGAAGGATAAAACTGAGCTAAGATCAAAATGAGATTAGTAAGGACTAAGCGTACGGCAATGTCACAGCCTATCCCGCAGTCTCGACGCCCGCAGGAAACGGAACAGTGCCATGGATGGCCTTGAGAGCCGGGGGTCGGCTCGGCCACCGTCCGAGAATCTTCATTTCTGTCAGCAGGCGATGATCAAGACGGTCCGGTGCTTGACACAGCGATCTGCCTTTCCGCACTAAATGCATGCGAGTCCACAAAGAATGTGTTTTATCCTCTCGTCACACCTCCTGCTAGCCCAGGCAGAGATATCAGCCATACCGATAAGAAAAGGGTATTGATTCATGAACACAATGTCAAGACATAGGAGACACAGAAAAGTTGCTTGATGTCGCGGTAGACAGGATGGAAGTTGAACTGCAGTCCAGTGAATGCAGACTTGTGTTAGAAAACTAGCTCGAATTGCATGAGTCAAGCGTAACCTCCTGCGCAAGCGTTCGAAGCTTACCTGATGCGGCCACTTTCGAAATTGGGATCGACACTCAATCACCATTGTGGCAGGTAGTAAACACAAAAGCGGATGGCAAAACAGTAGTCATGGGTAGACACCTTGTGGTAGACGACGGACGACTTTTGGATGTCTTGCGAGTGGTCCGCTCGTCTCAAGCTAGCGGTAGGTTCCCAAGTCCCAGGTTGCGATCAACATCCAGTGCCCCGTGAAATCGATAGAACTCCCGATACACCAGAGCTCAGCAAGCCCGGCACAGAGACGAGGGATCTCTATTCCGGGGCTTGGCCCGTTGTCGACGCCGCCCTATACCCTTCTTTCATTCGTCTATTGGCTTCAGCAAAGGGAAATATCGCACAAAAAATTCAGGGGGGCACTTTGCTGACCTAAAGTGCGGTGAGGCGAAAGCCTTTAGAGCGGTGTTGCTGCTTGTGTCACTGATGTGTGGTTAAGATGCTGATTAAGTACACAATTGTTTGTGAATCTTCAATGCTGGAGACACTGGAGGGCGTTTGGGAGGCATCCGTCTGATTCGACGCCTTTCCGCAAACACTCTCCAGCGTCCAAGACAAGGAGAACTGCATATGCGTTGGCAGGAAGTAGCGCAGTCGTTAGCACGCTCGGCTGCGGAACGGAAGGCTGGTGGTTCGAATCCCATCGTGCACAAAGGTCTTTTTCTTATCGAGTTGAAGAGTGTAACAGACGGACGCGAGCATGAGCCATTAAAGGATTTCGCCTTCAAAATTTGCAGGCTAATCCACGTGTTACTCTTAGTCTTGGTCAATGTTACTGCGACGGAATGCACGCATTCTGCGCCTTGTTGTGCACCCATGCAAGCAGGCCGGGCGTTATCAGTGAAGACACATTTATTCGCTCTTTTCGCAGCGCATCTCGAGTAGCAGGCCCCTTAGAAGCCGATGCACTCGACAGAGACTATCTGCTTGTTGCTGTGTTGTTGGCCTCTGATGTAGTGGCACATGCCCACAGTATGGGGTTGGCCAGGGTGCCTTGCACTCAAACAGTAGTGACATATGGACGTAGTTAAGCTAGGCGTGGGTGACCTTTTGTGTGAAAGGGAATAATTTCGAAAATGACAACTAACAAAGGAATCTCCCTGACGCAATAATGTAGTTATGAAGGTAATCGCACACTGGTTTTAGGACATATATCTGGCACCTGCCCCAAAGGAGAGAAGAACCGGAATAAAAAAGAGGAAACTCTAATCGAGAAAAAGGAATCTCGAGATAAGCTCTTCCAAGGGAAGCAGACAGGGGAGGAGAAAGTGATGAAGTGATTCAATTTTGCCACATGATTCACAGAGCTCCGACAGAGAGAACCCCGCTCGACACAAATAAATATTTAAGCGTGGTATGGTGCTTGTCCTTCGGCAACTACTTCTTCATTTCCTTCAAATTCTTGGAAGCCAACGTTGCCAATGCGGTTGCCTCCCTACCAACGCTGTCATGCGTGCAATGTACGCTTGTGAAGGCATCAGTGGGACGCTTTATTTTTATCCACGTCTTTCGTTGGCCGTGAGGGCGGAGGAAAATGTGCAGACTTCACACGCGTGAAAGTGAAAATGTAGGCGTTTTAATGAATTCCATGCATCAAAATGACACAGGTTACCAGTAGCAGCGACAAACACAAATCCTTACAGACTGAAAGCGAAAGAGAGAGGAGGGCCAAATGGTGGGAAAACCCACTCCATTAGGTGTTCCCAAGGAAAGTATATTAGTCCCATATTTGTTTAACATATATGTTAATGACATAGTTGATATTGATGAATGTGTTAAATTCAACATGCATGCGAACGGTACAAGATTATTTGTTAGTGACAGTTATACTGACACGTTATTAAGCAGAATCAATGCGATTATGAAAAAATCTTCAGGACTGGTGCTCTTGCAACGGGCTACTTACAAACTTTGAGAAAACCAACGCAGTTACCTTTTGCGCAAAAGGCCGACAGCTCACACAGAATTCCGCTCTCTATTTGAATGCCAATCGCATTGAAGTAGTTAATAATTTCAAAACTTTAGGTGTAATATTCAGTGAGCATATGCTTTGGTATGTACACATAGATCTGGTATACTATTCAAATAAGCACGTACAACTGTTTTGTACAATTGTTTTGTTCAGCTGTTTTGTACGTACAATTGTTTCTAATATGGGGTACCACTACTTCTAACAATATCGAGAAACTCGCGAGAATTTAAAAGAAAATGGTTAGAGTAATCTGAAATGCTGCAGTAGATCACCCTGCAGCTCCTTTACTGCAAAAGTTTGGCTTGATTAGAATCAGTAATTTTCATAGTTATCGCCTGCGCAAGGCACTGAGATATGAAACGAAATATAACAGTAATTTTATACCAAGTTTATATGACATGAACATCAATTCACACACCTATCCATCACGACAGCCAGAATATTGGAGAGTTAGCTTAGACGAAACCAACTACGGCGACTCCATGTTGCAGTATTTGCTTCCGGGAATAGACGACTTTCACCAAATGGTCACCGATGTAATAACCTTCTATGCTAGAGAATTTCGTGAACTTTTTGTACGAGTAATAAGTTGACACAAATATTGTTATATCTGTTCGTTATTTCGTGTTTTTGTAATTTTTTGCCGTGTGTGCGTTTGTAAATGAATGTAATTAGTGCTTACGTAACTCACAAATGTCTTGTACTTTTCTCCAAATTAAGTTGTGCGCGCACATGAAGGAGTGAATATCTATCATTGTATAATTCAAACATTAAAGTACTCTTCATTGTGTACACCACTCCTGTCCTTGCGCTTAGTGGGGAATAGGAACCCGTCAAGTTACTTAAAAGAGCAGCTTTTTTTTTTCTCATACCCTCATGTTCGTGGTGAACATGAAATAAAGTTTGATCTGGTTTGGTTTGATTTGATTTGAAGCGAGGTTAGAACTATACTGTGCCGTTTGCACAATACTTACCAGAGACAGGGGGGAGCTATAGAAGGGGCCTGCTTCGATCAGCTGAGAAACGCCCTGAAGAATATTTTCCTAGTGCACGCAGCATTTCGTGTAGGTTGTGCAAGCTAGCCGAATTTTTTTCTTCAATATTTTGCTGCAGCGCGGCCTTTGACCAAGAACGGCACTTTTCCGACAAAATTTAGCTACGTTAGCATTATGAGCGACGGTCTCTGCAAACAGCGGCATGTGAATCCTCGTTCAAGCGAAGCCTCCTGAAGCGCTAAAACAGGGCAGGGGCTAAAGCAAACTCAAAGAGGCAATGGGAAAGCGATCAATGTAAAAACGAAATGACAACTACTGCGAACGCACATTTGTCGCATCGCATCGTATGATAGCTCACCAGTTTTCCCAGTAAACAGTGGTATCCAGATTATGTGTCCCCCGTTTGTACAACGACCCACATTTTATAACTAAGTGCATGCCCGGCGAGCCCTTCTTTGAGTTAGTGCAATGAAAGTCTGGGTGATACGAAGACCGGAGGCAACCATGCGTAATAAAATATTCTGGTCACCCCAAACGTTCCGAATAAGGATTAAGGCGGATACACGCCTGTTTAACGATGCGATTGAGTGCTCAACTGACTCACTGTGACGGTTAGGCCGATTGTTCAGAACAGCGACTGGCACGTGAGACCCGCGATCATAAGTGCGGGGCGGCTCCCGCCTGGCAACGCTTCTCTGCTCGCTTCGCTGCGAAGGCGTGTGGAAATCAATCGTGACCTCATTTCAATGTTAGGTTATTTTAGTGATGGCAAACTAGCAGAAAGGTTAGGCAGACAAGAGAAGAAAGAAGAGGGACTCGTTTTGACAAACAAGACGGAAGTGAATAGTCACCGAACCCAAGGAGCATAGGTTTTTTTTTTCATTTGTGCTGTTTATCAATAAGAGATTAATATAGGCTAATTATTTTAGAGATAACTAATTAGAAATCAGAAGAAAAACAACCACATGTTATGAATGGAATCCGAACCCACGACCTCCGAATTTCGCGTCCGGTGCTCCACCAACAGTGACGGCTGTCCATTCGTCTGCATTTGGGGGTATTTATGCGAAGTGTAACCGAACCTTGAGATTGTTCACGAGCGCCACCCTTGTCCATAGCGGCGGACGTAGTACGTCCTGTGTTACCTGTATTAGAAGTGGCGGCGAGCTATATAGCACGCTACTTCCGCTGTCACCCAACGCGCCTGCGGGTGGGAGCGTGACTGCATGCAGGGAAGAGAGTCGCTAGTGGTTGTACCTCATCCTGCCTTTTGTGCAGCAGGTGAACGTTATGGTAATGTTTTAATGCGTCAACATTAGAGCAGCTTACGATTGGCAGCTTGGCGCTGGAGTTGGTAAGGGAATACGTCTGCTTAGGGCAGGTAGTGACAGCAGATCCGGATCATGAGAGGGAAATAACGAGAAGAATAAGAATAGGGTGGAGCGCATATGGGGGCAGCTACTCTACGATCATGAATGGCAGCTTACCAATACCTCCTCAAGAGAAAAGTGTACATCTGCTGTATCTGACCGGTACTCACCTATGGGGCAGAAACGTGGAGGCTCACGAAAAAGGGTTCAACTTAAGGACAGCGTATCGAGCTATGGAAAATGATAGGTGGAGCATTAAAAGACCGAAGAGGGCAGAGTGGGTGAGGGAACAAACGCGGGTTAATGACATCCTAGTCGAAATCAAGATGAAATGGGCTTGGACCGTGCATGTAAGGCGAAGGCAGGATACGTGAAGGTCGTTAACAGTAACGGGCTGATTTCAGAGAGAAGGCAAGTGTAGCAGGGGGCGGCAAATCTTAGGTGGGTTGATGAGAAATAAGAAGTTAGCGGGGATAAGGTGGTCGCGGCTGGCAAATGGCAGATTTAATTGGAGAGACAAGGGAGAGGCCTTTGTCCTGCAGTCGGCGTAGTCAGGCTGATGATGGTGATTAGAAGCCCGGTTTGAAAAAAAATGCGTCCGTCCATCCGTCTGAAGCCGCGGTTGGCAGGTGGCAAAGTGGAGAGGGCAGACCCTCCTCTCCACTTTCAAAGAAGGCTGGGATGAGAAGGAAAGTGGGAGATGGGAGACGAAGAGAGGCGATGAGTGGCGGAGAGTGGAGAGGGGGTTACGGCGTGTCACACAGTGATTGACGAACTAGATCACACCATCCGCATGCACGGTCTTAACCCGTCTGCCGCAGCGGCTGCTCCGTCCGAGGAAAACACTAATGCTAACGCATACTTTGCCGCATCAGTCGCATAGATCATCTATAATATTTGATCCATCCTGGTACGAGCGCCTATCACATAAGACGATATCAGTAGCGTTGAGGCACTGCTGTATAATGCCTAAGCCTCCGTGTGGTAGTGATTATAGGCGCAGTTTGCCGGTAGCTCCTCGCGGAACGTTTGGCACGGAGAAAAATAATACTATATATATATATATATATATATATATATATATATATATATATATATATATATATATATATATATATATATATATATATATATATATATATAATATATATATATATATATATATATATATATATATGCGTGCGGGAAACGTAATTGTTCTTTCCAAACTTTTTTTTTTTAAATCATCGTCTGCCAAGTTGCGGGACTTATACAGTAGTTACGATGGCACTGTTGGACGAACGTAGGCCGGAGGTAGACAAGTCCCGCTGGAAGCATAGGTGCTTCGCGACGAGTGAATCACGAAAGACTGTATCCGGCAGTCTCTAGAAAAAACAGGAGGAACGTTCCAGCAGGCATTAAGTCTTCCGAATGACTGCCAGCAAACTCAAGGGAGTGAGGAGATGTGGCCGGGCTTCTATTTGTGGACTGATCCACACTTTATAAGCACGTATCATTCACGTGTACTTACGAAATGTTAAGCCTGAACCTGCAAAGGAGACTGAGTATGAGCGATGTCGCGCACAGCGAATGCGTCCTCTTCTGCCCCGTTCTTCTGCGCGCGAGGTATAGAGGTCACCTGCTGTGGACCTGCCAGTCCCTCGGTGCCCTTCGGCAAAAGTACCTCCTCCGATGCGGACCAGCCCCTGGCCAACTCAAAAAGTACGATACGACTCAAGAGCGAAGGGGCAAATGACCCCCAGAAGAAACCCTCCAAGTCGATGGCATACCGGCCTATTGTATACCGTCCTTGCGCCCAACAGCTTTGCATGCTAGCATGGTATTGCAAGTGACATTGCGGAAGCAAGAAGACTGACAGCAGCGTCATTACTATGGGTAGATGGCAATTGTTGGAGGCTCTCATTTGAGTGACTTAAGCCGCTTCGTCGTTGACTGCATCTGATAGAGACGGCTGGATCTGGGAGCCTAACAATCGGGCCTAACTCCGCTTCCTCTGCGAATCCGGCGTCCACTTCTATTGCGTTTCATTCATTGTTCCGAAAAACACGCTATCGCGGTTAAAAAAGAAAGCATGCGCAGTCTTGGCGCACAACTCTGTCACTTTGCTGCTTCAGTTGAAACCCCACACGATAGCATAGCACCGAGCTATAGAGTAAGCTCTATTACACAATAGCGCGCCGATTGCGCAAATTTATCGGCAGTCCGGGGTCGCTGGCCGGCACGATTAGCCGGTTTGTAAAGTCAATCTGTCGTCAAGCGTTGCGGCTTGAAGGTGGAATTCAAGCCGCCGACCCGCTTATCGACCGTCGCTTCCGCACGGCAGAGTATCGGTTGCGCATCCGCACAGGTAATCGCTGCGAAATCACCCCGCAACCTTTATTAGGTTTCGCCACCCTCTGGCCGAGTCTGCAGACGTGACCGCCTTGCCGTAATTCGCTCGCAGAAAGACAATGTCAAGGCATTTCCGCCCATAAGAGGCGGATGGACTGGCGCACACGTAGAATACAACTGGCAGAAGTACCCTTATAAAGAAGACTACTGGCTGTGCTCACAAATACATTTCTACGCAAGAGTCCTCCGCGATTGGCTGACACTATCCAGGCGAGTATAAATGAGCCGTCCAATCACGAGCTGCATTTGCGGGACAGGAGTTTGGCGATTGGGCAGGCGCTGGTCAATCGTTGGAGCCAAAGAAACTATATCCCAATCACGCACAGCAGATACGAGCCGTCCAGTCATGAACTGCACTTTCAAAAGAAAATATTTGTGATTGTCTAGCTCTGGCTATCGGGGCTAAAGCCAAGTCAATCAGTAAACAACGAATCGCAGAAGAAAAGGTTGGTGACTGTTTCCGCTGCCCAAGCATGATAGTCAATGAGATTAAGGTCCAATCACAGCACTCATGGAGACATTAGACATCAATCACGAACTGCGTTCGCACGCAAAAGAAAACGCTATAGTGATTGGCCTACGCTGTTTAGCCGTGGCAGTCAAAGAGATTATGGACCAACCACGATCGACAAAGAAAAAAATCGCTGACGATTTAGAGTGGTTAGGCCAAATGCGAACTAGCTAGGTGTGCTAGCAATTCAGTTTTCACTTCGGCTTCGGCTCGAGCGTCGGTTCTCAGGGTCAAGCAGGTTCTAAACAAAGATCGGCGAAATCGGACTTAAGCTCAGTCTTAAGGGTATGGCGCGATGGCGTTAAAGGGTTAATGCTCATAGATGCGGAATTGGTCTTTCTCGGCTTTACATTCACTGATCCCTGGGAGTCGTCATGCCAGTTCTGGCGCAGTGGTGCAGCAGTTAAGCGATATGCCACTGCACTCCGATAGCATGCAGGTGCTGCCTCTGGTGGGGCTTGTACGACCAAGGTTGCTCTTCCCGAGCAACCTCAAGGTCATGGAGAGGGGCTTCCTGAGATTGGAGGTTTTAGTGCCTGCGCGCCACAAAGGCGCCCACCAAACACGGGTGAAAAGCTTGGTGGATACCGCCGTAGCTGAGCAGTCGCTGCCGCGAGTTTTTAAAGAAGGCGCAACAAGGGGCTGACAGCAGAGACGGAGCTTCCCGACACAGAAGCGGCGCCCTATTGCATCGACGCGTCGCAACAGGAACAAGCAAACTCTCGATGACCTGTGTAGGTTCCCGCCACTACTGCAGCCTGCCGAAGCCAGGAAGGATGAGCAAAAAAAAAAAAAGCCAGGCGTCCTCATTTTCCGCTTTCCTTTGTGCTCACTGTGTGACTGGAAAAAAAAAAAACTACCGACAGCTTCAAATGCTCATCGGAGACGAAGCCCGCTTTGCTTTTTTTAGCACTCAATGGAAACATGAGTGACGTGTTCGTTTGTTATCGTGTAACACCCAAAAGGGAAAAAAGAGACGAGATGAAGAACAAAACTGTCATGGCGCTCATGACACCTGAGGAGAAAAAACTGCGGTAGTAGTTGGATTTACCCACAAACATTTTACTGTAATGAATGCTTTTACAGACTGGGTGGAGGTGAGTGGAGGTGGCTGACGCTCCTGGAGGGCAACTGACTTTCCCCCTGTGCCTTTCAATTTGATTTCGACGTCGCTTTTTCGTTCCGCTGCTGCTGAGAGGCTGCGGAGGCTTCTGGTAGCTGTGGGTGGGTGATTGATGGGTGGAGGCTTGACTTCGCCGTTGCATGCATCTCTGGCGGGTGGAGCTTGTAGGTAGAAAATTCAGGTGGCAGGCGCATTTTTATTTTTACCGCTGAGTGCCGCGAGGCGTAGGCACCGCAGGGCGCGCGCACGCATAGGGAGAGACCATGGCTTTTAGCCGATGCAGGACTGTACTGCTAACGCATGTGGAAAAGTTGAATAGCTGTTCGCGTAATGTGACACACGAGTTTCAGCGTCACCTCTACATGTAAAGATGACGTGTAAGAATGAGACAGCAGGGGAAGTGTTCGTGGTTGTCAGCTGCGAGTTTATTTGGCGGTTTATTTTCATCTGTAACATCGAAACTTGGGCTTGTTGGTTCATATTTCGCAGTTGCAGCGCATCAACCGACAAGTGACGATGAATGAGATGGGCACACACAGCGCTGTGTGTGTCCATCTCGTTCACCGTCGCTTGTCTGTTGATGCGCTATAAGTAAAAACTTATCGCATCCCTCGAGAATGAAACTTGCGAAGGCTGCATAGCACTGCGAAACACAGCAAACGGATGAGATAACACCACATCTCGTCCTGCTCGACATACGGAACTTTAATTGATTTACTCATACATAGGCCTCGCACAGATTTCCACTTGTAGATGACTCGATTTAGGAATGAATAAATAACGGCTTGGAAGACTTACGCGTATTAAGAATGAAACATTTCTTCAGCGCGATAACCTCATACAACAGCGATTGATGTGGTTGCTCTGCGCAAATTATTTGAAACCATATGGGTAGTTTTGTTCTTACAAATACCTGATACACTGTACTGATATTTTTGTTTCGTGCTGAGGATTTGCATGACAGGTCTGGCCTGTCAGTAATAGTTGCTTTTCTCCTGGCTTCCTTATCACAGTATGTGCATGATTTTTTTTTACTTTGCACTTCGTGCGGCTGCACTTTTTGTGGCTAAATGAATTAAGCGAACCACGCCTTAACGAGGACAGTTAAATGAGTCACGTTGATGACAAAAGGTAACGGCGATGAGTCGACGACGACCATGATACCCCGAGACGAAAGGAATCCTGGATATAGCAGTTGGCGCAGTTAAGTGATGCGCACGACTGATACTTCGTTTTGAAAAAAAAAACAGCGCAAACAATCGAAGGAAGGACGAAACGCACACCACAACCATTGTTTTATTGTTGCCGTTGCTCTTACTAGGAGGAGAATCGCCCCACAGAGAAGGGTTCAGGGTATTAGCAATGAAATAAAGTAACAGGGGGCAGTTAAGCTAGTTGACATTGCATTCAGGGTATTAGCAATGAAAAGAGGTAACAGGGCAGTTAAGTTAGCTGACGTTGCATTCAGGGTATTAGCAATGAAAAGAGGTAACAGGGCAGTTAAGTTAGCTGACATTGCATTCAGGGTATTAGCAATGAAAAGAAGTAACAGGGGTAGTTAAGCTCGTTGACATTGCATTCAGGGTATTAGCAATGAAAAGAAGTAACAGGGACAGTTAAGCTCGTTGACATTGCATTCAGGGTATTAGCAATGAAAAGAAGTAACAGGGGCAGTTAACCTAGTTGACATTGCATTCAGGGTATTAGCAATGAAAAGAAGTAACAGGGACAGTTAAGCTCGTTGACATTGCATTCAGGGTATTAGCAATGAAAAGAAGTAACAGGGGCAGTTAAGCTCGTTGACATTGCATTCAGGGTATTAGCAATGAAAAGAAGTAACAGGGGCAGTTAAGCTAGTTGACATTGCATTCAGGGTACTAGCAATGAAAAGAAGTAACAGGGACAGTTAAGCTCGTGACATTGCATTCAGGGTATTAGCAATGAAAAGAGGTAACAGGGCAGTTAAGTTAGCTGACGTTGCATTCAGGGTATTAGCAATGAAAAGAGGTAACAGGGCAGTTAAGTTAGCTGACATTGCATTCAGGGTATTAGCAATGAAAAGAGGTAACAGGGCAGTTAAGTTAGCTGACGTTGCATTCAGGGTATTAGCAATGAAAAGAGGTAACAGGGCAGTTAAGTTAGCTGACGTTGCATTCAGGGTATTAGCAATGAAAAGAAGTAACAGGGGTAGTTAAGCTCGTTGACATTGCATTCAGGGTATTAGCAATGAAAAGAAGTAACAGGGACAGTTAAGCTCGTTGACATTGCATTCAGGGTATTAGCAATGAAAAGAAGTAACAGGGGCAGTTAACCTAGTTGACATTGCATTCAGGGTATTAGCAATGAAAAGAAGTAACAGGGACAGTTAAGCTCGTTGACATTGCATTCAGGGTATTAGCAATGAAAAGAAGTAACAGGGGCAGTTAAGCTCGTTGACATTGCATTCAGGGTATTAGCAATGAAAAGAAGTAACAGGGGCAGTTAAGCTAGTTGACATTGCATTCAGGGTATTAGCAATGAAAAGAAGTAACAGGGGCAGTTAAGCTAGTTGACATTGCATTCAGGGTATTAGCAATGAAAAGAAGTAACAGGGGCAGTTAAGCTAGTTGACATTGCATTCAGGGAATTAGCAATGAAAAGAAGTAACAGGGGCAGTTAAGCTAGCTGACATTGCATTCAGGATATTAGCAATGAAAAGAAGTAACAGGGCAGTTAAGCTAGTTGACATTGCATTCAGGATATTAGCAATGAAAAGAGGTAACAGGGCAGTTAAGTTAGCTGACATTGCATTCAGGGTATTAGCAATGAAAAGAAGTAACAGGGGTAGTTAAGCTCGTTGACATTGCATTCAGGGTATTAGCAATGAAAAGAAGTAACAGGGGCAGTTATGCTAGTTGACATTGCATTCAGGGTACTAGCAATGAAAAGAAGTAACAGGGACAGTTAAGCTCGTGACATTGCATTCAGGGTATTAGCAATGAAAAGAAGCAACAGGGGTAGTTAAGCTAGTTGACATTGCATTCAGGGTATTAGCAATGAAAAGAAGTAACAGGGGCAGTTAAGCTAGTTGACATTGCATTCAGGGTATTAGCAATGAAAAGAAGTAACAGGGGCAGTTAAGCTAGTTGACATTGCATTCAGGATATTAGCAATGAAAAGAGGTAACAGGGCAGTTAAGTTAGCTGACATTGCATTCAGGGTATTAGCAATGAAAAGAAGTAACAGGTGTAGTTAAGCTCGTTGACATTGCATTCAGGGTATTAGCAATGAAAAGAAGTAACAGGGGCAGTTATGCTAGTTGACATTGCATTCAGGGTACTAGCAATTAAAAGAAGTAACAGGGACAGTTAAGCTCGTTGACATTGCATTCAGGGTATTAGCAATGAAAAGAAGCAACAGGGGTAGTTAAGCTAGTTGACATTGCATTCAGGGTATTAGCAATGAAAAGAAGTAACAGGGGCAGTTATGCTAGTTGACATTGCATTCAGGGTACTAGCAATGAAAAGAAGTAACAGGGACAGTTAAGCTCGTTGACATTGCATTCAGGGTATTAGCAATGAAAAGAAGTAACAGGGGTAGTTAAGCTAGTTGACATTGCATTCAGGGTACTAGCAATGAAAAGAAGTAACAGGGACAGTTAAGCTCGTTGACATTGCATTCAGGGTATTAGCAATGAAAAGAAGCAACAGGGGTAGTTAAGCTAGTTGACATTGCATTCAGGGTATTAGCAATGAAAAGAAGTAACAGGGGCAGTTAAGCTAGTTGACATTGCATTCAGGGTATTAGCAATGAAAAGAAGTAACAGGGGCAGTTAAGCTAGTTGACATTGCATTCAGGGTATTAGCAATGAAAAGAAGTAACAGGGGTAGTTAAGCTCGTTGACATTGCATTCAGGGTATTAGCAATGAAAAGAAGTAACAGGGGCAGTTATGCTAGTTGACATTGCATTCAGGGTACTAGCAATGAAAAGAAGTAACAGGGACAGTTAAGCTCGTTGACATTGCATTCAGGGTATTAGCAATGAAAAGAAGCAACAGGGGTAGTTAAGCTAGTTGACATTGCATTCAGGGTATTAGCAATGAAAAGAAGTAACAGGGG
Source organism: Amblyomma americanum (assembly GCA_030143305.2). Taxonomy (NCBI): domain Eukaryota; kingdom Metazoa; phylum Arthropoda; class Arachnida; order Ixodida; family Ixodidae; genus Amblyomma; species Amblyomma americanum. Next base: position 54,694 of record JARKHS020005461.1, read on the forward strand.
TAGTTAAGCTAGTTGACATTGCATTCAGGGTATTAGCAATGAAAAGAAGTAACAGGGGCAGTTAAGCTAGTTGACATTGCATTCAGGGTATTAGCAATGAAAAGAAGTAACAGGGGTAGTTAAGCTAGTTGACATTGCATTCAGGGAATTAGCAATGAAAAGAAGTAACAGGGGCAGTTAAGCTAGCTGACATTGCCTTCAGGATATTAGCAATGAAAAGAAGTAACAGGGGCAGTTAAGCTAGTTGACATTGCATTCAGGATATTAGCAATGAAAAGAGGTAACAGGGCAGTTAAATTAGCTGACATTGCATTCAGGGTATTAGCAATGAAAAGAAGTAACAGGGGTAGTTAAGCTCGTTGACATTGCATTCAGGGTATTAGCAATGAAAAGAAGTAACAGGGGCAGTTATGCTAGTTGACATTGCATTCAGGGTACTAGCAATGAAAAGAAGTAACAGGGACAGTTAAGCTCGTTGACATTGCATTCAGGGTATTAGCAATGAAAAGAAGCAACAGGGGTAGTTAAGCTAGTTGACATTGCATTCAGGGTATTAGCAATGAAAAGAAGTAACAGGGGCAGTTATGCTAGTTGACATTGCATTCAGGGTACTAGCAATGAAAAGAAGTAACAGGGACAGTTAAGCTCGTTGACATTGCATTCAGGGTATTAGCAATGAAAAGAAGTAACAGGGGTAGTTAAGCTAGTTGACATTGCATTCAGGGTATTAGCAATGAAAAGAAGTAACAGGGGCAGTTAAGCTAGTTGACATTGCATTCAGGGTATTAGCAATGAAAAGAAGTAACAGGGGCAGTTAAGCTAGTTGACATTGCATTCAGGGAATTAGCAATGAAAAGAAGTAACAGGGGCAGTTAAGCTAGCTGACATTGCATTCAAGATATTAGCAATGAAAAGAAGTAACAGGGGCAGTTAAGCTAGTTGACATTGCATTCAGGATATTAGCAATGAAAAGAGGTAACAGGGCAGTTAAGTTAGCTGACATTGCATTCAGGGTATTAGCAATGAAAAGAAGTAACAGGGGTAGTTAAGCTCGTTGACATTGCATTCAGGGTATTAGCAATGAAAAGAAGTAACAGGGGCAGTTATGCTAGTTGACATTGCATTCAGGGTACTAGCAATGAAAAGAAGTAACAGGGACAGTTAAGCTCGTTGGCATTGCATTCAGGGTATTAGCAATGAAAAGAAGCAACAGGGGCAGTTAAGCTAGTTGACATTGCATTCAGGGTATTAGCAATGAAAAGAAGTAACGGGGCAGTTAAGCTCGTTGACATTGCATTCAGGGTATTAGCAATGAAAAGAAGTAACAGGGGCAGTTAAGCTAGTTGACATTGCATTTAGAAAACAGCGCAAACGGACCAGAGACGAAGGACGAAACGGAACTCATTACCACTGTTTGTTTTTGTTGTTGTTACTAACGCCGGATACAACCCAAGAACGAAGCAGCAGGTGCCCCTCAAAGAGTGCCCTTATTAAGCCACTGGCGTCGATCGATTTTGATGACGTCGCTGTTAGTGCAGGTCATGGTGAATCCCCTTCATCTGCCAGCGCCCTTCGTTGCCACGCTAGCATGTCAAGGGGGACCAACCACGAAGTCATGAGAACCGGTCGCCGTCAATGGCTGGCCCCCTTTGAGGGACATCTGCCACTTAGTTCTTGAGTTTTATCCGACTATTTATTGGAGAAGTGTCACCACACGGGAAAGGGCTCAGGGTATTAGTAATGAGCTGAAGTAATGTGGGCAGTTAAGCTATCTGAAATTGCATTTTCAAAACAGCGCAAACAGACCAGGAACACGACAAGCGATCGTGGTCTGTTCGCGCTGTTGTTTTCAAAATGGTATAAAATCTACGAGAATCACAGCAGTGTGTCGCAGTGTCGTATGTGAGAGCGTTAACCGGCAGGGAGACGCTAAAGAATAAGGTCAGTCAAGTACGTTCAACGAAGTCTTCAAGTTGGTGTTTGATATCAGTAAAAGACAGGAATGTCGCCCAGGCCGGACAGGACGCACAGAAAAAAACAACTAAATATGGCGAAGGAGAAACAGAGAAAGCCAATTATTAAGCAAAAAGTGTAATGGCTGCTGGCTTCCAGCCCTACCCCTGGGCAAGGAAATGGTAACGAGACCTCTGTCATGTCTCCCCTGCCTCCACTCCTCCCTTTAATTTAGCCACAACAGAGAAAGCACTCCCTGAGAGCTTTAGCATAGCGTTACCGCATACCACTACCGCCAGTCGCCATCTGCACATTCGCTGCTATCACTGTAAAAATTAATGAACCCGCTTTCAAGTCGCCTCGCAGAGAAGAAAACATACCCGGGCGAACACAGACCCGTGGTTACGAAAGCCGCTCTCAGCAGGCGACCGCCACGTGTGCGTCACTGCAGAAGAGCAAGCAGCTTCTGCACGCACCGAAACGCGGCGGCCAGGCAGGCCGAGTGCCAAACGAGTGACGCGAAAGCACGGGTGGAATTCCGGCGAACAAAGGATCGGGCGCGCTGCCGCAACTGGCGTCTGAAACGCAAATAATAATAAAAAAGGAGAGAGGGGGGACAAAAACGCGAACAGAGGAATGTTTAACGTGACGTGTATATATCAGACATCAGGCAGCGCTCGTGCACGACGAGGAGGAGGAGGAAAAACTTTATATTTGATATTAAAATGTGTTATTAGCGGTCGCGGGCTTCTTCTTCATCTTCCGATGAGTTATTGCAGCCCGTCTTAACAGGGTTGGGGCCCCTGGTCCAGGGCTCCACTGAGGTATGCCGCCAGGTAGGCTCTCCGCACCAATCCGCGCTGGACGGCCGGGTCCTCGCTGGAGAGCATCCCCTCCCACTGTTCCGCACTCAAGTTTTTGTTTATTGCAGCTAGATCCTTGTTTTTCTGACACACCCACGTTATGTGCATTAACGTGGGTTTTTCTCCACACCACGGACATTTGCTGCTGTATTGCGTACAGCGCTTTTGACGTTGTTTAATGAAGACTATTTTAAGACCGCTAGCTCTTACTCATCACGTTTCTCGATTTCTTGGGGCCTGCTACCACCTCCCATCGGCGTTAAATTTTCTGTTCTAGAAATTCAAGATGGCGGCCCCCTTAGTAAATCGATATAGCAACCCAATTGGTGACTGATTTGTGACGTCATAGTATATCGAATTGGTGATTGATTTGTGACGTCACTGATATATTCAATTGGTGATTGATTGGTGACGTCACTTATAAATCCAAGATGTCAAATTCGCATTTCCATTGGTGTACCTCACTTTAATCTCATTCATATCAATTCTAGTAAAGCAAACAGCTAACACTCGTTACTTCAACGCCTTCCAGACGACGGCGGTATCTTTTTTAAGTGCGAAACCACTACTTCACTAGCAACCATGAAAAAGGCAGTGCTTGTCTGAAGCCTTTCAGGTACCTGCAGAAATAAAATTAACATTGCTGCGACTGGGTTTCGAAACCGCGGTGGCGCGAACAGATCAGCTTCGCTGGCCACTGCACGAGAGCGTGTATGCTATCGCCGCATTGTAACGCGATAGCTTTAAGGGCCCCGTGTCGCAGAAAAGCCGGGGTCGTCGGCGTCGGCCGTGAGCGAAAAATCCCTCCTCCTCCTTCTCCCAACGTACGCCAGTGCCCCAACAGATGGCGCGCGACTGCAGCGCCTCCTAGTGTTCCTGTATATGCTCCCGCAGGGGAGCATATACAGGAACACTAGCGCCTCCCGCTCATCTCGTTCGGGCCCAGTGGGGCCGTGCGGGCACGCACGAATCACGCGGTGAGACGCGAACAACGCAGCGCACATAATGCGCGTTCACCACGAACCTTGCGGCTTGCTGCCCGTTCGTTCGGCGCGGAAGCTATGCTGGCGTTCGTGGCATCGGGTTTGTCGAGAACGATGTGCCGACGAACTACGACTGCAACTTGGGTCCCGCGCGTTTCGGCAAGGCGCCTGGCAGCACTTCTACGGGGTTTGCCGCTCCGCGCGTCCGTCTCACCGTACGTAGCAGAGCGATTTGTCTAACGGGCAAGGCGTCGCGCCGATTGGGCGATGGCGTTCCGTAGATTCCTTGGCAGTGCTGCAACACGCTGTCGCGTTCCACTCTTAAGGACGAAGCTTAAGTGTCCTCCAATTGTTTTCATCATGGTATTTATTACACGAGGTTATGTATGCATAGAAAGGGCTATATGCAGATTATTTACAAAGCACTTGGCGATTGGCTGCACTGCAGTAGCTGGACAGAGAACAATAAAACTAAAAGGACAGCAACGATAGACACCGCTTCAACAGCGGAAAGCAGCACGATAGAAAGTCTCTTTCACCATAAACGTCCTTGAGTTGGAGCATCATTAGGCTAAAATGGCTTCTGAGTAAAACGAGAGGTTCAGCCTTGCGGTCTGAAAAGTTTTTAAGAAAGAGAATGGCGCAGTGATTCTCACATTTCAGTGGACACCTGAACCGCGCCGGAAGGGAAGGGAGGAAGGTGAGATTGAAAGAAGGAAAAGAGAAAGGTACCCGCCGAGGTGGCTCAGTGGTTAGGGCACTCGGCTACTGAGCCGGAGTTCCTGGATTCGAAGCCGGAAGTGGCGGCCGCGTTTCGGTGGAGGCAAAACACAAAAGGCGCCCGTGTGCTGTGCGATGACAGTGCACGTTAAAGATCCCCAGGTTGTAAAAATTATTCCGCACCGCTGTGGGTAGCCTTGCGGTCTGACTTGCGCGTTATAAACAGGCTATGAAGTCCAATGAGGAAAAACATGTCACAGGGTTCGTAACACGGTGGTTCGTAATCAGGTTGAGTGGCCACAAAGTAACGTACACTATAGGAATTTAAAACTGTCTTTCTGTAGAGTCCTTTGCAGAACACCCCAAAGCAAAAACACATCCTTGCAGCTAATAAAACAGTGTTCAATGGTTTCAGGTACATTGGTTTCAGTTACAGGAAATCAAAGGCGCATAACTGGCTTCCTGCGCCAGTGGATATCTCAATCGCGCTTTCAGGTACGTGGCGGTGGTGTCCTCCTGCAAACAACTGCTGTCGCACAATATTTCATGTTTAGCAATAATTAACCGCGAGAAATTTTTTTTCCTGATGAAATAAAAAGAAATGGCACGTAGTTTTGCGTCGTACGAGGAACGATCGACAATGTGATAACGTGAGGAATGTGACAATGTGAGGAATGTGATAACGAAAACAGTCCGCTTACTCCGTCATCCATCTTCTTAGAGGGTTTCACACTCACGAGCTGCAGGTATAGACGAAGCAGACAATCTCACAGTTCTGCATGCCTTTGTTTTTGGTCGCATTCTGTACTCCTCTCCTTACCTGAACCTCTCCTGTGCGGATAAAGATAAAATCAATGCTCTAATCCGCATGGCTACCAAAGCAGCGCTCAACCTACCAAAGAGCACTAGCACGGAGAGGCTCTTAAAATTAGGAATGCACAACACTATACAAGAACTTATAGAGGCACTTCGACACACACAGCACCTTCGTCTGGCTGGCACGGAAACAGGACGGCATATATTGGACTCTCTGGGAATTCGCATGCCCGCACACACCACAGACTTAATCTCTCTCCCTCGCGCCATGCACGCGGCCTTTGTCCTTAAACCCTTTCCAAAGAATGTCCACCCAGAATACCATCAATCCCGCCCAGTCGCGCAAGCCAAAGCTCTCGGTAAAGAATATGGCACTTCCGAGGATGTGCGCTGGGCGGACGCCGCGTGTGGTCCAGACCGTTCAGTAGCTGCGGCTCACCATCCAGCAGCCCCCCCCCCCCCCCAACCCACTTAATAGGCCCATACTGTACCCCAGAAGCAGCAGCTATAGCATTAGCCTTCGCCCACAGCAGAGGGGCTTAATATTTAGCGATTCCAAAACAGCCATTCTTAATTCGCCCGCGGACACGTCCATCCCCCGCGTGGCAGACATTGAGAATGTGCACCCTAAATTCCGATAGGCGCATTGAGCTCGTGTGGGTGCCGGCTGACTCTGGCAATTCCGGAAATGAGGCGGCCGATAACATCGCCCGAGGATTTATTTGCCGGGCAAATGGCGACCCCGGCCGGGATTTCTCGAGGGAGCGGACACACACGTTTTCAGAACTAACTCAACAAGCACGCCTCGCCCGTCGACTCTACACCCCTGCCCACCTCCGCCTATCACACTCTCAACAAATCCTCTGGAGGCGACTCCAGACCCGAAGTCTTCCCATCCCTCAGCTTTTCTCCTACTTCCACCCTGTTTCTCCAGAGTGCACTCTCTGCGGAGAACCGCGCGCCACGCTAGACCACGTCCTCTTCGGTTGCCCTGCCGATCCTCCCCCGCAGGGACAGCCCGCCATCGGAACATGGGAGGAATGGAAGGCCCTGCTTGCGTCGCAGGACCCGGACACCCAACTTCGCTGTGTGAACTGGGGTGCCAGTGCCATGGCCCTACGTGGTCTGGACACATGCGCGTAATGGTGGGGGCTGTGCGGTGTCCCTGAGACCTTAAAAGGCCCAAACTCGCTTGTAGATAAAGTTTTCCATGCATCCATCCAACGCTCGCGTTGTCAGGCAGCCATAAAAAGTCCTTCAGTGAGCTGACCCAGGCATATCGCGCAGAGCACCAGCTATTACCCCCACCGAACCAATCCCTTGACAATTAACACCAAATATTATGGCGCAGCCTCCAGACCCTCCCTTCCCCCTTCCTTCCTTCCTTCCTTCCTTCCTTCCTTCCTTCCTTCCTTCCTTCCTTCCTTCCTTCCTTCCTTCCTTCCTTCCTTCCTTCCTTCCTTCCTTCCTTCCTTCCTATTTGCTCTCCCGCATCCAACCGGGAGTATACGCCCCCTCCTGTACCCAGTGCCCCCCCCCCCCCCCCCCACGCTACTGTTACCCACAATCTCCTTGAATGCCGTGCGGACCCTCCCTCACGGGGGCCGGAGCTGCCGACTACTTGGTAGGAATGGGAGATCCCGCATGCTGCGCCCGACGGACCCGGCAGGCCGAAGATCTCCACTTACCGGGCCGCCCACGTCAAGGAACTCCATAAACTCATGAACGCACAGTGCACTGGAGTCGTGCGGGGACCCAGGGACCTACGTGGCTCAAATCCCTTGGTCAATAAAGTTATTTCTCTCTCTCTCTTCCTCCCTTACAGGGGCCGCTCACTGTTCCAAGTAAAACACATATTCTGGGCAGTCCAGGAATGAATAAATAAATATAGATTTAGCTGGTCGCTGTGGGCGCCCACCATTTCAATAATTATGCACCTTCGCTCCGACAGATGACGCTACGTATACCGCCTCTGTTTTCCCCCTTTGATTCTCGCCCTTCCTCGCCGATATTCTTCTATTTCTGGCGCATAGCGCGCCGCCCAGCGGCAGATAATGCCAATCGACGCATGAGCCAGGCGCGTGGACAACAGAAGGAAGAGGCTGCCCAGTTTTCAGCGGCCCAGCTTGCGACACGGCTCGATGGAACTCGCTGATACAAAATTCACGACTTCCCGGCAAACACAAAACGCCGCTTATCTCCGCAGGAGCACGATATATCAGCTCCGTGGTGAGATATCAGCGGTATGCCGAGGGGTGGCTGGTGGCACGACCTGGTATATCGTGCTAACCGCAACACGTGGACGCTCGCTTCAACGCGCGCAGGCGTGCCCGGGATTCAACCCCAGCGCAAGTTAAGAGATAACGGACAATGCATATGGAAGGCATACGCAGACTGAACGCATGCTACTGAGATTTGCGCTGACCCAGATCGCATTGTGGCTTACCTATACCGTATACTGCCGCTTATTACTCCAATGCTTGCACAACGGCCGCCTGAGTACTCTGGTGCAGGAACTTAAAGGCGCTACAAAACAAACCAGCGCATCGAAAGCGCATCCCGCCACTGGCGACATACACAGGGAGCCCATATACTAATTAAAGGCGCGCTGCTGTAGGATTGCAAACGGTTAAAGTTGCGGCGCTGTTTGTTATCCTGTTCGTGTGAAAAATGCTGCTGAGAAATCGGGCGCGTCTTCGTCCCCTGTAATTAGCCACAAATCCGTAACAAAGCAATCCCACCCCCGCTTTATTTTTTAGCGACTACATATAGGCTACAAGTGACAACGACGACATTCGCTATAGGTGACTGTGGAGCGTCATTTTTTCCTTACCGTTAACTTCGATGTTTTCAACCAGCCTTTGTTTTAAGCGACATTAACATAAGCTCAAAACGATTTGTGCCTCCATCCCCCCCATTTTGCCGTACCCTACGAAAACTTATAACTCCGAGCCCCACACAGGTCATAAACCTCCTAGACCATCATGTGACCACACAAGGTGCATCTTCGAGAACGATCACTCCCCGCGCCACCTACATGGCGCCCTCACCGAACAGCAGAACTCTCGAAAGAGAGTAAAAACTTTCAACTGGCGAGTTCTCATGACTCAAGCGGAAAGGAGGTTTTTTTTTTTTTGAAAGCGCACAGTACTCCACATGTAGTGTAGAGAAAAATAACCCCGGAAGAAATGTTCCCGGAAGATACGTCCCCGGAAAAGAGTCCCCTGAGGAAGCGCCCACTAGGAAAATGTTCCCAAGTGAAAATTTACTAGATAGAATTACCGGACACCAGATAGACCAGTTACCAGATATACAGATAGAATTCTTCGGGAACCCACTTGACAAAAGGGTTGCCTTCTTATTGGACTCTTCCTTGACTTCGAGAATGGATTAAGCATGAAATATTTTGAGTACCAGATCACACCACGGCCACGTCCAGGTTATGCCACTCCAGGAAAAGCCGCACCACACAGCAGTTCCGCCGGTGAGTTGGCTGAAGAGCCGAACGATCCAGGCACGCACTTCCAAGCTCCTCGGCCAGTGCATTCCTCCACCGTCACTTTTTTTTCTTTTTACAGCCGTCTCGCTGTGGATCGATGGTGGTGGCGGTGTCAGTGTACCGGCCGGATCAGACTTACAGTGACCTGTCGGCAATTACACCGCCTGAGTCACTGATTTAAATGATTGCGGCTTTACCACAGTTCCATAATTCCAGTGTGCTCTGAAAACATCAAGAGTGTGACAGTGATCGCCGCTCAATCCGGGAGCCCTCAGGGCACACGATGACAGCCATTACATTTGCCACAGCACCAGCGAGGCCTGAAAGACCGGAATCTGTTCGCTGTTTAATCACTTTCATGCCGACACGCGGAATCACTGTAGCGTGCAGCGTTCCATTGTTTGTCCTGTGTCTTCCATCAAGAGCGGCACCAAAAGTGGCCACGCTCCACATCGCAGAGGGAGAAGCGAGAGGCGTTCGCCGGAAAGTTACCATGTTTTAGATCTGTTCACCCGCCTGCAGGTACCGGAACCGTATCATGTATCAAAGTAGTCTGGTATTCCCCGGGAAGTTTCTGGCATTGGTCTCTTGGGGAACGGTGTACAATTAAACCACCTCTGCAGCCGTTACGTTTAGTACAGCACCAGCAGGGACATGGATGTGTCCAGATTAGAGCGCACTGCATAACGTAACGTAAGATAAGCTGAGCACCAGGCCAGGGAAACCTTGTATCCGGTGGCACTGCTGGGGATCGAACCTCCACCCCCCGCATGCGAGGCAGATGCTCAGATCACAGGGGGTTGCGGGACATTTAGTGGCACCCGTTTGGGGACATCTTTTCCCACTTCGAAAGTGGGGATATTTTTTCCGGGGGCATTTTTCTAGGGACCTTTTATCCGGGACGTTTTTTCCCCGTCAGCCTGGGACACTTGTCGGCCAGCAAGTGAACGCAGGAGTTTACGATGACGAAACGCGACGGAGCTACTGTTCCTCCCGGAGAAAGTGTCCCATGCAGCCATCGCTGTCAGAAGAAAAAAAAAAGGAAACTTCCATGCTCTCAACCCTTCAACCCGGACAAGAAGCAACAACTTTATCTGCCGCCCACATACCTGGCTTGTCACTTTGCCCGATGAACTTGTTCTGCGCCGGAAAAAAGGCGTACTTGACGTTAAGAAAGATAAAACTCTTTGAGGCAAGCCAGCCACGCAGCGCGAAAGAATGTGTTGCATGTGCTCGGAGAAACGGGCGCGTTTAGAAATTATCAGCCCCGCTCCACCCGCCGGTACGGCGGTCACGCACCGCAACGAGGCCAGCTGGAACGCACTCCATGCGCAAAAGGCACCAACGCCTTTTTTTTACCTTTCGAGAATAGTTTTTGCTCATTCTACTCATTTCAATAGCTCTAAGGCACTAAGCGTGGCCTTGATGGCCCAATGTTTCTACAAGAGATCCAGGTCAGACATGCATGCTTAAACCGCACAGCCAGGAACTTCTTCTGAAAAGCTCGCAAGCAGATTCAAATAAGCAGTAAAAACAATGTGAAAACTTGGACATTAAAAGAAAAGCGGATAGTGAGCTCTTGAATAAGTCGGTACTACGCGGTTGCAACTTCGGCCGGCGTGTCTAAGAGTCAGCGTATATGCGTCTAACTGAAGTCCCGTAAGCCTCCATCGTTAATTTGTTCCTGTATGTGTACGCTGTTTGTGCAGGCATCAACAAGCTATAAGGGTATACAAGGCTTAAGATTTTACACAGAACCAACTCATAACACTGAAATTATACCGATCAGTTGCAGTCTAGAAACTTCGTCATTAAATACTCCCTGAAACGTCGTACATCTCCGGTATGCACATTTACGCAGCAGTCAAAATTATTATCTTGCCAAACCGACTGATAACGACACACAAGAGGTTTTTCTAGGTGGTACAGGGTTACAAACCTTTGCACTTTCCGTGCTAATAATTTCAGCGGTTTGGCTTTAATGAAAGGTCCGACAAGCTACTGAAAGCTACTATACACGAACTACTGCCACCTGCGTGATTGTCCTGCTGCTTTATATTCTCGCTCTAACCGACTGCGTGTTATACCAGCACATAGGGCTGATTCTGCGCTCATATGGGAAGGAACACTCTAAACAGAAAGGAGTAAAAATGAAGTAAGCTGTCCTCTAGCGCACATCCTTAGCTATCCTTAGTGCACCAACACCGGGAATCCCGCGGTACTTTTTCCACAATTAAGGAATTCGATAAAAGTAAACCATAGATCCTCTTGACATGGGAAGCATGTGAAAATTGCATTTTGGAAAACTTGGCGCACCACGCGACAGACACCCTATAGAGACGCGAACTGCGAATAGTCTGAAAGCTCTTTTCAGGCGCCTTGAACAAGGGCCGCCTTTACTCCCACGTGGGCAGAGGAATGATTGCAGGCAACTGTTGGAGGGGACGGCGCCTCCCACCGCCCGTCCGTGCAGGGTGGTGGCGGCGTTGACGAGCAGGAGGGGTGAAAGCCCCTTGATGCTCCAGGCGAGGTCAGCCCTAATTCAATTTTATTCAACATCTTGAGGATGTTGGGTGCGTCTACAAAAAGCCAGAGAAAAGACTTGACAGGTGTCGACGCACCCTACAATGACTTGACAGCAGCATCAGAATGGCATACAGCGTATCGCATACATTTTACTGAACATTTCGACGACTTATCTGCCTGCGTCGCATAGTCTCTCAAAAAACTCCTGCTACTGGCCACTATTAAATTCACAAGTTGCCTTCTACCGTGCGCCTTCATAACACCACGTGAGCAGAGCTGTCCAGAGGCACATCCTGCCTGAGCAAGCGAAAGACCTCCCCCCCCCCCCCGCACATACTACAAGGGCTATGCTGCCTTCACTTTTACATTAGATTGCGTTTAGCAACTTCAATTCGTCAGAATGGTCGTCCATACGACAAGAGCCTTACAGACACAAAGCGCAACAGCTCCAGACGGCTAGACAATATCCTGAGTCTAGATACGTACGGCATTGTTCAAAGCCCTCCCACCTCTTGCAGTCATTTGTTAGGGTGTCTTCAACTTACTCAGTACCTTTCCAATGTACATTGCAAGACGATAATCTGGTCTGTTTTTGTCTTGCAGTCTTCATCTGATACAGGCACTCGAAACGGCTCCAAACACTATCGAAGATACAAGTGTATTGAGCACTCGGCAGCCGTGGCCGATAGTTCCGGACTAACGCCAGTACGATAAAAGCATCTTTTCTTTTTTTTTGGGATGAATGGTACTTTTTCTAAACTGAACCGAATACCAATTCTGTAGCTTTGTTAGCGAAGTGAACACGGATAATGCAGTCAACTACCGAATCGAATATTTTTACGACTATACTGACTAGTGTGAACATTTGTACAAAACGAATCATCGTGCGAAACAGCTTAGCAATATATTGTTACGGTGTGGGATGCCACGGGGTGGCCACGGGCCCGCCCAGAGAAATATAGCAGCAGTACGGAGGAGAGCCGGCGAAGCACGACCGGCGGCGGCCAAGCTTTCTCGTTCTATCTCCCTCGTGCTAGAGCCGCGCGCTCGCCGCTCGCGCTCGCTCTCCGCCTCTTCTTTTATTCCCGTATCACCTTTCCACCGGGGGGGGGGGGGGGGGGGGGGGCGGAGAAGTCAGGCCGTGCTTTGATGCAGGGTTTCCTGGGGCGATGCAATGTGGGCTCGCAGATAGGAAACGGTCACACTCTTCGTTGAATTCGAAGTGTGTGAGCTGGGCGAAGGTGTCTGCAGTCGCCGAAGAAGGTCCCACACCGGTTAGGCTAACTTCAGGGAGTTTTATGCATATTGAGCGGCGATCCGTTTATGGGACTGCATTGCGTGGGGAAGGCATGGAGCCAGCAGGCGACGACGGCACTGATGAGGACCCGGTAGCTAAGTCGGAGTCACCGCAGGCGCCGTAGACATATCGCTTCATGTTTGAAACATGCTCTGGGAAAATGTGGTGCACACCGCATGGTCGATGCTCTGGCAGGTCTTCGAGGCGGTATGTCACGGGGCCGAGTCGGGCAACGACACGGTAAGGGCCGCGGTATCGGGGCAAGAGCTTTGCGGCACGGCCAGTCGCACGGATGGTGCGGCGAACGAGGACCAAGTCACCGGGCCGGAAGGGGGGATGTGGTGGTGCTGCCGCGTTGGCCGCTTGCACACGCGCGTGAGCCGTGAGGAGGTTGCGCTGGGCGTCGAGGCGGGCGGAATGAAGTCGTTGAGCAGATTCAGTTGGTGACGCAGTAGGATGGGGAAGGCCCAACTGCGCGTCGAGAGGGATGGAGGGCGTTCTGCCATAGACGACTGAGAACGGCGTCACATGCGTTGTTTCTTGCGCTGCAGTGTTGACTGCAAAAGCTGCAGCAGAAACAAAACGATCCCAGTTTGTGTGGGACGGAGCGACGTAGGATGCGAGTATATCCGTGAGGGTACGGTTAACACGCTCCACGAGGCCATTGCACTGCGGATGATTGACGGATGTAGTGGAATGCGCAATGCCGAAGGAGCGGAGGGCTCGCTCGAATTCATGGGACATAAAGCAGCTCCCACGGTCCGTGATGAGGCGCCGGGGAACACCGTGCCGAAGAACGAGATGCTGTTCCACAAACGCGACGGCATGAGCGGACGACGTGTCTGGAACGGGCAGTGCTTCGACCCACTTGGAGAAGTAGTCGATCGCAACCAGAACATACCGGTTGCCGGCACGCGTCTTCGGAAACGGGCCCAAATGATCCAGTCCAACCAGCTCGAAAGGTGAACTTGGTGGCGAAAAAGCCTGCGGGGGTGGCTTGGTTACACCTGTGGACGGTTTTCTGTACTGGCATGTCTGGCAGGACGCCACGTGTTCCTTGACATCTCTGGACATATTAGGCCACCAAAACCGCTCCGACACTCGTGCGTAGGTCTTGCCGCGACCAAGGTGACCAGCCGTGGGAGCGTCGTGTAAGCCGCGCAAGATTTGCGACCGCAGTGTTGCCGGCACAACTGGCAACCAGACGGGTGGTCGACCACGGAGCCGCTTCACATGACACAAGAGGTCGTCCTTCATTCGATAGACCCGGCGTAGTTGGCGGAGGCCTGCGCCGGCGGCGGTGCCAAGGGAGTGGATTATGGCAGCAATGGCGGGATCTTGCGTTTGTGCAGTCCTCAGGTCCGTCAAAGCCGTCACGGAACAAGGGTGGCGAGAAAGGAAATCGGCATCTTGATGGGCAGAGCCGCGCCGATGCACTATTGTGAAATTGTACTCTTGAAGTTGCAGGGACCAGCGTGCAATCTTGGCATTCAAATGTTTGGCGGACTGCAGCCAAGTGAGAGCGCTATTGTCCGTGACTATGGTGAAGTGACGGCCGTACAGGTAGGGACGGAACTTCTCGACGGCCCAGACAACGGCGAGGCACTCGAGTTCTGAAGAGTGGCGGCGGCGCTCAACGTCGGAAAGCTGGCGGCTGGCATAAGCTAGGACTTTGTGGTCACCAGACTCGTCTTCTTGCAGGAGGACAGCGCCGAGCCCATCTTGGCTGGCATCCGTGTGGAGGACGATGGGGGCCGATTCGTCGTAATGGGCCAATGTAGGAGGCTCGAGGAGGGCGTGCTTGACGTCAAGAAACGCGAGCTGTTGGGCCTGCGTCCAACTCCACGGTGCATTCTTCTTCAGCAGGGCGGTCAATGGAGCGCTGCGCTTGGCAAAGTCCGGAATGAAACGACGGAAATACGAAGCAAATCCAAGGAAACTTTTGAGCTCCTTGGCGGTGGTGGGAGCTTCGTAAGCTGTAAGCGCTTTTAGCTTTTCAGGGTCGGGACGGATGCCATGCCGGCTCACAACGTGACCCAAGTACGTCACCTCCGCGAAACCGAAGAAACATTTTTTTGGTTTTAAGCGAAGCCCAGCAGAGGTAAGGGCTTCGAGGACGAGTTTGAGGCGTCTCTGGTGTTCTTCAAATGTAGCCGCGTAGACAATTACGTCATCCAGGTAGACCAACGCCATAGTCCACTTCAAATGGCCTAAGACTCGGTCCATGAGACGCTGGAAGGTGGCTGGAGCGTTCGAGAGACCGAAGGGCATACGGTTGAACTGGTAAAGGCCGTCGGGAGTCACGAAAGCCGTCTTTTCCGCATCATCGGGGTGAACAGGCACCTGCCAGTAGCCCGAGAGCAGATCTAGCGTGGAAAAATAACGGGCCCCCTTCAGGCGGTCAAGCGCATCGTCGAGGCGAGGCAGCGGGTACACGTCGCAATTAGTAATAGCATTTAGCTTCCGATAGTCAACGCAGAAGCGGAGTGTTCCATCCTTCTTGCGCACAAGGACGACAGGGGAGGACCAAGGGCTACAAGAAGGGGCAATGATTCCCTGGTCAAGCATGTCGCACACGTGCTGCTGGATGACTCTCCGTTCGGCTGGCGCTACACGGCGAGGTTGGTGATGAACGGGCCCGCGGTTTTCGGTGTTGATCCGGTGTTGAGCCCAGGAAGTGCACCCGAGTTCACCGGCGCTGAGAGCAAGGCAACTGCGATGCTCGAGCAGCAAGGTCTTCAGAGAGGCGAGCTCCGCGCAGGTCAGGCTGGGTCCAAAGTTAAATTCTTCCCATGATAGGATCGCCGGCGCTGGAGGGTGGCGAGGCGGGGCTTCAGGTTGCAGAGACGCCACTGGTGACCCGGGGTCCAAAACTGAGGCTGTACCCAATTGCGTGC
The DNA here is from genome assembly GCA_030143305.2 of Amblyomma americanum. Taxonomy (NCBI): domain Eukaryota; kingdom Metazoa; phylum Arthropoda; class Arachnida; order Ixodida; family Ixodidae; genus Amblyomma; species Amblyomma americanum. The sequence continues at coordinate 70,248 of JARKHS020005461.1, forward strand.
CGGGAGTCAGCGCGAGAGGTACGCTGCTGATGTTGAGTATAAATACGTGGGCCTCTCCTTTGAGCACAGGCAGAAGGCTTCGAGGGGAGGTCATCTGACGGGCTGGAGCTGAACACCGGATGGGTTCGAACAGCACGTCTGCTGTGACCGGACTGTCAAGCTTGGCATACACCCACGTTGCCGCACCCGGTGGCAGGGTCACGGCGGACGCCACAGTCACGGTAGTGACGTCGAACGGCTTGACTCGACACGGCCACTTCGTCGCGAGGTCACGCAGAGATGCTGAGGCACGCTTGGTCGCCGACACCAGGGACTGCCACAGGGCGACACCGAGGCTGGAAACCCGGCTAAGCCAGCCCGGCCCACAGAGAGTTCGGCTCGCCCGTGGTTTGGTTCTAGTAAAATTAAGGACGACTCCGGCTTGCTGGCACCACCCGCACCCGAGGACCACTGGCCAAATAGGGCTGTCTGCGACAACAAACTCGGTGGAGATGGTATTTCCGAGTGCTGTCAGGTTGACGACGACACGTCCGACTTGCTCCACAGGGGTGCCGTTAAAAGCTAAGAGCCGGGTTTTGGCGGCTGGCAGAAGCAGGTGGGGCGCGTTAGCAACAAACGATTTGTGCAGTACATTGACAGCCGCTCCAGTGTCAACCAAGGCCTTTACGTGCCGGTCAAGCAGGGCGACGTCGACGAGCACGTAAGGAGCATCAGTGGTAATCGGAGCCGACGAAAGGAGGGGACGCGGAGAACGAAGGAGTGTGGGGACGGACTTTATTCGGCGGAACGGTGCCCCCGGAGTTCCGCCAAATCGTTTCCCGACGTTGGAGGGCCGGCACAGTCCCTCGCGTAGTGTCCCCGCAGGCCGCAGCGGAAGCAGGTCATGCGGACGTCGTTACGCAGGCGTCGGATAGAGGCCGCAGTTGGGGCTGCGGACCGAGGAGCCTGCACCCGGACGCTGCGCTCGGCAGACGGTGGCGACCCCCGCGTGGCCAGCAAAGTCAATTCCGCCTCGATGGCGAGCGCCATGGCGGCGCGGACGGAATCAGGACGGCCAGAGCGGACCAAGCGCTGCACCTCGGGGAGTCGGATGGCGTCGACAAACGCCTCGGTGCCGACCAGGGCCACGGCGTTCTGAGGCGCTCCCGGCAGCGACTGCAGAGCCAGGCGCTCAATGGCGGCGGCGAGGTCCTGGTACGTCTCCCCGGGCTCTTGACGGCGGGCTCGCAGGCGGTGGTACTGCACACGGGGTTGACCTGAGGCACCATAGTGGTCGGCGAGGAGGCCCGCCAGAACAGTGTAAGAGCCCAGCTGGTCGGGCGGCACGTTCTGCAGCAGCTCGGTGGCGCGGCCCCTCAGTTTTGCAACGAGCATCCATGCCTTCATTTGCTCGTCCCAGCCTCTCGCCGCCGCAATACCGTCCAGCTGGATGCGGTAAGCATCCCACGAGATGGTGCCGTCAAATGTGGGCAATTCCACAACGTCCAACGAACACTGCGGCGAGGACGCACCCGCGCCGAGCACGCCATTGGCGGCCACGACCGCAGGCCCAGCGACGGCAGAGCCGTAAACAGCGGCGGCGGGGACGCCCAAAGGCACCTGACCTGTGCTCGGCTCGGCTGGCACCAGGCGACGGAGTTCGCGCCGGAGAGCTTCCATCTCCCCAGCCTGGGCAGTCAGACGGGCCTCCCATGCGTCCATCCGTTGGGTGACTGTATCCAGGAGGCGCTCAACACCGGCGTCCGGCTGCTGCGAAGAGCCGAGCCCCTCCGAGCGCCTAGGTCTAGCGGCGCCGGCCGCCGCGTCGTCGGCGCTATCGGCTGGTGGTGGACTCCTGTCGTCTGGCACGTCGGGTGCTTGACTCTGGGAGCGGGTGAGCGGCATGATCCCACCGCTGCCACCAAAATGTTACGGTGTGGGATGCCACGGGGTGGCCACGGGCCCGCCCAGAGAAATATAGCAGCAGTACGGAGGAGAGCCGGCGAAGCACGACCGGCGGCGGCCAAGCTTTCTCGTTCTATCTCCCTCGTGCTAGAGCCGCGCGCTCGCCGCTCGCGCTCGCTCTCCGCCTCTTCTTTTATTCCCGTATCAATATCGTCTGCGCTGCGGTAGGGGGCCATAACTTGTAGTTTTAAATACAGAATAGGTGTGAAAAGATGCAAGAGTGATCTCCACTAGGATCTATATGTGAACTTTATTGACCGTCGTGTCACACGTATATAGAGAGAAATTACTCATTGCTACTGAATATAGCAGCGAATAAACTAGCGCCACATCTCATTAGATGAGAGGGGCGTGAGGTACGTATGAAACATGGACTCCGGGATTTGGCATTAGGGTCTATATGTGAAATCTATTGACCGTCGTGTCACACGTATATAGAGAGAAATTACTCATTGCTACTGAATATGGCAGCGAATAAACTAGCGCCACATCTCATTAGATGATAGGGGCGTGAGGTACGTATGAAACATGGACTCCGGGATTGGGCATCAAGGCACACTCTATACGCCTATATGGGAGTAAAAACGGGGTAAGCTGTCCTCAGCGCACTTCATTTTATGAAAAGAGTGCGCTAGGAGACAGTTCACTGCCTTGTTACTCCTTTCTGTTTAGAGTGCAGAGTTTGCCAGGACTGCATGAAACCTGCTGCGCCACCCAATCTTGGAGGGCATGTAGTACGACTATTAAAACGCCGCCACACAAATGGACTACGTCACAGTGCTAAAAAAACCATCCCGCGCAGACCGATCGTCGCAGCATGCTGTGCGGGTCGGAGTGAGCCGTGTTTTTGAAACAGTCATCGGAGAAAACTACGGCCTGACTTATCCACCTTCACGCCAGCTATTCGAAACTTATTCGAAAACGGATCCGTATTCGATTCGTCTTGAATACTTTTGAACCTGCAGTAGTAATGTGTTCAGCGAACCGAATAGGAGGATATATTCTATTCGCTATTCGAAAATTTCGAATTTTTCACCCCTTAATCTTTTTCTCTGCCGATAGTTTGTCCTCCAAAACAGCGTTTCGCCCTTTAAACCGCGAGGCCTTACATTTATAGGGCCAAGGAGAAATCGCAAACTACGCGTCAGAAAAACAGACAGAAACGGCACAGCGACAACACAGCTTAATAAATGAAACAGCTTGTTAAAAGACACTGCAGCGAACAAAAAAGCAAGCAAGAGAGAAAAGCACGTACAGTGACACCAAAGCTGCAGCACAGCGCAGAAGAATTCTGCGAAAGAGCGGTTAAACTAGGCAATGGCCCATTTAAACAATCGGCGTGCCGGCGGCTGCTGCTTTGCGTTGACGAAACACTTCCCTTCCTGCAAACACAAGAGGGCAGATCACGGTGGCTGGCACTCCTCAACCATATGCGTACAAAAATCCACAAAGGCAGACGCGCGGCTGTGGTCGCTCGTTTACGCCGGCGCCTATAGAGTCAGATCACGAAGCCGTCTACGTAGATGTCTACGTAGATACCAACTACTGACGAATGCGTTACTCCGGGCTAAAAATCCTGCCGCGGCGGAAGCCTCTTCCATCGCCCTCGCCGTATTGCGATCTGGGGGATAAATCAGCCCACATAAGCACTGATTCGAGACGGACCTGCCAATATTATACGACAGGACGAGTTCCAAAAACGACGGGGGCCCTGCTCATACTGCACGTCGGGCCTTTCACCCAGCCCACACCGCTCCCATGGCATTACGTGGACCCCGGGCCATGGAGGGCTTAAAAGCAATGAGACGGCACACGATCTAGCTCGCGAGCTATAACAAGCAGAGCGGATACTTATCCGCACCTCACATCTTAGACTGAACTGTAGGAAATGTCCTGCGTTAAACTCACCACAGAAGAAGCCACACTATGGAGCCGGGAGCCGAATACAGACTAACAACTTCCCTAACATGTACTTGTGCAGCCTCATCCACCCTTTTTGATGCCCCTCCACACCTGTCCCTGGTGCGGCGGTAAGCCCACTCTATTCCACATTTCGTAAAGTTGCGTGAGAAAAAGATCCCACCTGAGAAGACCATGCACAGACATCATATGCGAGCAGTCGGAGGCAGCCCTTACGAGCAGTGGTCTGGAGGACCAACGTGCGACCATCCGACGGGTCCAGGCATCAGTGCAAGCCACGGGAGTCCTGAACTAACGAGTCCGCCCACCTGACTCGTCTAACATTTTAAAATCTAATAAAGTTATGCGCATCTATCTCGTACGCGCTGACGCTTCCTACTCTCTTGCTCAAGCGCGGTCCTCCTAGCGCGAACCTCATCAGAGAAGGCAGTTCTGGAAGTTGAAGGTTCGCCCTCTATATACGCGCTGTCGCCGGCGCTGCTCTCGCTGCTGCGAGGACTTCGTCGCCCGCCGTTGCTCGGTCTGCCTACACCGTCGATCGGCTTCTCTTTCGGCAGCGCGAGCCTCGCGATCATGAGCCCGACGAGTGTCCTTTTCATTCATTCTGCATTGGGTTTAAGCCCGGCAAAGCTCTGCTAGTCCGGGCTTTCTTTCTCATTCATTTATATTTTCACATCTTGATAGGATTAATAACAGGGCAGCTGTTGCGTTATCCGCGCGCGCTGGTTTTTCTCCAGCCGCCTGCAGAGGGAATCTTGGATGTGCTTCCTCTCACTGAGCACGATTCCGAGCTGCAGCCGCTAGAAAGAAGAGAGAAACAAAATTCATTAGAGCGGCTCACGTGGCCGATGGCCTTCGCGGCTCCGATATAGAGCGAGCAGCAGGCACATTGCTGCGTTTATTTCTTCTTTCAATCCCTCTGTCGGCAACAGCGTCCCTCGATTAATTTGCTTCCCCTACTTTTCTTTCTACCCTCGCCGCCCCTGCATTCGTTACCTCACCTTTCTCTCCTGACTGCTTCAGTCGGTGGCCTTGGACGGGCTTGATCCACACGGCGGCTATAGAGGTGGGCTCCGTATAACGGCTAATGCCGTAAAAGAGCTCAGAGTTTAAAAGTACGAATGCATGAGCATGTATAAACTGGTATGGCGAAAATGTCAAGACGATATGTGGCTGGCTTCTGCAACATGCACGAGTGCACCCAAAGGCGTCTGTTGACTGCATGCATTGTGAGGACGTTGGCTTTCGGACGTTACGTTTGTTTCGCTATTATACAATGCAAGCACTCTACACAGACAGTATACAGACTGCTCATGGGGCATGGACAAACTGGATGGGCTGAAGGATAAAATCGCCTAATTACGCCAGAAGTGAATACCATGCACTCGGTCGAAAACTACCACATGGTTCGAGGACGGCAGAGCACTGGCACGTGCTTACAGCAAGCGCTGCCGGGCTATCGATACCTGGCGCCCGTCCTGCACAGCGGCTCCCAGCTGCCAAAATCCTCCCTTCACCGGCAAGCCGCCAGGGGCCCGCCTAAATCTTCGTCAGCCAAGCGCCTCAGGATTCACGCCTAACGATTTTCTCTCATCCTATGTGCCGTGTGTTCCAGCATGCAACTCGCTTCTCGCAGTCTTAGCCATCATCACATGCGGCGCCTGGTCGTAGCCAGCCTAAACACTTGGAAACGCCTCTCAGACATCGCAAAGCCAGGGTATGGTAACCCGAAGACAAGCGGCAGTTCCAACCAAAAAGGAATATATGGCTCTGGGTTCAACATACAACATGCACTTGAGGCACTACCGACGAATGCACTGCCCGAAAACATCTGCAAATCAAGCATAAACGCTGTACAATCTCTCTGCCAAATGTCTGGGCCCACACATTTGTTAGAAAGAATGGGACAGTGTTTACGCCGGCCGGAGAATCACCTGCAGTCTTTGAGTTTTTTTACTGCGAAACGCCAATGTTTCAACTTTCCAATGTTTCAATGTTTCAGCATAAACCTCATTGCCAGTGAAAGGTGCACACATGTTTTATCTCGTTTTTCTTTTTACAGTCACCAACTATTTACCACTGTTTGATTGATTTATTTTATTTCAACATTTGTTTTCCTGCAAAAGAGTTCCGCAAACATTAAGCTATGACAAGATCCAAAATACGTCCATCGACCAGTATTGAGTATTTAAATAAGTGAATAATAACGTTTGCCGCAATCATAATACAGTATGCGAAAACAAAAATTTATAAGAAGGGCACAATTTTAAAGGTAATAAAAAATCATTTCATATGTTTCAGTTTTAGAACATAGGCACGTAAAAGGTTAATTCGCAGACAGTGGCCCACAGATGTTATTCTTGGGCTGATATATACACTCAGCGTACTCCGAAAGTAAGAGTGAATGCATGCAAAGATGGGCGTGAAATGGCCACGTAAACCTACGAGACCGGCGGCCGCGCTGAATGCACATGTTGAAGCTGAAGATATTTCGAATGCAATGGATGGAACCGAAGGTGACTTCATTTACGAGGGCGGGGCGGAGCCTCCCGGGCCCAATCAGCAGCGATAGCGATGAAGAACCGTAGAGGTATCTGAAACTAGGCTACAGATATAACGTGAGACTGTACAGTGCAATAAAATAGTTTATTTGGAATACTAGCTGGAAAACTGAACCGTAAAATGCCGCTTTCGTGTAATGACCGCACCCAGCCAAAATCGCGGGAAAAAAATGTCCATCGCACCTGCTGGCCACTTCAACGGGGCGCTAGCGGGAAGACTGAGGCCTGCGCGACTGCGGCAGACTCTCCCACGGGCTACCAATGAGCATTGGAGAGCGATGCGGGGTCAAGCCCCGGCTTATCCTCGACAACGGCGCCAGTTGGCCTTCCCTTTAAGCCGCCGGTGCAGCTCTGCCAGCGTAATTGACCGTATCGAGAAGATCCAGGGGTCAGCGGAGTTCAGTCATCATGTTTTGACATCGGCATTCATCTCTAAAGGGGAAGCGTACATCGTGTACCCTTCCGCGTAGCCTTGCCCGTGCATGGCTCGTGGAGATTCCTATGTCTGCCCAACATAGATGGCACCCTCCTCTCAAGCTCAACACGTGACGGGGGCGTGTTCCCTGGGGAAGGAGTATGTGATCTGCCACAGTGAACTTGGACACGCCTTCCTCAGAAAACCCGGCCTCCATCTAGGGATTTCAGGGAAGAAAAACTCTATAAAACTCGTCGCAGAGTACGGCCAGAAGGGACCTCACATCAAGAGCTTCCTTTCGTTGGGACTCTTACTGAAAAGCGCTCTCAGATACTGTATGTGTACGTCATGTAAATAGTTGTATAAAGTTTTCCTTGCCTTCCTCGTAACCCAGTCTCCGAACATCCTCGTCCTCATCTCCGGTCTGGCCATGCTACCCGAGTCGCAACACGCCCCACCCAGAAGGGACGAGCATCCAACGGATCGAAGCAGAAGACAGAATATGAAGAAATCAGGCTACACACTATAGCGACAGCGGAACCATCCCCATCGTAAAAAGAATCAAATTCCTAGGCATGAAAATCGAATCCGACAGCGTAAACGGCGAGACGGTCAACAAGCTCATAAACAAGACTCCCACTGCAATGAGGCTAATAAAGAGAGTCACCAACAGGAGAACTGGCATGAAGGAGGAGAGCCTGATAAGGCCCGTGCACTCCATCATATGTCGCACAACCTACGTGGACGCCTTTCACAATTGGGACAAAACGGAGAAGACCAAAATGGATGTGATTGCATACACAGGGCATACAAGACGGCACACGGGCTGCAAGACTCAACCAGCACACAGCTCCTGCTACAGCTGAGAATCCACAACACGCTGGACAAACTTCCAGAAGCGCGGCACATATTACAACAAGAAAGACCGACGACCACCGAAGCTGGACGACACATAGATGAGCGGCTTGGCATCTGCTACCAACGCCAACACGGCGACAAGAAAAACAATCCCGCGGAACGTTAGGGACGGCATTCAAGTCACCCCAATCCCGCGAAAGAAGACAGGCCATAGCCGCGGCCCTGCAGCGAGTCTACGCAAAAACAACGGAAACGCGCTTTGTGCTGCCGAATATCAAGACGATCGGCGATACGCCGTTGCGGTCGTCGACACTGCCGGAATGCTTGTGGCCGAGGAATTAGCCATCACGCCCGCCATATCTGATCACGATTACGGGGTCGTTGTCAGCGACTCACGCACGGCCCTAAAGAATCAAACCAAAGGGAGCGAGAATATCCGTGGAAGCGTGCTGAATAATCAAGAACCTGAAACGCTCACCGGACAACAAGGTCGAGCTAGTTGGGTTCCCCATTTTCTTATGAAAAATTTGTTTGCATGCTGCCTTTTCAGTGTGACCTTTTCGTGCGCAGTTTTAACGATGAGGTGTTTCTTCACAGTGCCATTTTTGTGAAGAATTCTAAGGAAGGAATAAAAGAAATTCTTATGCAAATACCACTTGTTTGCTAGGGCTCAAATTTCCCACAGAGATCACATTTTCGAGTCTTCCTCATATTTTAATGTGTTAGCATTTGTGTAGTTGGTTTTGTAGAAGTAGGAAACTGCCATCGCCTATAATTCTGGCTCTTAGGATAGCTCTCGAAGAGATAAAGTTCACAAATGTGTTTTGCAAAGAGTACAATTCATTTTAAAGAATAATAATGGCTCACATGGAGGCATTCAGCAAAGATTTCACTGGTGGCTCTTGCATCTGTGAATATGGTACAGCTCGGCCTAGGCAAAGTGACAGTTAAGCATTTGCTCTAAGCCCCACGTATGTTGAACAGACTCAAAGAAGCAGCACTGGTGTGAATAATTTTGCCATCTGCAATGGAGTTACTCTGAGTTTCAACTATCTGCAATCGCCCTTCCATTTTCCAAATGACACTGAAACGTCAACAGTGGCTATTATGTCTCAGCCGCAGGATCATGTTACCAACTTAATCAGGAGGGACATATCAACAAATAAAAAGCCACCTCAATGGCGGCTCAACCTGTTGTGATCCTGACGGATTCAAACTCCACCCTTCAACGGTTAGAGTGCGGGCTCCCTACTGATGCCTTGTCTTTTAGCTCTCTACACATGGTGCATAATCTACATATAAAAGGCTTCTCTATACGTTTCCAATGGGTGTCCTCACACTTAGGTGCCATAGGCAACAAGGTGGCGTACAGCCTTGCCCATAAAGTGCTGTCAGGTAATCCATCAACAAAAGTCCCTCAAGATGCCAAGAGTCTCTTCAGAGGAACGGTGCTCAGCCATTTCAGTACCCTGTGGAGTTCAGCCAACAAGCCATGTGTGACCAAGGGCCTAAAAGATCAAAGGCCACATTACTACATCGCATTCACACGGGCTCTGCTCATACTCCTGTGTGGATGTATAAGACGGATCTGGCATCGTCTCCGCTGCGTTTCACATGCGGTGTGTGCTGTGATATACAACATTATTCGATGTGCTGTCCAGTGTGCATCATACAAAGGGGTGTGTTGTTTGCTTCCCTCAAAAAGACAGGAGCCCCTCACAGTTCCATTCACGACATTGTCTACCCACGCGGAAAACAGTTCTGTAGAAGGGAGGCTTCATGCCTCCTTTTAAAGTTCTTTTAGGACTTGGATCTGGACTCTAGATGGCGACAGCAGGAGTTGACTATTGGCTATTATGGGTGATTATGTGTATAGCAATGTAAGTTAGACAGGTCTCAGGTATGTGCCTGATTTGTGGACCTTATTTAACATTTAGGTGTTGCTACGAAAGAGCTGGCAGAATCGGCAAGGCTAATGCCACCTGTAGTTTGCATCAACCTCAACCTCAACAAATAGAAATTTTTGTACGATAATTTTAGAAAACATGTATTATTCTTTCATATGCAAGTTAGACTATCATCATGGCTTGTCATGCCTGTTCTGACTTAGCCACCTAACTACTACATGAGACTGATAAGTGATTTATATTTACAAATGTTTTCAGGGTCTGTAGAATCACTGCGGCTATAGCGGATATAGGTCATCAAGATTATTAAAATAAGGAAGTATATACGCCACCTTTTCAAGGATTGCCAATCATTTCGACAAATCCTCGTTGGCTGTTTGTGCAAGTCTGCTAAGCTGGCACTGCTGACAACAGAAACAAACTTTGGAAGCATTTCACTCCATAATCAAGCGCACATTGCACTTTGAGTGAATAAAGTCACAAATATAAGTGTGGCATCTTGCCTAGTCTATTAGCTCGTTGCATAACGATACACATTTAAAATGCCAGGAACAAGCTTGAGATGAATTTTGTCTGTCTTGTATTCTACAGAGTCGATGCACACTGTCTTCTTGCTTTCTGGAGTGCCATGCTGGAAAGGGAAAAACATTTCGAAGAAAACAAACTAATCAATGTAAAATGCAAATGCAATTAATGTAAAGAAGTAAACAGCAAATAAACAGTAAATGTAAATATCAGAACCAGGAGCTTATAAGAAATTGATGTCAGTTTTGAGGACAGTCCATCAAATAAGCATGCTCTCCCTACAAAGGACACCAAATGGTCTGTATATTTTCAGTCGTCATATTACACATTCTAAGTTGCATAAGTTTGTTATTATGCTATAATTACTTTAAAAAAACCTTGCCTTCTTCAGAAAATTGATTATTTTGAAGTATTAACACCTTTTTGATTGCACTGCTGTTGCTACCAAAACCTTAACTAGCAAAATGCTTTATCACACGCACGGCTACAGGTGCCAGGATTGGAAATGGTAAGACATGGAAAGTGCGGGACCGCATTTTGATAATTTTCTGCTCCCAGAATAATTCCACGACTTATCATTGTGATTATGCATGCTGGCTACCACACTAAAGTTGCAAAATGAGAAAGCAATGCAATGAAAGATGAAAAGGCGGGAGTGAAAGTTTGAGCAGTTTGCATAACAAGCACTTGCACCTTGGTGTCAATGTCAATGTTTGATATGCTTTTAATATTGCTAATTAAATTTTTTTTATTACTCCACTGATTCTGGACACTCTTCAAATCTTGCCTCATTTTTCACTGCTGCAAGCAGTCTGCTGCTTCTCTACTCATATTAATGGCAGCTGTGCTAATACGGCAATATTTCCTACTTTTGTAACTTCTAAAGTACAAAAATGCTGCGACATGTTTTCAGGCATCTAAATGAGCATACAATGGACAATATCAACTGCAGATTTGTAAACAATGAATAAAAAATGTGCCAATATAAAAGAACGCTAAATATGTTCCTTCATTTCAGTTTTAAGTGCAGCTTACATAAAGATATATTGGACTAGTGTTCTCACGACATCAAGTTTTATGCTGGCTCAAAGAACCAATTTCATGCAACTCTCAGAACACACTAACGACATAAACTGACTTGCACCTTTTATTCTTTCCGGAATTAAATCTGAATATGATTTCTAACGTACAAGCAGTAATGTGTAATTTCCGTCATCAAAATTAAAAATGCTGACTGACTGCACAAGATTGTTCATGCACAGTAGCTTCTCAATCATAATTTGATGTTGAAGGCAAACAGCACATCCATTAGTGATGATGGTACAAAACGATTTCCCATTGCAAAGTGTTTTGCCATGTGCACATGCATGGATGTACAAATCTCAACAGTGGTACTGACTTGACTTCAGCCAAAAACAACTACAAGCTTCATACTGAGACAGACACTCACCTGGGACCCACTGGAATAATCCACAATGGCTTCGCGAGCCAAGACCTGATGTGTGGGAGAATGAGCTTCGCTCACGTGGGCCGAGTACCTACGGAGGCTTTTAGTTTCATGAAAGAAAAAGTAAAAAAGACCAACGTTCTCATTTCTTACCCAGAAAACTAATTTTGCTAGTGTATCACTAGAAGTGAATTAATTTTGCAACCAATCTTCCTATCACCAAATGTCAATCATATACACAAAGGTCATGCTCCATCATACTGGACAAATTTTTTTATCTCTTTATACATTGAGCCACTACAGAATAGAAACACCTGCCCCGCCCCCACCACCTCACAGAAGATTCAACTGCCTTCATGAGGAGGGTGACAAACCTCTTGTTAGCATAACTCGATTCTGTTTTTATTCGTCTTGCCCCATGACCTGCTCCATGTTTTTATTGTATGTAAGGATTTCTTTTACATGCTTTTGTATTTTCAGACATGGTTTTGATTTTTCTAGCCAGTAACTGTAAACACACCCACTGTAACAACCATCGAGGTTTGACAGCAAGCAAATAAGCAAACATTATTCTCAACCTTTTCACTCAGCACAAAATGCCAAGGCACTACTAAAAAGTGGCCTACCATTCAGAGAACAGCTGCCATCTTCCAGAGAGTGGTGGGCTGGCCTTCAGGTGCAATGCATGCAGATCCTAAAATGAAATCAAACGCATCAGAAAAATGCGGCGAGATAATGTGCTGAAATGTGAAATTGAAAGTTAAGCCACCCGCTGCGCTGGCTTAGTGGTTGGGGCGCTCGGCTACTGATCCAGAGTTCCCGGGTTCGAACCTGACCGCGGCGGCTGCGTTTTTATGGAGGAAAAACGCTAAGCCACCCGTGTGCTGTGCGATGTCAGTGCATGATGTCAGTGCACGTTAAAGATCCCCAGGTGGTCAGGGCCCTCCACTACGGCACCTCTCTCTTCCTTTCTTCTTTCACTCCCTGCTTTAACCCTTCCCGCAGTTCAGGTGTCCAAAGATATATGAGACAGATACTGCGCCATTTCCTTTCCCCAAAAAACCAATTATTGTTATTATTAAAGTTAAGTCCAGTCTGGTTGCTCTTGTGTTTGTCCTTACCCACAATGCTGTGTAAGAAAGCTATGCTTAGGCAGAGTCCTTCAACAGCGCTTTCTGGCCATGAATCTTCTCCGTAACTCTATGGGAGAGCTTGGTGCGCTGCCCAAAGAAGCTGCACGGCACGCTGGTGTTAATCGAGGAGCACGTTCTGGCGAGTGGCAGAGCGGGCGACTACCTAACTGCGTAAAAAGTGACGTTTGGTGGTGCATCGTTTTCTTGTTAAGGCATTTTATCAGGCTCAGTGTGCAAGTATGTAAATACGTGTGGTTTTGTGAACAAGCGAGTGCTGTCTGTGAACAACGCCTTCAGGTTGTTTTGTGGTGGGCTGCCACTCCAACTACAGGAGCTATGAAGGAAGTCATTTCGTTTCCTGCCTGACACCGAACTGTGAAAGAACTGAAGACACGTCGTCTCCAGAAATGAAGTAGGTGGCCTCTCTTTCGATATGTCTAACGTACGAGTTTGTGGAAAACACTTCGGTCCCACCACCATTGGTCGGCACCAGTTCGTAGTGAATAGGGACGTTGTGCCGCTGTGACGTGTGCTGCCCAGGCTGATGTGTACAATTTATAAGCTCTTGAACAAGTGAAAGTACCCTCTGCTGTGCAAGTATTTCGAGCAAAATCAAATGCAATGTGCTTCGAAATGGTGAGTGCCGTGGTGAGCACACAGCAACAGCAAGCACAACATTTCTGATGCATCCTTTGGCTAAAGCCCCCAATGCTTTGTCATGCATTGAACCCTCTCCCGAAAAAAATATGCTAATAGCGCTAGGTGTACCGCAGTATAATGCCCGTACTGTTCAACCTGCAACATACTGTTCAACCTACAACATACTGTTCAACCAGCATTCTCACACTGTGCATTGCACATCGTTTTCTTCATCAACTAATACTACAATCAAACTAATATTTGTGCTTTGAGCTATGTGGCAGTAGTGACAGAGCGATGTGTGCTGTATGCATTGGCGTGGACAACATTGTGGCAGAAACATGGCACTAGAGCAATACGCATTGGCGTTCAGAGCATTGCTGCAGAAATGCAGCATTGGAGCATAGGCCGCTGGCATGGATTGAGTCAATTGGCATAAACAAAGTTGAAGACACGTGTAATTGGATCCCTAAGTCAGTGGACACTTCAATCGCACTTTCAGGTATGCGGCGGTGACCAAGACGGCGCAGCGCAAGCTTCTCACCATCGGATCATGTAAATGCCTTACGTGTCATCTGGTGTACCTGTCATGTTACACCACGGAACGAGGCTCGTCCTTTCACGTCACAGAGAGACAGCGTCAGCTGGTTTCGTGCTTAGCAATTTCGTGCTTAGCAATGCTAAACCGCCAGCGATTTTTTTTAATCTTCTAGCGACTACAATGTTGTGGCATATCAGCTGAAACTTAACATACATGGTTCAAAATAAAGAACTTGGAAATGACAGTGCACATGTAAGGTGGGAACCAGCTTAACTTTGGTGAAAGCAGCGCATGCCATACTTTCCACTTGTATAATGCAGCATTCGTTAAATTCAAAAATGGAGCTGAAAAATTGCCACTTGTGGAAATAGCTGTAATGGTGACATACTTTTCCGTTAAGTTTGACAAGTAGGGTGACCCATGGTGAGTAGAAAAAGGAGTAGACACCGCAGGCACCGCAGCAGTAACTGAATTTTTCTCACATGTGTCATGCCGGTCGTCAAACTTCATAGGTCAGAATCAAGTTGCCCTGTTATCCATTCTTTCAAAGTACTTTTCATTTGAAGACAATGCACGCAATTTTGCCGAGCTAAAATAAGGAAGTTGGACAAGCTAAACACCAAACAGGCAATAAGTGAAGGCAGAAAGTTACACAAGCGATACAGCTTGAAATATCTGCACGTTCAAAGCTGGCACAAGCCATTACTATCCACACAGCTGTATTTCACAACAAAAATCACTGCCGATTACACATTTGGTAACGCAGATAATGAGAGCTAAGCATGGAGACACAATCACATTTCCATCCCATTTATTCATCACTGATACCACCCATAAAGGCTGCTCTGGGATTCCTCTAAATTTCCCGTCCTCGGCGCATCCGAATGTCATGAAAGCCAGGGTGCGGGGAACTGGAGACAACAAGAACGACCTATATTTTTGAGAGATTGTAAATATCTTCTTTTGAAACCCACCCGCAAAGGCCGTGTATGGGCACCTGGCCGCTTGTAGGCTTGTAGCGCTTTTGTCTCGTCGTCGTTCGTCCTTGTCGTTTGCATGGTTTTGGCGCTAGGTTTTCTCTATTTCAAGTATGCACCAACTAGCCCAAAAAGAGGTGTTAATGACCGCTTGTACTGTTGCAGAATGCTTGCTGTCGAACCCCGTGGATCGCTGCAAAGTTGCTGGTCATGAAGAGAGTCATGACTTTCTTGGGCATTCTTTTGCCAAGAGCACCAGGACTATTTTATGGCTTTCATTACCGCTTCATCGCCATTTCTTTTGTTTTTTCTTTCCCTTGGAAGCCAACTAGTAGCATTTTTAAGCTGTTTCTTCACAGGTTTTCTTTATAGCACGGGTGTTGCGGCGGAGACAGTGTGCGAGCCACCATCTTTCATGTTCACCCCACACTTCCCGAGTACAAAAAATTTATGGGGCACCCAATTACCTTGTGTGTTGGCAATCCAACTGCATTAGAAGCTGTTGATGCCTTCACTGGTAGTGACGTGACTTCCTTGCTAATGGGAATTATCCACTAAACTGGAGCCACTCCCCTCCAGCCAAGGGGAGAATTTATGACTGACAGTGTATTTTTTCCTTGATGAAGCTTTTAATACTCTCACATCAAAACTACTTCGTCTTCCCCCGGGGACCTTTTCCCTAAAAGCTAGTGCTCTAAGAGAGGCAATAATAAAGCATTAGGACACTCCAGATATATAATGCACATGAAAAACAAACAACAAGGCAAACTAGCTTGTCTGTATTCAAGGTATCAAGCAAAACCAAGTTCCCTTTTCTTATGTATCATAGAACACCACCCTCTACTTTGTAGCAGCAACAAATCTTGAATGGAAAAGCAGAACAATGTCACCTTCTTTGCATTTGCTGACACATCAAGCTGGCAATGCTCGGTGACTTCTTCCTGCCATGTCCCACAGTCCTCATTGATGCGCTTGCTGAGGTCAACTTGGGACTCGCCTGCAACAGACAGACAGCCAATTCTGGCATTATGAAGAAAGAAAAAAATACGCCTTCCTTGTGGAATAAATATCTCTTTCTCAAGCATAGTCTATATTTATAATACTGCTGTCATATGGGCACTTTTGATCATGAATGGGTAGATCAGGATTGAGTTCAACACAGATCGGGCGTTGCTACCCGGCAAACTCGATATGAATCAAACCTTATTGTGCACGACTTCATGTTGGCTGCCCAAGTGAAATCAAGGTTCTCAACAATCTCACAAAACCTTCAAATGCAAACTAAAAATTAAATGTACAGAAAAATATTGTAAAAAAGATGTAAAACTTTACAATAACACAGTTCTGAAAAATCGAGCTGCATTGAATAAAAGGCTTCGAATCTCATTATAGTGAACAGGTAAAAGATCGTACAATAGTTAGATATAGTTGAAATTCATAATTTAAAAGTACGCCACGAACGCAAAAAATAGCAGCGCAATTTAGCCAGTGAAAGGACGGAAACCCAGGCAGTCTTAGCTAGAGCGGTGGTGAAACGTTTTTTGGAGCAGTAGCAATATTTCAAAGGCGCTAACGGTGATTCCAGAGGCCGCAAAAAATTTAATGGTATTTGGATTCGCTTCTCCGCAGAGCAGAACCAATGCGCAACGGCAACAGGCCACGCATCAGCTAAGTGTGGCTTCTCTGCATTATAGCCATGCCATGTGGAAAATGGTACGTCCGAGTGATAGCTGTGACAGTTTTTATCGCCTCCGTGACAGCTAACATGCGTGCAGGATGGTTACTGCAAGGCTATAACTAGGGGTTGGACTTTTCGGCTTTTATTTTTCACAAATTAGATGGACTTTTTTCGGTCTTTATTGCAGAATGCCACGCTTTTGATTTTTATTGGCAAATATTATTACATACAAATTTTCGGTTTTTATTGGTGAAACATACAGCATCCCTGTGTGGTAAAAAGTGACATGCAGTTTATATAAACCTTTTTTTTTTTAAAACCAGCCACTCATGCAGCAGTATGTACCTTAAGAGCTGTCTTTGCAGAAGTTGTACAGTAGTAACAAAAAGTGAAAATGCCAAAGCTAAATGACTGGGCTGTGAGAAAAAAAAAAAGTGAGTGGAAGTTGAGTCCTAAAAACATCATTTTCACATTCTGGTTGCATCCTGTGCTGAACGAGAGGACTTCACAGCCCATGCTTTGCGTGGTGAGGAAGCGATGGAACTGCTGCTTGATCGTCGCAGAAGCCATAATACGGCACCTTTGTGACATTTATGCGTGGTTTCGCAATGAAGGTTGCTTGTCATGGTTGCAAAAGTCTTCAATGTTGTTACATGCAGTGGAAAAATCTACTTAATGAAGCAATGACCCCTAGTCGGTGATAAGTGTGAGTTATGGAGCTACTCTAGCCAGTAGTGCTTAGCTAAGTGGTTGAGCGTTCCTATCTACAACGGCGTGTCTGAGCTCCAAGATCAATGCCTCAAAACTCGCAGTACTGAATTCCTAAAATATCTTTGTCTCACCACGTTCCTGGCTGCTGTGACCTAGTTACTGGTACTGAATAGCCAGTTAGTTGTGACATGCATGCCAGAAATACTGACCTTTCTCAGTTAAAACCGAATTTCAAAGAATGAATTCAGCATACTTTTATCAGTGTTTTTCGGTTTAAACCCAGAAGTCCAACCCCTAGCTATAACCGTCCACACCGTTGCTTCCGGTGCGCTGTCAGTGAGATGTGCGCCCTAATAGCCGGAACACAGGCATGAAAGCTTCCCTCTCTACCACCAGTCACTTCTGCAGTGCAGCGAAGCTTGCCACCTGATACCTGAGCGGGCTCCTGTAGGCGCTCAGGAGTTCGATATATCCATTGTGTGGCCAACCTCGTTGTAAATATAGCCACACTGCTGACACTCTGCCAGCGCCACCTGGTGGCCGAACCTTGTCTCCCAGCTAATGGCCGAGCGTCTTCTTTATCTCTAATGAGCGCAGCTGTTCGACAAGCCTCGCCTCAGTAAATAGCTGTGCTTCCTGCTTCCTGCTACGTTTGTCGGTGACAATATAAAGCAAATTATGCATGCGTTTATTAAAAATATTGAGGAAGAGTTCAATATCGACAATAATTTGTGATATGTGTGTTCGTTACATAAAGAATTGACTTAATGCAACACCCTCGACACTAGACAGCAGCCTTGGTAGTAGGTAGTAAAAACAAGCCTGTAGCCTCAAATCCAGCATAGGCCGGTATTTTCCAAGTATTTGTGAAGGAACCTGTTCACACCATGCAGCTGCCTTGGTATTAATAAACAACCAAGCCTGCGAACACAGGTGCAGCATGTGCCAGCCGATGCATGTTGCATGTGCTTGTGAAGACTGCTGTTGTAGATGGGGCATAGCCACCGAATTTATGACCAAAGTGCTTCTGCTTACTTTTGCTTGATTGTAATGCCATCTGTGTGCATGTGGTGCCACCTGGCATTCAGAGGCCAGCTCGTTAATCATGTAGCAGCGTGGCACGTCGAGTGAGCTCAAAGTTCCTATCCGGATCAGACTCCATCGGAGTCAGAAGTGCCCGCGTGACAGCAGTGTAATACTCACCACAGCACATTCCTTATCAGGATGTAATATGCAAATATATAACCCCTTTTTCAACAAAGTGCTACCTCTCCTTCGCTGCTGTTGTCTGTGTTTTCAACATGCTCCATGAGTGGGTCCCAAGTCTGCACTGCAACAGCAAATGCTTTGTGGAGCCTCTGCCATCTTTGGGAAGCCACTGAATGTGGACTGATAGTAGCGGGCTCAAACAAAACACTCCATGTGAAAATATTAATTTCCAGTCAATTTCTGTCAATTAAGTCAGGTAGGGACAAGTGAAATCAGCTTGAGTCATATGAACTTAGATCGAAAAACCATAATTTGAAATTTTCAGCGACATACTTGTAGTCAATTGTAGGCGCTGTAAAAAAAATCTTGCAATATTGATAACCCCTGCAAGGCATGCCTGGCCTTTCCTTCCTGCTTACAGAACCAATCTGCTAATTAGAAATGCAATTTCAAGCTTACAATTTGAGTAGGTGTGGTTCCTGGGGACCTTAGTAGAAGAATTGTGTGCTGTAGTAACTGCACTCAATCAAAATCAGAAATTTATTGGATATTTTCAGAAAAATTAGGAAATTGAATGCAAGCAGACTGCGTCTGTCTTGTCTGCACAGACAGCCCAAACTGGGCAGTAAATTTGTGGTTAGAGCAAGGTATGCATAGTGACTAATATGCACAGCTTTGTAAATGGAAATTAAGTAAATGATAACAAATAATGACAGCCATCGATATTTCCTCTGCTGCTTGTTTGCATGCTTTAAAAGAACCACAAACTTAATTATGACTAAGTGACAGTCAGCTACAATTGTTAGAATATAGCTGACTGCCATTCTTAAAAATGGTAAGCTCAGCACTCACAAAAATAGAACTATAATCACATCCTACACAAGTGACAACAGTACCTGGACCATTCCAGCTTTCCAGATTTCTTGCACAATTTTTCAAATGTTATAGTGAAACCTCATTATAGTGAACAGGTAAAAAAAATTGTAAAACAGTTCGATATAGCCAAAATTCATAAAATTTTTTCTCCAAAATGCAAACAAGAGCAGAGCAATTTAGTCAGTCAAGGAACAGCAACTCAGGTGACTCGTACTAGAGAGCAAAGAGAGACTTTCTTTTTTTTTCGAGCGCAGCTCTTGATAGCCCGTTCGTGGGTTGAGCCACGACGCTGCCGTTGGTGTAACCACACCACACCATAAATATATAAATAAAAATAAACATTGCTATGACTGGGGACTCAAACCCACGCCACTGCGAACAGATCAGTTTTGCTGGCCACTGCAAGGGAGCACTAGGCTATCGCCGCAGCCGATTACGCCTTGTGTTAAACTGTAACACATTCTCATGCTGTGCATTGCACATCATCATCTTCATCAACTAGTACTACTGTCGAATTACTATCGCTGCCAGATGTGCTGACGATACAGTGATACAGTAAAGCAAAACAATAAGCCTACAGAGCCTGACAGCACTAGGCTATCGCCGCAGCTGATCATGCCTCATGTTAAGCTGCAACACACTCTCGCTCTGTGCATTGCACATCATCATCTTCTTTACTAATACTGCTATCGAAACAATATACACATTTTTGCACGCTGCGCATCGCACATCATTATCTTCATCAAATAATCCTACTATCAAACTAATATCGTCGTCAGATGTGCCAACGACCCAGCAAAGCAAAACGATCAGCCTACAGAGCCTTAGACACCTACACACCTCCGCTCAAATTTGGCAATAGTGAGTTTTTTAACTTATAGTGCTGTTTTGAAGGGGGTTCACGGCAATTCCAGAGGGTGCAAAAAACAAAGCTCCAAACATCAGTTCAGTTGGCTTCCTCACACACAAGTCCGGAATGCAGCGGCGACAGGCAAAACACGAGCTAGGGTGGCTTCCCCGCACATTACAAATGTCACATATAAAATGGTATACCTGAACAAAACCTGCCACTGTTTCAGGTACCTCCGCTGCTACCAATGTAAGTTGAACAGCTGCAAGGCAGTGTGATTACAGCAAGGCCACAGCCTGGCTACAAAAGTCCATGCCGCTGCTTCCAGGGCTTTGTTGCAGGGCACAACCCACACAAACGCTTTCCAACTGCCAGGCTGGCCTGGCCATCTACTCTTCACACCGCTACCACGGTTTCGCACTGGGGAGTTCGATATATCTGCTTTGCGGTCATCTGAGTCTCATGTATAAATAAAAGATTACACGTGTTTGTTAAAAGAAATTTGGAAGAGTTCAATACAGCGAATAATTCGTTACATCCGTGTTCGGTACATCAAGGTTCAACTGTACTCTAACAGCACTGCAGCAGTAATATCCATCCACATCTTCTCCACCTACCACAAAACCCTCCTGACTGTAGTTGGCAGTATGCTGCTGTTTGCAGCGTTCAATTTTTATGTACTATCAACAAAACACACTTTGTTATCATCATCATCACCATCAGCCTGACTACGTCCACTGCAGCACATATGCCTCTCCCATAACTCTCCATTTAACCCTGTCCTGTTCCAGTTGTGGCCACCTTAACCCCGCAAACTTCTTTACCTCTTCCACCCACCTTACTTTCTGCCGCCCCCTGCTATGCTTGCCTTCTCTTGGTACCCAGTCCGTTACCAAAAATGACCAAAGATTATCTTCCCTTCGCATTGCATGCCCTGCCCAAGCACATTTCTTCTTGATCTCGACTAGAATGTCATTAACCTACGTTTGTTCTCTGAACCTATTGGCCTGTAGGTTTTGAAGTCACTGATGTCCCCATTCTCATTTATTAAGATAACGCTAGCATTCTTGCAAGATTCTGGTACACTCAAAGTCATGAGGCATTGCGTATACAGGGTGGCCAGTCTTTTAGCAAAGTCTCAACCCCCTACCCCATCCTTTAACAGATTTGGTTCTCACTGAATCCCAAAGCAGAATAACTGTAGCTGCCCAGCAAAGTATTGACAGTTGGCATTACAGTTTGGTTCAGCCGATTCAGAAATAATGCTCACTGTTGTAACTTCCACGTCATTGGGAATATGTCCTTATCAAAAGCTTCTTTCAAGTAATTCACTGAAATCGTTGCTGTTTTGCGGTATTTTTTCACAGTCACTAAGTGAACCGTCCTGTCTGGCGGATACCGGTTCTGCTATATGATAGTGCATGAACAAGTCAAGAATGACGTCTACTTCCTCTTCTTTCTCAGATAATCTGCACAATAGTTCAATGAGAATTGGCTTGGGTGCTCACCTGAACTCTGCTTCCTTAGCCTTATGACACTACAATTTCTTGAACTCTACAAGGCAGGATAATGCCAGATGCACCCCCGTGAGGCTTTGATACAGGAATGTTTTAATTATTTTAGTAATGGTGTACCTACACAATAGTGCATGACTGCATTCAATGCTTCCTGCTTTGCTTTGCAGATGACGTTACCAATTCAAAAATGCGAATGATTTGTACAAAGCTCGCATATCAGGTTTTAATGGACTAGAAAATAATGTTCTTATACACATGCGTCCCTGTGTGTGAAGCTGCATTTTACCAACAGGGGATTATTATCAGTGTCTCGAAGGCACCCACCTTGTGGAGCAGCCCTATGTGTTAGTGATGACCACCAGCGACGCCTGGGAGGCTGCTGAACTTCTCCCAAAACACTTTGGTTGAAACATCGCGAGCAACCGCTGCATGGTTCACAGTATGAAAGCCTAGCCACCGTTGTCTCTGGAAGACCCTGCATAAAAGATGTGAAGAGCACAGACAGAAAAATCTTACACAAGCAGCATCATTACAATAAGGCAAAAAGGGCAGAGAGAATTCTTTCATTACAACTGTTTATATAATATAGTAGTGCAAGTTTACGAGTTATGCACAAGCTGTGCACACACCACTTTTTAAAGGTATTCCCATGAATTTGTTGCATCTATACTTGCAAAGTGTGTGGAGAAACTACTGATCTTTCCTATTTTAAAAAAGGTTGGAAAACTACGGTAATGTCGCAAAAACCACCTTCAAAGTACTTTAACTTGGTTTGGTTTATGAAGGTTTAACATTACAAAGCAACTCAGGCTATGAGAGACGTCGCAATGAAGGGCTCCGGGAATTTTGACCACCTGGGGTTCTTTAACGTGCACTGACATCGCACAGTACACGGGCCTCTAGAATTTCACCTCCATCGAAATTCGACCGCCGCGGCCGGGATTGAACCCACGTCTTTCGGGCCAGCAGCCGAGCGCCACAACCACTCAGCCACCGCGGCGGCTTTTCAAAGTACTTTCATTTTGAGCTCAAGCATACTAGCTGCTGTGGCTCAGTAGCTATGGAATTTAAGTTGCTAGGCATGAGATTGTGGGATCAGTACCAGCGACAGTGACATTTCAAATGAGGTGAAATGTGAAAGTGCAGGTTAAAGAACTGCACATGGTCAAAATTAATCTGGAGACTTCCATTACTACATGCCTCACAGCTGGAAGTGTTGCTACAGCAAAACAGTGATCCACTAACTTAACCGCTTGACTTCCAGTTTTTTTAATGTGTTGGCATTAGAACACCCAAATCGGAAAAACCTGTCCATCCATCCAGTCATCTGACGCCTCGGCCTGCAGATGGCAATGTGGAGAGAGGGAAGTCCCCTCTCCACTTTCAGCGGAGATGGGGAGGGAGAGAGAAGACAAAGAGAGGGTGGGAGATGAAGGGTGACATGTCTGGAAGGGTGGTCACAGGCCAGGACTCCCGACATGTGTGGTACTTGTGAATGAAGAAGTTAGCACTAGGCCCCACAGTGCGTGCAACGCAATAAAAGCTTAGTCCGAAGTCCAACGTTGCCCCAGCTAGTTCTTCCTCGCCTTAGCTCCAACAGGTGGAAAAGTGGACAGAGGTAAATCTCCCTTTCCACTTTCAGGGGAGAGGAGGGAGAGGGAAGAGGAAAAGAGGGTGGGAGGTGATGGGTGGCAGGTGGGGGAGAATGGAAAGGGGGTGGGTATGGTGTGTCATACTGTGCTTGCTGGACCGGATCATGCAGTCTGAACCCATCAGTGGCATCGGGTGCTCCCTTTGGGGAAAACACCAATGCTAACGCATACTCTGCCTCATCAATCACACTGATCGTCTATACCTTTTTTTTTTTCAGTGCTGCTGGGTTTCCTGTAGTGGCCCTATACTCTACTCAGAGCATGGGTACAGGCATCAAGAAAATAAACTGTTGAAGAGGAGTGAGAAAAAATGTTTATTTACACTCTGACAGCAATATGCGCGAGTTTTTTGGAAGTTATATTATCGCTATAGTGAATATGCCAACGTGTTGAGGGTTTGATTTTCGTTTGCTCTAGAGCCCTGTTATCATCCTCATAACTGCTGTCACTTATCTTACCAAAAGAATGCACTGAAAAGTTGCTTTCATTGCTGCTGTTAACATCACCATCCCTGTCAAAAGATATCCGTTGTTTTTCATTGGGAAGACTGTCAATTTAAATATTAACAGATGCAAAGAAGAATAGAATACCTTGCAAGAATGGAAGCACTGCTTCCATCCATCAGAAATGTATCCACATTTATCTGTCACAGTGCGCCACCTTAGGACAGCCATAAGAACTGTTATAAGCCATGGGCTGTCGCTTCCGACAGCTTCGGTATAATAATGAGCCTACTTCCCAAGGGCTCACACATCTGCTCATGCATGACGGCTCATGCATCTGTTGTAGTGTACCCTCTAGCAAATGACCAAATGAGATACAAGCCATAGGTATTGAAGGTATAACAAATACAGCTAGAAATCATTTGGACAGACAAGTGCTGGCTTTGTTCTCCTGTAGAAAATTTCAGTGGGCACAACCAGGAAATGACTAAAGCATATATAAAAGGCACTAATATGAATAGCACAGACAGCCAGATGCAGTTCTAAGGAGGCCCCAAAGAAAAGTGAAAGATAAAACTTGTCTGTGCTACTATATATTTCTTTGCTCTGCATTCTAGACAGCACTGGTAAATACACCTGCCCCACTGCCTACAAGAATGTCATAAAATTGATAAACCTAGGTGTGCATCACCTTGGAGCTCCAAGAGAATTACTGAAATCAAGATGTCACTGAAAACAGTACACCAGGCACTCATCAAGTGCAACTTCTAAATGTGGGTACATTGATGGTTATGAGAAGTCGCATCACGATTGCCCAAGGTTTTAGCTTTCAGATCACGCTACCAATTCTTCTTAACAGTCTGCTCATACAATTGTTAATAAAAGCATTTACACTTCGGGGGGCCTTCATGACAAGTTAATCAAAACAATAGGATACATTATGTACAATTCTGCCGCAAAAACGTCTCTCTAAATGACATGACAGCAGCAAAGAAATTTAATATAAACTATTTAGATTTGGTTGTTTGCCGAAACTTGAATTCAATTCTCCATTTTACCGTAACTTGTGCCCCTGAAAGCTGCTCTGAGAAAGGGAAGGAAACACCAATTTCAACTTCATTTTTGTAAGCACTCGGTGCCAAGTAGGACCCCGTTAGCTTGGATGAGCCGTTCACAGTGGTGTAGTCAACTCGTTGAATGCGACAGCTTTCCAAGTTCAAGAGGTAACTAAGGGCCCCTCTAAATACTAATGCTACAAAACACGCACAAAACAGGAGACATTGGCAGAGTACTAAAATGTACCTTGAGGGTTCCAAAGAATAATGCCACCCTTGCCTTCAGAGGCCCAAAGTACCAGTACCTGAAAAATTTCACACTGGTTACTATCTGTTAACCACTGAAAATGAACACCTCAAAAAAAGATGAACAAATCTCCTCGAACAAGGACACATATGATCACATTGGCATAAGGCTATACTTTACGTAAAACAGATTAAGAAAACAACATCAAAACAAGACAAGTAGCAAGGAAATTACACAACACGAGAGCTTACTGCAAAATGTTGTCTATGCGCCTATGTTGTCTTGTTCTTTTCCTATATCCAATATTATGATATCTACACAGTGCACAATATTAAAGTTGTTCAGTTTTGCAGGCAGTTTACACCTGGTTTAACTCTACTCATCACTTGCTGTAAATCTCTTATCCTGAAATATTCCAGTGCCAGTCTCTGGTGCTTTTTGGCCTCAGACAACATTGTGCTAATAAACAAAATTAATCATCACCACCTTCCTATATACTGTACCTGCACAGTTTCTTTAACATAACATTCCGCTAACTAACCCAATTCAAAACTGTCATTAGGCAAACAAAATGAAGCAGCTGAAAGTAGTTGTAACCTGCAAATTTCGTAGACTCACTCGCATGAAAGGGAAGAGGAAGTCAGCGCCATTGTTTCAAAGGTTCCAAAAAACTTATAGCAACACATTGGTGAACATACTTTGGTATTTTGGAGATCAGGCTGTGGTATGCACCCTGTTCCAACTGTCCAAGGGAATACACGATCTTGAATTCCTTCTCTTTTTCTTCCCCTTCTTCACCTGCATCACTCTGGAGCTGTGCATGAGCAAATAGATACACAATGCACAGTCACTATACTGTAAGACTGCAAGATTCCAGCTGAAGCACGTGACTCACCTCTGCTCTTATGACGTCCATCTTTGACAGCTGTTCAGTAACAATGGCCATGGCAGACAGTGCAATCCATCTATACAAAGTCATTTTTCAATTAACTCACGAGATATGCAAGGGCAACAAGCTCAAATAAATTAGCTTCTTTAAGCTTTTTACCTTGCTTCGCTGATGCCTGGCTCCCAACACAGAAGCTTGGCCACTGAGTTGGTTTTCCCTGCCGGTATGATGCCCATCGGGAATCGCTTGCATGCCGCTACCTGTCAAGCATTCAGCGTTGATCAGTGAGCAGTCCTGCAACACTTTACGGGATTAAGCTAAGCTAAAAACAAACGCGCCGGATGCTCATAAAATCTGTTCGAAGCTTGAAATATTCCCTTCATTAAGTATGCAAACAACAACGCAATGAGTGACTCCATATCAGTTGATACCTCAGATAGGGCTGCTCTATTCGCAGACTGGATTACTGTGACAAAACCTGTACAACTCTCTTGCAAGTGCACCAAGGTTTGAGCTTTCAGAACAGTGTTCTGTATATTAAAGGAACATTGGAGAGAAACTGAAGTTGGCCTGTATCGACAGGTTAGCACATACTAGTGACAAAGATGCTACTTACACAGAAAACAGGAATTTTATCAACTAGAAAAGGTCAAAAAATGAAATATAGGAGTCACCACCGCCGGCCGTTTTCACAAGCGAAGTGCAATGAGAAAAGACAGGTTTTCATGCACAGATCCCTGAGGCTAGGTTACACTTCCATTCACTTCTAAACGGTGAATTTTAAATGAAATTTTCTCTGCAATAAATGTGTCCTTTCCTGCTAGGAAAACATCAACATAGCCAGGAAGAGTCACAGAATCGATGTTTACTAAGAAAAATTGGATAAAGTTATTCTCAGTGTCTCTTTAAAAGGCCACAGGCAGCAACATCTTAGTTTGCAAGTCTGCCATGCACTCAGCCTTGGGAGGCTCAGATTAAGAACACTAAATTAGTCGCTAAAAATACCTGTTTCTTTGTTAACACCCCGGTAAGCCAAAAACATAATCATGCTTCAGTCATTAATGAGAATAAAAATAAAACTAACTACACAGAAGCAAGAGAAGGTTTAAATGCAGATCATATACTTGTATACTGCATCTGACAGGCAAACTGCACACTAAAGCCTAGATCTAGGTCACCATAAATCACTTCATCCTAATTTGATACGAACTGATTTCATAACTGAGCCAAAAGCATTATGCTTTAGACATTGCAAGTCTGCTACAATTATGCGGGAATGGATGATTTATGTGCTCTAGAAACAGGAAAACGCGATTTCAACAAAAACATTTCACATTGAGTCCACACAACCTGCCACCATGTACTGGCACACAAAGAAAAAAGGTGCTCACAAAATCTTCCCGGGACATTAATCCAGTGACAGCCTGTAAGAAAAGAACAAATCAAACAATGGCATATACTAAGATAAGCAACTTAAAGAAAGTGAGACTTTCGTATACACAGGTGAAAAAAACACACCTCATGCAGTGTGCCGTCTCCTCCAGCAATGACAACGGCATCAGTGTTGTCCAGAACTTCCATCAAACTTTTGGCTTGGCCTTCATGTTCAGTCTTAGTTGTTCGCATGGAAAAAAAAAGTGCACGAATGACATGACCATGGCATTGCACACTCTAATGAGAAACAATACAACGCTGTGTTTACCAGAAAGCAGCTGACTCGGATCCCAGCAAGGTGGAAAAGCGGGGCAGCATATTTCTCATAAAGAACCTTTCCTTTTCTGAGGGGAAGGGATGTGTATGAATGGAACAGGGAAAAATGTTAGCAGGCATCATTCACAAGAAATACACAGTCCGGAAGCACCAATTATACTGAGCTATGAAGAACACTGTGAAAACTCATAGGCGGAAAGTTTTCAGTGTTTCCCTGATCGAACTTTAAGAGTGAACTGAGGCAGGTAATGAACTGAGCAATATGGACGGCTTGCTGTGGACATTCAAAGAGCTTTGGCTAAAGCAATAACGGAATTTGTTTCCATTAGAAAGGAAACAAGACAACCAACCAGCTTGGAATATTGCAGGCTCATGCTACCATTTTAGGAGCCTTAAGAGGCAACTTCTATGTGTGCACACCATTCCTCGTGACTCCAGATTTTGCAAATGAACAATGCACTGAGCACACGTGCACAGTTGCTGCCCGCCGAAAATTACCTCACCAGTGGGAAATACAGATTTGTCGTCCATTACGCATTTCACACTTGAAGCAACGATGTAATCCCCTCGTGACCCACCCCATAGAGATTCCGCAAGAAGATTAGGAATGAGGTCCTGGCCCTCGCGCAACAAAATGATATGTCCAGAAGCCGTGTTCTGTCAACCAGTGAAAGATACGCCTGCTATATCAGGGGTTAAGCCATATATGCATAAACGCATTCGGATTAGAGCGTCTGTACCGAGGGTATTTTGATCACTATGATCAGCACTCAATCGCAAAAAGGCCCCTAAATACAAGTGAAATGCTTGCACGCGGTCAGAGGTACGCAGAAGATGTAAAAATCAACTTGCCCGTCTTTGGACGTCGGGTTTAGGATCACAGTGACGTGCCTGGGCTTGGCTCCCGCAGGAAGCGGCTCGTCACCGTAAGTCTGAAAATATACATACGCACACGAAAGTAAATCCATGCATTAATTCAAAACGATATAGATATATAAGTAACGATCGTGCATACCTTTGCCTGCTCGCAAAAGGCTCTCATCATAAGGTGGGTCCTGCAGTACAGTAAACATCAGCCCAACGCAGCGCAACAATTGATGAGCTGCGATACCTGTACACAACATACTTACTTGCGCCTTTCGTTGAGGTACCATCCTCCGTAAGTCAACAAACAAGCGGCAAAGGTCGACTTTTTCCAGTGGTTTCGCAAGGTCTTGACGATCTTCACAATGCGACTCATGGTGAGGCCGTTAAAGAGCAAAGCGAGAAAGCTTACTAGTAACGCATAGCTCCGCTGTAATAAAATTCAGCCAATAATTCTTTAAAGAGCAGCGAAAGGGAAACTAAACTGCCAGGCTGCATATGACGCATGTGGTGAACCTGGAGGCAGCCATTTTTGCGAGCAGACGCAAACTGCTGATATCCATTAGACTTCGGCCGGGCTTGAAAATCAACCCAATTATAAAATCGTACTTTTTTTATAAAAAACAAACTCTCCTAATAAAAGTAGAAATTATGTTATTTTATTT
The DNA here is from genome assembly GCA_030143305.2 of Amblyomma americanum. Lineage (NCBI taxonomy): Eukaryota > Metazoa > Arthropoda > Arachnida > Ixodida > Ixodidae > Amblyomma > Amblyomma americanum. The sequence continues at coordinate 99,481 of JARKHS020005461.1, forward strand.
ATTCATAAAGATTTAACAGTTTTAGCTAGTCAAAATGCTCAAAATGTCCACCCTGGAAAGCAGCCGAGAGGCGCGTCATTTGAAACGCGAAAACGAAAGATGTTAATACAGGTTCCTACTCTCTTGCAGTGGGAGGCCGTGTTGGTCAGCTCAGACTTGGGAGTTCAAACCCGGGTCATTGAATGGGCTACCCAGGTCGCTGTCAGCCGTGGACTGATAGCCACCTAGCACGGATCGTCTGCATTCTGCCTTTTCTGACGAATTAAATGTTTTCCAATCCAATTTGTGTCTTGGTTTATGAATATTCTTCAGTCCTTGCTATGCTGATCACTACAGTGTTTCTTATTAATCCGAATTCTTTTTGAATGTCTATATCACTGGTCGAAATTGTCATCACAAGAATCTCGATATCTCTGACTTGTTCAACAGAGGGAACAGTTGATTCCCTGCGGTTCCCTGCATAGCTAGGCTGTTAATGCCAACTGCTGTTCATTTTTTTTTCTTAAGTTGTATATTCAAATTTAGGCCAAGAACTCACTTACCTTACTGCCAGCGTGTCTTGATCTCGTTGATTTTGTATTGTTCACTGTATTTCCCGTGTAGTTATTAAACTTCCTTTTGACACTCATTACGTGCGTTGAAAAGTGTCCATGTATCATGTAAATACACTTCTTAGGGTGGTGATTATGATAATTAGCACATCGCGCACTCAATTAGTTCGATAACATTTTATTTTTTGTCATACAATTGTATGTACAGTTCATAGTGGCCGTGCTGAAATGTAACAAAATATAATGATGTGCACACAAGCCTTCGCTGACAAAAAAAAAAATGCTTCGGTACATCGGCTAAACATTACGACTTGAGAGTGCAGGTAATAAACAAAACAGGTCAACAACAGTAAGTAAAACAGAAGCCTTTGATGACACGTGGACGAATGAATTGTCGCAGGTGTATATACAATAAAGGCTCACACTTCGCAGGTCACTGCTTAGGCCATCAGGATTCGTTAGGAATATCCAGTGATGCATCCCGTAATATTTTTTTCTTTAGGGGCAGGCTGAAAATTCCGGCCCATACTTGCAGAAAAAGGGAGGGAGGAGGAGGTATAAAACTGGAAGGGGCACTTAAGCTCCGCCTTATGGGTATGACGCGATAGCGTTAATTTGTTAATGTCCATAGATGCGGAATTGGTCACTCTCGACTTTACATTCATTGATCCCCGGAAGTCTCGATGCCATTTCTCGCGCAGTGGTGCAGCAGTTAAGCGATATGCCACTGCCCAGCGATGGCAGGTGCTGCCACCGGTGGGAATCTGAGACTCAGGTTGATCTTCCCGAGCCACCTCTCGCGACCAATCATAATTTAACTGCCGCCTGTCACGGTGGGCAGTTCTCTCGCAGTCCAAAATCCCTCTCAGGAGGATTTTTCGTCTATTTTTTATTCATGGCCAACGGCACCGACGCTTGATTTTCTGCGATGCGTTGCCCTTAAAGCTATAGCGTTAGAATTCAAAAGTATCATCTGCTGGAGAACGAATGCAGGCGGCGTATATTAATAACTCCGAAAAGCAGTTCAGTGTCTTCGATGTGAAAATAAACGGCGTCAGTATGGGGCACCTCTGAGCTAAGCCCTCGTTTTGCTGATCGCGCTTGAATAAATTGCTTGGTCCGCGCTTCATTTGACGCTGTCAATAAATAGGGACGCTAGCGATGTATACATTCTTAAAGAAATTTTTGGGGGATGAAAGGAGATCAAATGAGCTAAAATTTGTGATTTGCACATATCGGTAAACCGACGTACGTTATCAAAAGTGAACGAACGAAGAGGATGGCACCGCCCCCATATCCTGATATTTATAGTAATGATATTCAAGGGTCCTCGCGAATGTATTGCTGTTCAACTCGGTAATCAGTCGACAAAGGAGAAAATGTGGGGGAGTGCAAACCCGGGCATGTTGATTAACGGTGCAGTTCGACAGGACTCTTGTCGCCCGTGAGCGCACCAAAAAGTTCCGAGTCTTCTGTTATTGCAGATGAAGGAAGGTCATGATGTGAAAAAGAAATCATGAAGGAAATCCCATATATATAGCCGCGCCACTGTTCCGTCGCGGCGCTACAAAGAAAAGCAAAGGGACAACAGTTAAGACGAAATCTTGCGAAGACAAAAAAAACGAGCCGCAGATGGGGGTGCCACTGAGACGATATTCCATCTATATATGTGCCATATACAAAAAGACAGTTAAGCTCTTGCCATAACATTGACCATCAAACAGCGACATGTAGCTCCCGAATAAAAGCGTTCGCGTGAAGTCTCAAATATGGTCTAGCTGCAACAGGCAAAATGAACCGAGAGATAAAAAGTGCGATGGTCACAGTTCGTCATCTCGAAACGGTCAGTTCGGGAGACACGTCGTAACATTTCTGTGTGGTGTGGGTGGATGCGACGTTTTTCTTGTGGTGGCGGTAACGCGGCGGAGTCCGTTACGCTGCCTTGGCGTCTGCGTTCCTGGACAGGAACCAGACCTTCATCGGTTCTTTCTTGCCCTTCATGGAGACGGGGCCTCGGAAATCGAACTTGAACGATGGGTCTTCGTTTTGCGGTTGCTGAAGACACCTGCATGAGGAACGGACGCAACGCTGTAGATGCGGCAATGCCGCCCACAACACGAGAGAGCAGCGTCCCAGGTTCGGGTAACTGGATTAAGTAATAAAACACGTGATTGATTATGAAGCGGACACGATGACGTTTGGCGAAGATCAGAAGTAGGAGCAGCCCAGCTTTCCCACAAGTAGGGCACGAAAGGGGGGGGGGGGGGGGGGTTGCGTGGAAAGCAGTGAGGTGACTGCGTGGCATGTAGACAGTGCTAATATCTGTGCGCGTGTTCAACGCCAAGTTGGGCACCACATACATGAAAGCAGAAGTCAAGGCGGTTGATTACGTGGTGGTTGAAGATCAGTTCGCGCTTTCTGATGTAAGTAGAGTCACCGCATGTTCTTCCACTTCGGGGACATGAAACACAGAGCGTGTCCGCGCATAGCAGTGCAGCGTGCATGCAGGTTTCGAGTGTGCTGTCTGTCATCACGTGGTCCAGGCGTGCGTGGGTTGATGATGATGTAAAAATTTATTCAATAAGAAATTTACCCTATCTGAGTGAGAGGGAGTGTGTTCATGGGGAAGGAGGGCGAAGTGCGGCCCAGCCATCGCTGCCGCTTCGTCTCGTCAGGGGAGGGTGGAGAAGTTATGGCATCAATCTTTAATAACAAAAAGAGAACGGCGGATCTTGCACGTGTTCGCCTCTTGTGTGTGCGTTTGTGTATTTTCTAAGCGCATTTGTGTGTTTTTAACGGCAAGATGTCAATTTTTACACAAACCAGAACGCCCTTTGTGTGGCCCAAAGCCGCTGCCTGAGACGGGCGAGACCAGCGTGTGTTGGAGTGTGTGTGCGAGCATGTGCGCGAGTGGTGCATTGAGCGGAGCGATGTTTCTAAAGCGTGTGTAACTAGGGAATTGTACATTGCGTGTATATTAAACTGCCCCATTCTTTAACTGTATTTTGTGCCCTTCTATCTATATACGTTCCATTTTTAGTCACGTAAGATAACAGGTACATTTAGGAATCTTTCCAAAAGAACTCAGTGTACGCCACCACGTATCGAGAGTCGCTGCTCGGAAGTCCAGAGCAATCAAGTTGTACGCGTTTCATGACAAAGGAGAAGCCTTTGCGTCAAGTGCGGATGTGTTGAAGCGGGCATTTAATACATTTCCGGGCTTTTGCCTTTGTGTGTGTGCGTGAATCTCAGTATGTGTTAGTCGTTTGTTTATTTGCGGTTTCCACAGGCCATTTCCAGGTTCGCTTTTGCTGCCAGGAGTGGGGAAATTCTTATCACTCGAAGGGCAGCGAAATCGGACATCCCTGGCTCAAAGGAAATGCATACGGAATATGTATTTTATGGTGGACACGATCCAGTAATTTCTCCCGTAAGTGCCCAAGCAGCAGCCCACAGGACGCAATGCCACATGTCGGATTGATACTTTCAGCAGTGCAGCATGAGCCGAGAACATATGTCCAACTCACCCACGCAATGAAACGTAATGCGCCATCGTGTACAACTGACCCGCGGCATGTGCCGCATCTTTCTTTTTGTCAGTATTACCTTATTTTATGCTAAAGAGGATGACCAAGTGCGATTTTTTTTACTTTTTAATCAAAAAGACATCCTTTCGACTGGTAGGAGAAACAGGTCCTATTCTCAAGGTTGTGAGGACGATGCAAGGCATCCTGGGACGTGGGGTGGTGCGCAGCTTCGCACGCTTTCATGCGAGCGCAACGGTATAGCGTATGCGTCTATAAGGTGGACGGTAGCACCATACGGTAACGCTACGCTGAATTGCTACACTGTAGGAGCGCGTACCGGTAGGCGTCCTCGGAGACGTTGATGCGGCCCTTCTCCCCCGTGGTCTCCGTCCGGCTGGTGAGGTTGACGGTGTTGCCGAAGAGGCAGTAACGAGGCATCCGCTTCCCGATCACCCCGGTCACCACCTCCCCCGAGTGGATGCCGATCGTCACTTGCTGCGAACAGCGCATGCGTAGGAAGAGAGCGGTGTCGATCACGACTACATGTATCAGACCTGAAAAGAACCGAGCAAAAACACACAGCGACGGAGAAGAGAGCAAAGATCTGACACAGTGCTGACACCGACGACGCAGCTCATGGTTTCGTCCTTGTGTCCAGATTCTCACGGGAAGGGCAAAAATATTGATAGTAGAGAAGCCTGGGAGACCCTCCTAAGCCCGGACCCTGAGCTCCTGCGCACCACCATCCATCCGGCGGAAGAGGCCGCTACCAGTCAAGGACTGCCAGCCAGCCTCTAACCGCGGACGCGCAACTCCCCGTCTTCCAGGCCTGCGTGCCAGGGGCAGTGACAAACATATTTTCTGCCGCAAATAAAAGGTATTCAATCAATCAAGCAATCAATCAATGAATCAATCAATCAATCAATCAATCGATCAATCAATCGATCAATCGATCGATCGATCAATCAATCAGTCAGTCAGTAAGTCAGTCTGAACGAGTTTCTTTTCCGTTGTTCCGGTATTCTCTTCGAACTCTGCAGTCATGAACCAACTCACCGAGTGTAAAGTGTTTCTTTCCACAATTGTACTTTCTGAGAAGAAGAAAAAAAAGTTTCAGAACTGTGTTGTGTAGCTGTAAAAGCAAGGTAATTGTCTGCTGGAAAAATAACACTCTAAACAGACGAAATCAATAAGCGCCTTTCTTGTTTAGCAAAAATGAAGAGTAGGCTAACTGGCGTGGATTTGTGAGTGTGAAACTTGAAGCACGAATACACACGACGCGGCAAGGAAGACAAAAAAAATGACAGAGTTTTAACGCCGTTAAACCGAGTATGACGTGCGAAAGCACTTGGTTTCGAATTAGCGTGACTATGGCATAAAGATTGCTTGAACCACCACATCTCCAAGACAATTTCTTTTACCCTTTCGTACCATGTGACCTTCCCCTGGCCACACCGTATTCAAGTAATTTCATCTCAAAGGTCAAGGGTCAATGGTCAAGGGTCAAAGGTCAAAGGTAAAACGTCAAAAGTCGAGGCTTCAGAGACCGATCGGCTTTTTCAGGTTTGCTAGTGAAGTAGTACTTTCGTACTAAAAGACAGGAGGCGTGTCATAAGCGGTTACGATGCATAACAGAGTGCATAGTTCAAGAAGAAAAGGGCAGTTGGACGAGCCATGAAAACGGTGAAAGTCGAGGCTTTTTTTTTTGTTCTTGCTCCGCTTCCGTTGATATGCCCATTATATTAGTTTCAGTGCCATGACGCCTTTTTTTGCTTGGCCTCTCAAAAATGCGCGAACTTTCTGAAAGTGTCGCGTTCCACAAGAACGCTATGAACGACGTATGGGAAAATGCGGTGCTTATGCGAGTGGCTAAATTCATCGCGGAGGCGAACGGTTGGTTTTTGCAGTTTATGAAGCTGTATACTCTAGTATGTAGGAAGTGGCCTAAGATGGCCTTGTCTCCTCACCACGCTCTGCTCGTCGTTCATCTTGACCTGCTTGCAGAGGTCCATGATGTCGAGCGCCAGGCGGCCGATGCATCGCGCGTGGCTCTCGCAGGGTTCGGGAAGGCCGCTCACCGCCATGTACTTATCACCGATGGTTTCCACCTGCGAGCAATGTAGTTATATAGAACTTAAATAGACATATCACCATGTGCAGAGGGAAGGCAGCATGTCATCCTTCGAAGATTCCGCTCGTTGCCAAATTTTCTATGTCATAGACACACGGGCCACTGAAGAAGAACCAAATTGTGATCTTTCTATAGGTGGTTTCTAACTGCGGTTCTCTGCATTCACATAGAGACGAAATAAGAAAGCGTGGAGAGATTGTAAATTTGATCCAAGCATATTGAGGAAATAAATGAACCGGATGGCATTCAGCCCGATGTATTCAGTAATTCAGCTGCGCACCGCATTCATTCATGCATCAAGCTACGGCGACACTTAACGCGAATTCCCGCCCGTCCGCCCTTCATTAAATCTTCCGCTGACTGCGTATTTCGTACACGTCGCATTGATATCAAGATAACCAGTGTTCATGTTAAGACGGAATGAAAATGTATGCGTGACGAGAGTTATTGTTCACCTTGTATACGTTGGGGTTCTTCTTGGGGTCGGTGAGGACGTCGAACGTTGTGTAGATGTCGTTCAGGAGCTTGACAATCTTCATGGCCCCCTTGGAGTCGGAGTGTTGGGCGCAGTAGGCGCTGAAGCCAACAATGCCGCTGAACAGGATGGTGACGCAGTCGTACTTCTTGGCAGCCACGGGACGGTGGTGGCGGAGCTCGTTGGCCACTGACGGCGGCAGGATAGAGTACAGCAGCCTTGCGAAGGGGGAAAAAAGGCGTCTCTTAAGCGTCTTTCTACAAAACGGGCTTCGCTGCGCTCTGGAAAACTGGTCATAAAAATGCGTTTACGAGGCACTCCAAAAGTTTATGAGGTCCAAACAAGTTTTGACCTTCGAAAGCTAGGTCGGGTCGCGAGGTTGTTAGGTTCGTAGGACTGGCATAAGGTCGGTTAAGAGGTTCTGAAAACCGGTTATGAGGTCCAAAACAATTCGTGAATGGTTCGCAGCGAAACTACTGCGCAAAAGAGGACGTAACACACTGTAGCTAGTTTTCCCAAGAATGCTTTGCCGTTGAGTCCGGATATATCGAATTATTGTTTATATCGAACCGCCAGAAGATCACCTTGAAAATCCCATGCGAAACTATAGTACTGTTGTTCGCGTATATCAAACTCGCGACCAGCAGAGTGTTCAGTATATCGAACTGCGCGCCGCGCCCCTGCATGCAAGTGACTTAACATCCATCGAACAATATTCGCGCGCGGAAACGGATCAGCTGCGCAGCGTTAGGCACCTGCTAGCAGCTATAGGGCGCTCTCAAATCGAGCCTGTGCCTAGGTGCACGTTAGGCGCATTGGAAGGTGAATTTCGGTCTGTTGTACTCATTTTCTTCACCCCGTCGCTCTCACGCGGTGAAACCAATCTAGCTAAATCCCAGCGAAGGCCTCGTCTGGCCTGCTTCACTGCCGTTGGCGTAGCGGAAAACAACTGTACCTTACTTTTAATGAGAGTATTCTATTTACAGTTTACTCGTAACGAGATCATATATCTTATGATAGGTAGTGGCCAGATCCATAGCTTCTTCAGCTGCGGCTCCGATGCGAAGCAGGTTAAGCCTATAGCAACGCCTAGAGAAAGCTGTGCGCTGCAGCACGCCGGCGGGTAGCAGGTTGTTGCAAGAATGCTTCACTAGCGTCGGTTCAATGCACCCTTGCCTTTAAGTTAGGCGAAATATTATAAATTATAATTCTTTTATATATCGAATTTTCGATATATCGAACTATCTCGTGGGCCCCTTGGAATTCATGTATCCGGGTTCGCCTGTAGCGCCAAGACGTGAAGCGATATGTTGGCGACGTATGCCAGCATACTGCACAAAGCGGTCTCAACAAATCACTAGCCATTGTTACTCTTTCGAAATTATAATGGCCGCCGATACGCCAGGCCTCATATCAACGGAGGTACTGTTTCCCGTGTGTAGCGTAGCCATGATGGTGATGAAAACATTTTAATTTGGGCTAAAATTGGTACACTCGGTCCCCATATTCCAGGAGTCTATTGGACCGTGCAGCCGCCCTATCCCTTTCGGTCAGCTCCTGCTGAACTTCGGGGTCTGAGCTGGAAATCATTTCCTCCCTTCGCTCAATCGTCGGTTGTTTTACCCTTCCTATTTATGCCTGCCTTTTCTTTCTCTTCCTTCTTTGTTTCTGCCTCCATCAGCAGATCTGTGGAAGACATATCCTCTTTGATGACGTCACACTGAGGCGGCAAGCCCACCTGTCGGTCTTCTTCTTCTCGTCCTCGAGCTCCCGGTACGTCTGCTGCAGCTTGTCGGTGAGTATCTCGAGGTTCTTGGTGAGCTTGTACTCGGCCTCGAACTGCTCCGAGAGCAGCACGAGGTCTCGCGTGGCGTCGTGCAGCGGTATGTCGCTGAGGTAGAGGCCCCTCCGGTTCAGGTCGTCCAGGTTGAGCACGCTCGGCGAGCACAGGAACAGCATGAGCTCGGTCTCCGGCACGTACAGCATCTGGCCCTTGAGGCGCATGCGCGTGGCCCGCTCCGCGGAGCCGCCGCCGGCCGCGGAGCGGGTGCGGAGCACGTACACCGTGTTGATGTGCGCCAGGATGTTGTCGAAGGTGAGCTCCATGTGTGGCCGCACCAGCTCCATGAAGTCCGAGATGCGGCTGTTCTCCTGCGCGGAGCGGTGGAAGGAATGTACATACATTAAGCAGCACCAAGGCCGCGCTGTTGATGGGCACGCGTGCAGGCGGGTGTTCCAGTTTACAAAGAAGCCATTCAAATCTCTTTTAAGAGCACTACCTGGAATTCTTAAAAACTACGGCTTACCTTCGTACACCGCACCGCTTCCGCCTTCGTTTAGGCTGTGGAGATCCACATTTCGGTCCTGAGATTTTAACTGCGGTCACACTGATTGCACGGACAAGATAGGCTCTCTGGCATACGAACTAAAGATTTCTAGATTTCTGCTCAAAATAACATTTGGGTGCATTGCATCAATAGTGTGACGCATCTTGGATTGCACAACGAAAAAAATTTGGCAGGGCTTTAACGTAATTAAGCCGAGTAGACGTGAGAAAGCATGTGCTTCGCCTGGCTGGCTCATGATTTTGCTTTGATGGGTCGTCGGCACGTCTGGCGACGCTATTAGACAGGTAAGGCTCTGATCGAGGTTAAGGTGACCTGATCTGTTCGCCTCGCAGATGGAAGACGAAGATGTGCAATGCACATCGCGAGGGTGTTTTGCATTTTAACATGAGGCTACAACGCGAAGGCAACTACAACAACAACAACAGCACAAATGAGGCGTGACTGGCTGCGTCGACAGCCTGGTACTCTCGCGCAGCGGCCTGCGAAGCTCTCCTGTTGCGCCGACGAGGGTTAGCCTCCTAGTCGTGGGTATTTATTTGACTGCTTTTTATTTACGTAGGTACGTGTACGTATCTATCGGGGACAAAAGTGGTGTACTCCCCGTAGCGGGAGCCGGAGCAACGAAAAAGTGCATCGTAACGCCATCTACCGGCGGCACCTCGGATCCAGATGGCCAATGGGAGCCCTTTATTATCTCCAGGCATGTCGCTTGACTCGTTTCAATGTTTCGTGCTTTAGATGGAGTTACGATGCAGTTTTACGTTGCTCCGGCTCCCGCTGCGTGGAGTATACCACTTTTGTCCCCGATAGTACGTAGGGCTTCTCGGTCAATGTTGGTGAGCGTATGAGTGCTTTCGGGCTAAAATATCGCTTTTTGCAATGCTATATCGCTGAAGAGCGATACTGCATGCATGCGTTTTTGTACAAAAACGGTGTTGATGTCCCTACCCTGGAAAGAGGACGCAGCGTTAGCACCGAGGTTGCCTAATGCGCACTACCACCATCTTGCGTAACCAGCACTGCGTGTAAGGAAACCCGTCTTTGGTGATGAATTACTCAAAGGTACTGCATTTAAAATGGTGATCGGGGATGCTTTCGTCTCTTGCGGTGGCCCTACAGTGTACTGTACGCTATGCAGATGGAAGACATTCATTTATTCTAACATGTTGCAAAGATCTCTCTACACTGTTGCACTCAGTCATGCACAGTGAGTTGCTCTTTGAGTTGGAGTTTATTGTTCAGTCATGCCATTAGCATCAAGCAAAGGAAAAAAGTTTTATGTAATTGAATAAGTGGCGAAATCTCAATGCACGAAATCATGCGGCGCTTTGCAGAAGAGACGTCAACAAAGCTATTCTTCTGCGGATAAAGCTGAGGAAACGAATTAGAGGAAGTAGGCGTTTTTGAAAGCAGGCTCATTTGCGCTTTAAATTCAAGATAAGGGAAGTTAAAATCGAGTGTACCAAAAGGACGGCCTGAAAACAGTACAGCAACCAGAAGCATTTCACCACCAGTGCGTCATACTTCACACGATGCGCAATATAAGCTTTAAGAGGAGCGCCTGTAGTTGCGTTACCAGACTTTCCTTCCTTTCCCTTGCAAAGTTTTCTTTAACTCAAATAATCCACTGGTTTAAAGACATATTCTACCTTCAACGATGCGAAAGCGGCGGCAAGAGAAGTAAGGCCGGCTTAAAAATGGGCCGCATTAAGAGCGAGTTTCTCAAGTGCCAACTGTTGCGTTAAACAAGCACATGTGAATCCGAAAACACAGCTGCATATCTCTTTTCGTCTGTATTCCATATATATGCAATGGCCGACGGAGTAAAGTGTACGTACCTGTGCCAGCGTGGGCAGTACACGGGTGACCGACGTGCCGGCCTGCACGACGTTCAGGTTGCGGTCGAACATGACGTGGAAGGGGAAGGCGCGGCAGAAGGTGGCCGGGCTGATCTTCTTCTCCTGCAGCGACTCGGCGTCCAGGAAGTCCTCCAGCTCGGGTTCGGGCGTGCGCACCCGCTGGCCCGTCTCGCGGATGGCGAACTGCACGTGGTCCAGGCCGTCCTCCTTGCCGCGCAGCTGCTCCACGTGCACCTCGGTGTGGTGCAGCTTACTGGCCACCGCCTGCATGGCCGACCGACTACTGCTTGATCCACTGATATAGGCAGATCGATTAGTTGATTGATCGACTCAGTCATCCAATGGTTGGATTGATGACTTACTGACGGTTTGAATTGTTTGATTCGTTGGCTGCTCTAACTGGCCTAATTATTGATTGATTGGTTATTTTGAGTCAGGTGACTGTTTTATTGGTTGATTGACCGGCTGCCTGACTGACTGCTTGATTAGTTATGAAGATCGAATGGGTGGCCGATTTATTTATTGGTTGGTTCCTTGGGTTTGTTCAATTGATAGATTTTTTTATTGATTCCTTGACTGTTTGGCTAGTTGGATGATTGAGTGACATTCCGATTTATCTATAGCTTACACTACTGGTCGCCCTGCTCGCCAGGCGAATGTTCGCGCTGCAGGTTTGTCCCAGAAGAGGCTGACGTACCGCAACAAAGCTGAAACGCGGATAGCGTAAATAACGTTTTTCTTTTTCCCCACACAGCTGAGTATTCAGTTAGACGCGAATGCTGCGCTATAAAGAAGAGGTGATTATTCGCGTAGGGTATGTCCACAAACTCCATGCTTCGGCTTGCACCGGAAATTCGTTGCGCAGAAACATCATAAACCTCAGATAAAATTGTCAATATATCTATTAATTACGACTTAATTAGGGTGACTAACGTATCTCGCTCTTGAGCCCAGCTTCTTTATAGGTTCGGGTGAACGTATTTTGAAAAACTGCCACAGCGGAGAAGAACTAGAGGAAGAAATTGAAACAGTATTCTTGAAATTTGGACGAGTTGGTATAGGTATTCACTGAGCGTCAACAGCGCGTCAAAGACGGGACGGGAAGGAACGGAGACACAGACAAGCGCTTGTCTCTGCCTCTGTCCCCGTTCCATCCCGTCTTTGACCCGCTGTTGCCGCACGATGAACCCTGTTGATGTAGTTCTCTGGTCACTGACCATGGTCACTGATCAGTGAACTTCATCAACCATGATTCCTGTCCAGGTGGTATGCCGTCTAACCATCAACGTAAAAGAACACAGTATTCTTCTCTTGTTCTTGTCCGCTGTGTTTTGTGCGCTGAGTTTTCGACGTGCCTAACAGCAAGTGTTGTTCGGGTGAACCTGCAATAGCGCTAAGTACTAAATAATCAAAGCGCGCGAGTGCATTCTGCAGTAAGAAGCGGTACCTCTGGAGGCACGGAGAGGTGGTATTTCACGCAGTAATGCATGTTGGTTCGTAACTGACTTTGCTGTATACTATACATCGGACACTGATAGGCTGTAAACTTGGTTTGTATGAACGGTATTCGAACAAGAATTTTCAGAACTTGCTTACTGCAAAAAAGAATACGTTGGTAGCTGAGCATCCACTTTCTGCCTATATACAAAGAGCAGCCCAGCAGGAACAGTTACAACGCACGCCACAGTCACCGGTAATTCGGCTAAAAATTACAAACGTACCAGACAGATCGGCGCTGAGAAAAGAAGTTCAGATGTCCACAAATCATTTTTTTTGTCGTTTTTGAAGGAAAAGCCATTCAACCCGCATAGAAGGAGCAGTAGGTTCTCCATCACTGCTTTTCGAGCCTGTCACTTCTGTCGACGGCAGAAGTAACGCGTTGCTACGCATAGCCGATCAAAATCCGCGAAAGTAGTGAGAAAGAAAAAGGAAAAGACATCTCCGACGGGAAAGGCGACCGCGAATGTCTACAGCTGCGCAGCGCCGCGCTTACCACGAGGAAAGCCCGCCGTATGGAGAGGTTATTCGTGTATACGCAACCCCTCCACATTCCCCCGGGGGAAGGTGAACGAACCGCTGAACGAAATACTTGCGCGCGAAGCACGCATACGCCGCGGCCAGATTGAATGGCGACTCTGGCAGCTCAGACAGGTTGAATCATCGAGCGGAATGCTCTCGCTGTTCCCGACGTGGTTCAGCAACCGTTCATGACCTACCAATGGAGGATGCGCTGAGAACTCGACGACGAGACAGAGAGAGAGGAAAACCTTCATTTTAAAGACCCCCGTCCTGATCCGCGCTTATTAGGGTGAGAGGGTTAAGGGGTTAGAGGCGTATTCGTGCGTTCATTAAGGGTATACGTATGTCCCTCTCTCTCTCCTTCCCTTTTCCCTCAGTCTGGTGTCGCAAGCGAGAGGCGTGTCCCTCCTGCTGACACCTCTTTCCGCACTCTTTACCTGCCCTGATGTTGACGAAGCTTGCGCATATTAGATGAGCCATAAACAAAGCAAGAAGTATAAACTGGGTCTGCGCTAACATGCACTTACGATCCATTCGGGGAACTTTCCCTCCGTCATGGTACTTCATGGGTAAAATTTGGCGAAAAGGGAAATCTTCACGAAGGTCAGTGCATTACGAATTGGAAGTATTTTCTTCGTCTATATAAATATGGTCTTCATTCTGTTGCGAAAAATTTCAAATTTCGGACTGACTATAAGGACCCCAGATGTGTTAACGGGCTTGAGGCCAACCTTGCTTGAGGGAGCTTGCTTAAATTCCTCTGCTTTTACCGCGATAGCGTTAAGGAGCTAGTGTCGCAGAAAATCCGGTGGCGGCGTCGTCGGCGTCAGCGTCGTTGACCGGGAGTTAAAAATCCATGAAAAATCCCCAGAGAAACAACCAGGGAGGCAGGCTGGCCACCTAGGTCACGTGACCTTGCGGCGTCATCACAGCTTACCCAACTGATTGCGGGCAAACTGCCCGTCGTGGCAGGTTCCAATTAAATTTGCAATTGGTCGCGAGAGGTTGCTCGGCAAGAGCAACCTCAGTCTAACAAGCCCCACCGACGGCAGCGCCTGCTATCGCAGGGCAGTGAAGCATCGCTTAATCGCTTGCACTACTGCGCCAGGAGCGGTATGTGGAATCCCTGCGATCTATGAATGTTAACTACAGAATAACGTATTCTGCGTATATGGGCGTTAACCCATTAAAGATATCGCGTCATACCCTTAAGGCGGGGCCTTAAGCGTCCCCTCCAATTTTTGTACCCGCGAAAATAACGGTACATTTCCGTCTGATTTCAAATTCGGATTTCAAAAAGGCAGCGTTTCAAATTCCATAACACAAATGTCGCGTCTGCATGGGGAGAAGCCGGGCAAACTTCCGCACCTATAGGGCGAACACGGCCATAGAGTCTTCGTAAGAGTCTACATACTATACACGCATCATAACACGACATATTGCTGGGGTAGCTAGTTAATTGGTTTCGATGCAAAGAAGACAGCACGAATGTTCGAGACACACAAAGCAAAGACGGAATGAAAAGCATCTATCTATCTTGTTTTCTTCTTTATTCGTACCTGCGCGAGTCTGCGTCAAAAACTCCCATTACTATAGTCGGGTACAACTCAAGATCAAAGAGGCAGATGCCCTTCAAAGAAGGCCCTCCATCCAATGGCGTCGACAGACTGCCATGACGCCACCGTTAATCCAATTAAGTCGTGGTTATCCGCCTTTCATCTGCCACCCCGTGCGATTTCACGCTAGCCCGGTCTCAAGGGGATCGGTCGAGGGGAAAATCAGTCAATGGGGAGGATAGGTTAAGGTGTAGAATCGGTAAAGGGGAAGGAATCGATCGACGCCATTGGCTGCAGGGGCTCCTATGAGGGATCGTTCTTGAGTTGTATCCTACTATATACGTTTATATTTATCGCATTCACTTAATGCTGATTTCGGTAAAATTAATAATAATTGTTTTTTGGGGAAAGGAAATGGCGCAGTATCTGTCTCATATATCGTTGGACACCTGAACCGCGCCATAAGGGAAGGGAGAAAGGAGGGAGTGAAAGAAGAAAGGAAGAAAGAGGTGCCGTAGTGGAGGGCTCCGGAATAATTTCGACCACCTGGCGATCTTTAACGTGCACTGACATCGCACAGCACACGGGCGCCTTAGCGTTTTTGCCTCCATAAAAACGCAGCCGCCGCGGTCGGGTTCGAACCCGGGAACTCCGGATCACTAGCCGAGCTCCTAACCACTGAGCCACCGCGGCGGGTGATTTCGGTAAAATTCGTTTTAAAAATTCACGAGGACACCATACTCTTTGATGAGAGCGCGCTAGCGAAGCTTACAGTGAATCTGGATGCGCGCGTTCGCCCAGACAAGCGCTACACAATGGCGCCGGAGCAGCTATACATTGGCCTGTACTACCAGCGTGCCACAGTAGCGCAGACACTGCTCCTCCTGTAGCTCCTGCAACCAGCTCGACGACCTTCGAAAAGAAAATTGTGCGGACGACGCAATTTCAGCCGACTTCCGCGAGGAGTGCAGCCGCGTTTACAGCGGTCCTTTAACGCGTCCAAGAGGCGCGCACCGTGAAAGCGAAGCCACTGCCGCAGGGCCGCGGCTCGGTTCATTTCCCACCCTTGCAACGTTCAGCAGTGCGCGAAACCGGTTCGCTGTACCCCGCGAGCAGCCACCGCCGAGAGAAATGATGTTTGCAAACCTCGAATAGCAACGAGCGCCCTTTCGTTCGAGGGCCCAGCGTCTGCCCAGGAAAGGCCGCAGTATGGGCTCTCATTTCGCGCTCGGGGAAAGAAAATGAAGACGAAGTGGACCGTGTGGTGGTTGTCCCCCGGCAACGTCGCTGCAGGGAGCTGACAGAGAAGCCACACCGCTTCTCTTTTGTACACCCTTGTTCAAGAGGCTGGAGGGGACAGTTAAGCACCGCCTTAAGGGCATGACGCGACAGCGTTAATGGGTCAATGCTCATACATGCGGAATTGGTCTTTCTATACTTGACATTCATAAATCCCTGGGAGTCCTCATACCACTCATGGCGCAGTGGTGCAGGGGTTAAGCGATGCGCCACTGCCCTTCTATGGCATGCAGGTGCTGCCATCGGTAGAGCCTGTGAGACCTAGGTCCATTTTTCTGTCACCGCGCCGACGACGACGCCGGCGACAGATTTGCGGCATAACGGGATCCTTAACGCAATCGCGTTAGAAACCTTGGGGTCGTATGATTCCTTTTTTTAGCCGTGGGTTGGGAAGCATATATATGCCCCCTCCTCGAAGCTCTAAAATTTCATCTAAGTGAGAACCTTCGTCCTTAATTCTTAGGGCCTCTTTGGTGTTTAGGACTACCGTAGGGGGCTCCGCTAGAGGGCTCAAACGCAAATCATGTGGCCCAGACACTTTTGACCGAGGCTGTACTTAGCAGGTACGAGAAAGAGCGAGTCTGCGCTCGGTATTTCTCTCTCGAAAGGGGCAGGAGATTTGTTCGAGCTACGCGGAGTTGGAATTACGGGTAGCCTTTTTAATACAGTAGATGCTGACGGGGCCAAAGAGTGACTTCGAATAAACCGAAAGTTCGAATTAAGCGAATTTGAGTTAACGAGAGTTTCTTCGCACGATTAGATTAAAAATCAAGCAATGATATACTTGTAGGTCCAAAAGCTGCCCTCGGGCTACAGATTGCGCCATATTACCACATGGATAACCTGCGGTGCCTCGGTGCCCGACCCTCCGGATAACAATTATGCACTGGCGCCGCCATGCGGTTGAACAACGGCAGTTGGTACTTGGTTAGACGTGATGGGGGCTCGGCCCTGCTGGCTTCTTCGTCTGAACTCACTCGAACACATGTAGTTTTGTAGGCTGCCATTGTAAAGCTCTCTGAGTCTTATTAAGTCGTTTTTTTTTACTTCGCGACCAGCCAGTTCTACTCGTTTCGGGCTCAGTAAGAACACCAAAAAGATTCAAAGTATTGCGAAATAAATCAACCAACAAATAAATGTTGTTACTCAATAACCGGGCGTCGGCGACAACATTGTGGAAGCTAGGATTAATATCAGTCACGTGAAGTGCGCCTTTAATGTGCGCGAAATTTGAGCACACTAGCGCTTTTGCATTTGTCCACTATCAAAACTCGGCCACGGAGCAGGCGTCGGACCTATATGATCTCCTCCTCAGCAGCGACGTGACGTAATACGCAGTGGCCGCCGTAGGTATATAATGCAGATTTAGAACCAAAAGGAAGACAATGCATCTTGCAGTAACTTGACGCTATAGCGGCGATGTACATATAGACATTCGTGGCTGGGTATCGATGCTATTATGACTGATTGGGAAAATTTAGGCAGAAAGCCAAAATGCGGCATGAGCCGTATACGAGGAAAACTGAGCTGGCATTTACCGTTGAACTTGATCTACAGAGAACTGAGGGAACGCAAAAAAGAAAGACCACGACACAAGCAGCTTTACGAACGCTGGAAATAAATTCAACCCCCTCCCCCCCCCCCCGGCAAAACTACGTTTACACGTGACCATGGCTGGACAGAATATAATAATAATAATAATAATAATAATAATAATAATAATAATAATAATAATAATAATAATAATAATAATAATAATAATAATAATAATATTAATAATAATAATAATAATAATAATTGGTTTTGGGGGAAAGGAAATGGCGCAGTATCTGTCTCATATATCGTTGGACACTTGGACGTGAATATATTGGCGATTTTTTTTTCTCACAAAATCGACGCCACGCTGCGGCGGCGTCGCGAACTAGTTTAAAGAAGGGTCGGAGTGCGACCGCACCGTTTGCTAGGCGTGCGTGTGTGTGTTCGCCGCCACACTCACACGTTATCAGAATTATGCTGAAAAAAAATTATCTTGACAGCCCTGTTAGGTGCACGTTCGAATGCTGGCGAGACAGAAGAGGGGATGAGCGTCATTGCGAGAGTTTTGTAGTGCCAGAAGCACTGAGAGACATTGAAAGTTGGCCCGCTTTGTAGTGGGGGGCTTGCAGGACCGCGACAGCGCAGTTCTTATCAGGCACCGAACCTCTATTTGAAAGAGATCATTTGCGTGGACTTACATAAGTACGAGGTGCTATTCGTTAACAACGATCGCTGGGCGCACACGACTAATGGAAGCGCGAGGAATTTTGTTCATGAATGTGCCTGCGATGGGAGGCCTTGTTACGTCGTGCGTGTGATGATTTGTTATCCACAGAGAGGAGAGGGTGACATAATGATTCACTAGAACACTATTTCGTCATCATTAATTTTGTGCTACATTATTTCCCCATGCCTACGCTGTGACTGGAGACATGCACTCATACGGGCGGATAGAATCGGACGAAAAAAAAGTTTTATATTGTTCTTACATCCATTACGTGCATTCCATGCACTGCTTACAAACAGAGAGAGCAAGGCGCGGTTGTTCTGAGAAAATAGTGCGTGGGGAAAGCATCTCATATTTTTCTTGCTTTCAACCTGTACACGCATTTT
Organism: Amblyomma americanum; assembly: GCA_030143305.2. NCBI lineage: Eukaryota > Metazoa > Arthropoda > Arachnida > Ixodida > Ixodidae > Amblyomma > Amblyomma americanum. The sequence continues at coordinate 117,895 of JARKHS020005461.1, forward strand.
GCAATCTACATTCGTATCTGAAGTAGCACGTGGTAGTTAAAATTTATGAGGACAAAAAACGCAAAACGGGCGCAGCTACACCTTAACTGTAGTGCTATAGATGCAAAATATTGCTTTTCTGGTTCTGCAATTCACCCGTTGCACAGGTCTCCAATGACAATTTTATCGATTTAAAATTCTCGCCAAAAGCGCGCGAGCACCGTGATTTCTTCCTTGTCTCTCCTTCGGTCTTTTTACACACCGCCTAGCAAGAAAAGGTTGATTCACGCGAGTTCGCCACCACCGACAAACAAGCGAGAGTTTATCGTGAAATTTTAAAACAAGCAAGATTCTGGGTAGGCTGCACCCCGAAGCAGTCCTCCGTAGCGCCGCCATATTGAATTGAAAACGGAGCCCACAAGAGCTCCGAAACGTCGTCATCTTTCGAAGACTTGACCAGTGTCTCCGATTTTGCTTCCTTCCAGTATCATCTATGGGGCGGGGCACAGTGCAGAAGGACAATGGGCATGAGTACCTTGACGATGCCGATGACGATGGGCTCCAGTCCCTCCCGCTCGGAGTAATAGTGCAGGAGCAGGGCGCCGTCTCCGGGCCGCTCGGTGCACCTGAAGGAGGGCGCCCGCATGCCCGGGTAGATGGTGGCCAGGTGGTCGTGCAGGGCGTCCAGGTTCTGCAGGAAGTCGCGGGGCGTGGCTCCCAGCACCTGCAGGATCTTGTCGTAGCCGGACTCCTGACAGAAGTCGAAGAACATGCGCCCGAACATCTCCAGGATCTCCTCGGCCGGTGTGTCTGCAGTGTAACATGCATGCACCCCACCCCACAAAGAGCGTCACTGGAGGGAGATCGTGCAGGCCACTTTCTTTTTGCATTCGCCACTTATCCCATCTAGCGACAGACGGCATCCCTGGACAAAACAGACAAGACGATCATAGGGAGGACTGCCGTTTAACTCGTTATTGCTCACAGCCCGAGAGAAATTCCTGATGTTTCCGTCGTGCACGACCTAAATGGTGCCGCACTATTAACGCTTAAGTGGGCTTATTGGATGGGCCCCATACCCGGGGCGTATAACGTGGAGATAACCGAATGAAGCAGTCAAGACCCTGTCGAAACAGTGTAGACCCCATTCCCACACCGGAAAAGAATTCTCGCTGAGGGTTCTGATAGGCAGTGACGTGAGCAAACAACATATCTTAGCATTACACAACTTTGCGATACCATGTAAACAAGCACTACACAGCTCTGCCACAAAACGCAGACGAAGAGTTAATTCAACGGAAACAGAGCTCTTGAGACGGCAGAAGTGTTAAGAGGAAGGAAGGAGGGAGGGACAGAGTGACGAGACTGACCGAGGACCTTCTCAGCCGCCAGGACCAGGCTGTAGGTGATCTCGTCGTCGTACACAAGCCGGACCAGGAACTGACCCTCCATCTCGATCTCTGCTTCCCGCCTGCAAAGGCACGCGCCGGGAGAAAGGAGTCGCATTGCATGGGCGAGCAGATACTACGAGGCTCTCTGATAATAATAATAATAATAATAATAATAATAATAATAATAATAATAATAATAATAATAATAATAATAATAATAATAATAATAATAATAATTGGTTTTGGGGGAAAGGAAATGGCGCAGTATCTGTCTCATATATCGTTGGACACCTGAACCGCGCCGTAAGGGAAGGAATAAAGGAGGGAGTGAAAGAAGAAAGGAAGAAGAGGTGCCGTAGTGGAGGGATCCGGCATAATTTCGACCACCTGGGGATCTTTAACGTGCGCTGACATCGCACAGCACACGGGCACCTTAGCGTTTTGCCTCCATAAAAACGCAGCCGCCGCGGCCGGGTTCGAACTCGGGAACTCCGGCTAAGTAGCCGAGGGCCCTGACCACTGAGCCACCGCGGCGGCTGCGTTCTTATGGAGGCTCTCTGATGCAGTGTTCAGTTTGGGGGACGAACTGTATCTCTGAAACAATGAGACGAATCTTGCCTGCCTGGTGAGACGCCAGAAGTCACCATGCGCTTTGACGAGGGTTCAATCCCTTGTGATGTTATTTTACGAGCAAGAGTCTTGTATGCAAGAAAGGGATTTGATAATGATGATTGATTTTCATGTTACAAGCTCAGCTTAGCGATAGCTCCATGACTATAGTAGGATGCAACTAAAAAAAAACAGTTGGTAACAGTGGGCCATGATCCGCGGCGTCCTTTATTACTCCGTTGACCACTCACAACAGTAACCCAAACCATCTTTTTTTATATTTGTCTAGGTCGAAAAAGCCAGATACATCAAAATTCTTGGGCTTATATAATTTCGTCCAATGGTCAGCTTCGTGTTAAGGTAACAAGAAAAGCTTTAACAGCGCAATAGTTTTTGTGACGGAGAAACTCAATGTGGCAGTCACTGCAGACCAAAGTTGTATTCGACTATAACGTCCTTGGTCTGTACGAAGTGAGGTCAAAGAGATATTTTCCCAAGCATTTCACCCCGCAGAAGCCGAGCACCAGGGCAGAAGACAGCTTGCACCAAATGATGCGAATTGGTGGGTACCCACAAGCGATGCGTCAAAGGAAACGGGTACAGGGTGAATGGCGTAAGTATAGCGATACGAATGAGCCATTTCTATGTATTTTCTTGTGGCGCCAACTGTATGCAGGTCAGGCTACCTTCGAGGAATTGGGAACAAATCACGAAAAAGCGAGAATAGAAGACGGTGGCGCAAATGTGAACTATTTAGGCTCCATCAATAAAACAAAATGATGACGAGAGTGCACGTAGCATCTTGCCTGTTAAAACAGAACCTCGCATGCTGTTGCATACTTAAAGGAATAAGACAACACCTGAGGCAAGTTTAGAAAACGCGACACCCTTGAGCATCACATGAAGCGTGAGGTATGTTTCTTTAAAGGCACCCAGGGTTCTTAACAGCACCTGTTACGTCCCAAATAACTGCACTGAAGACCACCAATGGGCAATCTATATAGCTTTGCCGTCGTCCTTCTGCATTTTCGCCAATAACTTTCAGCACGTGGCTTCTTCACTTTCATTGCCTCAAGCACTGCATGCTTTTCGTATAGTCCAGTGTGTGCGCACGGCTTTCGGCACTACTTCTGCCTCGGCGAAAGCACGGCCCAGTAAGAAGAGCAGCTAAACCGCATTCTAAGCCTGCGGTGATAAACGGAGTAAAGCAGCCAGGGCCGCACAGCTCGCTCGAGGGCTTATCTCAGCCTCGTGATCAACAAACGCGAAAGGTAAGGGACCGCCGAAAGCAGCGAGAAGCTAAATAGGAACTCCACTGCGCAAAGACAAAACAATAAAGTAAACAGTGTCAGCGAAAAGCACGTACGCAATGCGCGGGCTCTCTTTTACGTCCTACACAGAATACCCCTTTCCTCCTCTCCACCCGTTACATACGCACGCAGGGGCTGCCTCTCTCTCCCTCTACCTGTGCAGCTGCAGCAACAGTCCACGCAATAAGAGAGAGAGGCAGCTGCCACGCTCTTAGATAATTCGCACATTGGCCTCATCCACGAGGGGTGCGTCCGTAAACTGTCCCGGCGTCGAGCAACGACCGCGCCCCGCGCCGCGCTCCTCGTTGTAACGTATTTGTCGCTTTATCGTTTCCTTGTCGGTGCGCGAGCAAGAATAACACACACGGAGCACGAATTCGCCATGGAGGCCTCCCCCCCTCACCGTTCCATACACGAGCTAATACTTTCCTCTTCCATATGTGCTCCGCCAGCGTCGGGACGAACAGCGGCTGCTCTCTCCTCGCGGTTAATGTCTCCGCGCGCGGCCCCTTGCACAAACACACGCAAGGATGCCGGCGTGCTGGCCGCTCCGTAATTACACTGCGTCGCGAGAACGGGCGCTCCAGTTTAGGCGCACGCGCGCGTACGTATACCCGTCCTGTGACTCATTAATCGCGACAGCAGCGAAGAGACCTCGCGCCGCTAGTATCATTCACTTTTGCTGCCGCTCCTTTCTTTCCTCATATTCTAGCTCGTTCGTTCGCTCGTTGGTTGCACAGCGGTTACACGGTTACACACTGCGCTGAAAAGGCAACGGTGCGCGACGCCTTGTTTGTGAAGGTGTATGAGCCTTTGTTACGGTCACGTTTGGTTACTGGCTTTTGATGGCTGTCTGTTGTGTACACATTGCACGTAGTGTACGCGGGCTTATGAAGTAGGCACCGGCGAAATATATCTCACTGGCTTGGGAATGAGGTCAGCATACATATAGCTCAGAACGAGTCGTCATGATGAAAGAACACTTCACCACGACCATTGATGCAAATGCCGCCGCGGTGGCTGAGTGGTTATGGCGCTCGGCTGCCGGCCCGAAAGACGCGGGTTCGATCCCGGCCGCGGCGGTCGAATTTCGATGGAGGCGAAATTCTAGAGGCCCGTGTGCTGTGCGATGTCAGTGCACGTTAAAGAACCCCAGGTGGTCGAATATTCCGGAGCCCTTCACTACGGCGTCTCTCATAGCCTTAGTAGCTTTGGGACGTTAAACCCCCATAAACCAAACCATAAACCATTGATGCAAATGCCATAGCGCCTAGTTTACTGTTCTGTTCATGCACGTTTCTTTTTCCGATATGTATGATGTATGGTGTGCGCATGTGGTGCTGCTTTGTTGAAGGGTATTTATCTGTGTGTTTCCTGCGAATAAAATCAGTTGCAAGTCCAGCGTCGTCCAGTGTCCCTCTCTGTGTCTGCGTTCTTCCGCTGTTTTTTTTTTCTTTAGAGCTATGTACCAACTGGCCCAGCTCTCTACCCTACTGAAGCGAGTTAACAAACTTTGTGTATGCTTCCCCATGGGCCAGCTTGGTTCGTAGCATGGTTTGCTAACTGCTATCTGCTCCTGTAGATGTTATCAATAGTCGGGCAGGTTCGCCCAATTCGCGCGTTCTTCACTAAAAACACTAGCCGCCTACTTCAGACGAATTACGATTTTTTGCTATGCGTATACTCGCCTGCAGTCTTTGACCGCGACGCGGAAACAGTACAGCGTTTTGCACCGCATACACGTATGACCCCTAATGTCTCTCTCTCACTAATCAATCATGAGTCAAAACATTCTCATGACCCACGAGAAAGACAAATTTGTTCGTGGAAATCTCGGTGGATTTCAAGACCAGTGCTTGTCCCTGAAATAGTTTGTATATGTTACTTCTCCCCTATCCTCTCTTCCTGTCCCCTCACCTCTTTCATTTCATTTCTCCCTTCTGCCTGCTATCCTTTATTTCCGCTTCCCCAGCTCAGGTGCTTCAGTATCGATGGCAGATGCCGGGGCTAGCAAAAATCTTTTCCTTCCTTTTTACTATTACTTTAATAAAAAAAAAACACCACCACCACCACCTTGTCCCTGCCAACCACATTTTTCTTGTGTCTGCGTCCTTTCGTTCGCTGGAATACCCTGCAGGGTCTGAGTGTATACACCAACTATACCTACGCAACAGTTAGCGTTACTGCAAGTATAGAGCTATGTATCTTGCGAATGCTCCGGCGAAAGGCCTACCGCATTTCTTTTCCTTTTACAGGTCCAACGCGCACACTTTACACACTTCTTTCAGTCCTGCTATAGCAACGGCTAACTTTAAGGCACTTCAGGCAGCAACGAAAGGATGTAATGCTTCAGGGGGCAAGCAAAGCACGGCGAAGCCACGCGTCACAAGGTTCGGCTAAGAGCAGCGACTTCTGATCCCCCATTGTGCTTATGACAATAGGAGAGTATGAGCACGCTCTTTGCTTTGTTTCGTTACCAAGATATCTCAAGAGGACAATGTTGTGCGGACTCGAAGCGATATCAGCACGTGTTCGTGAACTTGAACGGCAAACAAAAGGGCGCATACGGCGATCGTGAAAGCGAGGAAATAAATACACGCGTTGCATCACGCGTTCGGTACGTCCATTGTTCGGCGCAATACATCTACACGGTAGTTCGCTCTGCGCGCGCAACTTCGGCCCGCGTATGACTCCTATGTGGGTCAGCGCATAAGGCAACAACGAGATCGCTGTTCTCAGCGAACAGTTTCACCAGGCGAAAGGAGACTGATTGAAGAACCCATGCGTTACGGCTTGTATTTTATTTAACGCGTGCAAAAGGGGCTCCCGGGATCAATGTTTTAAACTTGAGGGCAGGCAGGCAGGCAGGCAGGCATGCAAGATACAAAGCACGTTCGACGAACACATTCACTACCGGGAACCTTTCAAGTGTTCGCTTAGGAGTTCAAGGTCAGATAGTGCCATGAAGGCTGTACCATTAATGGGCCTCGCATCGCAGCGTGTTTGGCGGGTCAGTGGGCGGGCCTTGCCGCGAAAGGACGGCGCTAACGGACCTTGCTTCGACCCGTATACACGCTCGCGCTGTACTCACTTGATCTGTTCCCATGTTTCGGCGCCAAACTTTCTCAGGACCAGCAGCTCCAAGGCGTGGTTCACGAACCCGTACTGCGTAGGAGAAACGAGAGAAATGCAGCGATGCTGTGTGGTGCTGAGAAACCATTAAATGATCGCCTAGCCGGTCGTTGCTAATGTACCTGCAATGCAAAGCATGTATACAAGTATACTGCCCCCGGCAGAGAGTTGCGTTATAACCAAGAAAGTTCAAGCGTCCAAGAAGACATTGTTGATCCACTGAAACGCTTGACGAAAAAAAAGTCTAATGATAGAAACTGCGCGAACAGCGCGAGGGTCAAAGAACAGGCATGCATACGCAGATTGTGTAGTTTAGATGAAAGCTAAATGCTTTCAACTAAGCGTCGCCTCAAGGCTGCGTTCTGCGCGAAAGCCATTCGACTTGTCAGTTCGATACGTTGCAGTGAAAACTGAAGGGTTGTCATGAACACAACAATTAATGAGAAAAAGTGAGCCAGTTACACTTACTACTCAGAGGCTTCACACACATACGCACAACCGCTCCAAACCAGGCAGGACGGCTAGAAGTGTTTTTGCACTAAAACGATTCAATGGACTGAAGAGCCAGGGTTTTAGTTTTTTCATCGAATACGACGCAGTGGGTTCGGGTGCGCACTCGTTACGTGAAAGGGTATTTATGGGGATCAACCTACATCGAGAATGTGTGCAAAGGCTTTAATGCAGTTAATGAGGCACGTAGCTCGGTCGATATGCGAATGTGTTAGGTAGTAGAACACGTCTTGCGATTAAATAATCAGTGTGGCAGCTGGAGATAGGGATGAGCTTAAAATTACTGCCTTGGTCGTTCCATAGTTGATGACACTTTCTTGCGTAACTACACGGTGCTATTTAGCAGGCGTGGTAGGAAAAAAAATGGTAAAAATCTCAAAAGTAACGCAAGAACTCACAAAACAACTAGCCGCAGTAACAAGTTTCGCTGTCCAGTCAATGATGTGATCTTTACTGCGCATGCTGATCTTAAGTCCGCATGGCTGCAGCGGTGGCCTGTAGTCTGAGCATCCGCACCTCATGCAAAAGGTGCGGGGTTCGATCCCCAGTGCCGTCGGGTACCCACCGGTGATGCAATGGGTACAAGGTTTCCCCTGGCCTGGTGCTCGGCTTATGTGGAGTGAATGCAAAAGTACCTTGTGCCATGGCGCTTTTTGGCTAAAGCTGTCCTTGCGCCATTAAAATACACACTCACCATCTGGAACAGTCCTGGTCCGGATGGAATTTCAAGTGAGCTTTCCAAACCTTTTAAATCGGTTCTCAGTCCCTTTCTACGGCAAGTTCTCGCAGCAAGATATGATTTGGGGCGCCCTTCCTCAGTCTTGCAAGAACCCACACGCTTTTAATTCCAAAAGAAGAGAGAGAGAGGAAGAGGGAAGGCAGGGATGTTAACCAGCAGAGGTAAACACAAGGTGTGTTCTGGATAGGTTACAGACCCATTGCACACTGACTAACGTAATTAATGAATTAAATTGGTTGTTAGGGAAAGGAAATGGCGCAGTATCTGTCTCACATCTCAGCGGACACCCGTACCGCGCCGTATAGGCAAGGGATAAAGGAGGGAGTGAAAGAAGAAAGGAAGAAAGAGGTGCCATAGTGGAGGGCTCCGGAATAATTTCGACCACCTGGGGATCTTTAACGTACACAGACATCGCACAGCACACGGGCGCCTCTGCGTTTCGCCTCCATCGAAACGCGGCCACCGCGGCCGGGTTCGAACCCGGGTACTTCGGATCATTTGACGAGCACCTTACCCACTGAGCCGCCGCGGCGGGTGCAAGGGCATTAATGCGAAAGCATTACTAGGCTATGCCCCGTGTTTCGTGTCCGCAAAACTTGTCCGCACGATTACGTCGTTCTGTTAAGATAAATGTGCAAAAGTTTCATTGTGTTATATAGTGCGTGATGAGATCTTTGTGTGGGGAAAATTTGGTTGATGAGTTGTACTCAATTGATTAAACATGACAATTACACTTAGACGTCACAATAGCCACTTACGTCGACATAACATCTGAACGTCACAACAGCCACGAACGTCGACATAACATCTGGACGTCACTCGATGACGTCATGGAATGCGTACTGGCGTCGCGGAAAAAAAACTCCCGTTCTAGAAGTTCTATGACGTCACTGCATGTCTATACATAGAATCAACGCAATGATTTCGCATTTCTCCCATGCGGGTCACCGCAATAATCTCAGTTTTCCGCGCCCTGTCATCATGTACTACATAGTGGTCGACTAAAGGTTATTATTATTGGCCTTCAGTGGAAAACTGTTCTGAAAAAAAAAAGGAAGGAGCATGCCTGGGGCACATATTTACGGAATTATCATTGTTTAGATGCTCATGATATTTGTGATGCAGCCGCCGTGCTGGCTCAGTGGTTATGGTGCTCGGCTGCTGACCCGAAAGACGCGGGTTCGATCCCGGCCGTGGCTGTCGAATTTCGATGGAGGCGAAATGCTAGAGGCCCGTGTACTCTGCGATGTCACTGCACGTCAAAGAACCCGAGGTGGTCGACATTATCCGGAGCCCTCCAATACGACCTGAATCGGTTTGGGACGTTAAACCTCATAAAATCTAAATATTCACGATGCTCATAATAGATGCTCAAACACTGGCCGTAAATAAAAGTTATTATTATTACAATGCGTTCCCCTTCATACCGGTGATACCTGTACATTCTAAAGGCGAATACGCCTGATGGGAACAGAAAGGGAGTTGGCCGTCGTCTATATAGCGCACTCTCATTTGGGAGCTACAGGACGGCGTGCTCTCTCTCTTTCGCACCTTTCTGCTTATAGTGTTCACTGGCGCAAGCTGCCTCCTTGTCCAGCGTGATAGCGTGCGCTTCGTATTGGCTCACAATGCGAAAGAAGAGGAGCAGGATGCGGGGCTCATCTCCGGTGCGCGGCGGTATAACGGGGAGGGAATTCGTCAGCGCCGGTCGATGCCGCCGCCCCCGCGCACTCCGCGCCGCTGAGCTCCGGACTATGTTTATCTCCGCCAACTCCGTTCGCGTCGGCGCTGCTCCAACGAAGTGCGGGCGCGAAAGTATTTGTGCCGCGCGAAAAGGTTCGTCGGGGTGTTGCTGAGCTTTCGATCGTGACATTTGGAATAGCACGTTCAGCGTTGCAACGTTCGATCAACAACAGCGATTTTCAAGGGATGAAATACACGGCGTTAGCACGTGCGACAAAATTAAATTAGACCTTTTGGATCTATCTTGAACAAAATCGCGTTTACTTTGTTATATATCTATAATTGTTTTTTTTGGGGGGGGGGAAGGAAATGGCGCAGTATCTGTCTCATATATCGTTGGACACCTGAACCGCGCCGTAAGGGAAGGAATAAAGGAGGGAATGAAAGAAGAAAGGAAGAATAGGTACCGTAGTGGAGGGCTCCGGAATAATTTCGACCACCTGGGGATATTTAACGTGCACTGACATCGCACCGCACACGGGCGCCTTAGCGTTTTGCCTCCATTAAAACGCAGCCGCCGCGGTCGGGTTCGAACCCGGGAACTCCGGATCAGTAGTCGAACGCCCTAAAAAAGGTTCTCGTGGTGTTCTTCTGTTTGCTGCAGTGGTATAATAACCGTTATAGAGACGTTGCAGTGAAAGCTGCTTTGGGGTGTTATGATAATGGGAGTCTAAATGTTCGCTGCGATAACCCAAAGGTCGCTAGTAGTTCGGAGGCCTTAGTATTTCCTGAATATAAAATAATTAGCGCTCAATACTGGGCTCCATCGGGCTGCCTAGTAACAGGATTTGGACAGAATAATCACCAAAGAAATCATCGCGAATTTAATTGATCTCCAACTCGGCACTCGTAAGTAAAGCTAACGCTGTCATTCGATTTATTTTATCAAAATTAAGTGGTCGCGATATGCCTGGTTAAGCAGGTATGTGCTAAATGAAAATTTTGTTTCTTATATTACGACCGTGTACTGTGCGTTGTCAGTGCACGTTAAAGAACCCCAGGTAGTCGACATTTCGGCAGCCCATCACTACGACGTCCCTCATAGCCTCAGTCGCTTTGGGACGCTAAACCCTCATAAATAATAAAACATAGAACCTGATATGTACTCGTTGATTGAATTAGGAGGCATTAGAGGTTAGTTTCGCCATAAATAAACAAGAGTGTAAACAAGACAATAAATAAAATGATTGCAGTGCAGTGAAACCTCTTTAATTCAGGATTCACGGCACCTGAGGTAACGTTCGAAATTACCGAAATTCTAATGGTCGGTGGAAGTAAAAAAAAAAATAACAGAGAACTCGTCATCAACGTACATTTATTTATTGAAAAAAAAAAACTCCGATCGTTCATTGCTTCATGCGAGAAATTTCAGTGCCAATAATACGCTGTCGCATGAATCAACGCTTATGCTCCTCCATGACACATAGGGCATGAACTGCCTTCCCAGCCCGCGAAAAATAAAAAGCGCACCCTGCATGCATACACAAGGTGCAATGTAAAACGATTTCTGTCTCGCGATAACCCGACGAAGGTTGACAGCACGGCCCGCGACACGGGCTCGACAAAAAAGAAAATGGCAGAGTACGGTAGAAAACAAAAACACATCCCGTGGCACATTTTGAACGGATGATCATAGTCCCTCCACATTTCGGTTGGACGCCAGCGCTGCTCGTGTCATAGTGGCCACACTTCTGGGTCGCTCGTTCACCATCATCATCACTACGCCACCTCCGGCGCCTTGTGCACAAGCGAGCTCCGTCGCCTGTTCGAATGAACCAGCGGAGGAAAGGAGGAACACTCAGACAGAAGCGCTGAACGTTTAACTTTTATTTTAAAACTAAAGGGGGACCAGATATGTGCACGACGTTCCTATCAGGGCGAACCCGCCGCGGTGGCTCAGTGGCTAGGGCGCTCGGCTACTGATCCGGAGTTCCCGGGTTCGAACCCGACCGCGGCGGCTGCGTTTTTATGGAGGCAAAACGCTAAGGCGCCCGTGTGCTGTGCGATGTCAGTGCACGTTAAAGGTCCCCGGGTGGTCGAAATTATTCCGGAGCCCTCCACTACGGCACCTATTTCTTCCTTTCTTCTTTCACGCCCTCCTTTATCCCTTCCCTTACGGCGCGGTTCAGGTGTCCAACGATATATGAGACCCACACTTCGCCATTTCCTTTCCCAAAAAACAATTTTCCACGTAACTTAAAGCGCGACTGAGGTGTTCACTTTCCCAAAGGGGAAGTTATGCGCCTAACCTTTGCTTTCAAAGCTCCCGCTCTTCATCGGTTTCGGCGCAGCTTCACACGCCACTGCGCTGAAAGTTGCTGGTGAAATGTGCTCGGTCGGCGAAACTCGCGGAACATGCCGTAGTAACGCTTTCGCGTTACAACCCCTATATATGCCGGACCTGTCATTACGCCGCAAGTGTTCTCGCCTTTGTTTCGTAAAATCTATTTTAAAAAATTGGTTTTTGGGGAAAGGAAATGGCGCAGTATCTGTCTCACATCTCGGCGGGCACCTGAACCGCAACTTAAGGGAAGATAGGAAGAAATAGGTGCCGTAGTGGAGGGCTCCGGAATAATTTCGACCACTTGGGTATATTTAACGTGCACTGACATCGCACAGCACACGGGCGCCTTACAGTTTTGCCTCCATAAAAACCCAGCCGCCGCGGTCGGGTTCGAACCCGGGTGCTCCGGATTAGTAGCCGAGCGCTCTAACCGCTGAGCCACCGCGGCGGGAAAATATATTACCTTAATCCTTTCTGGAAAGATCGCTTCATCAGATCCAGTTATATGTCATCTCTCATTGATCATATATACAAAGTTGATGTGCCATCTTGCCGCACTAATATATACAATTATTCCTGTTTAACAAGAACCGCCACTGAACGGAACCACTTTCCTGCGTCCACAGTCTCCATTTCTGACAGCACTAACTTCAATATCGCCTTTCAATATGCCTTATAGCTTTATTTTTTTTTATACTGCATATAATGTAACAAGTTCACCACTCTTTGCGATTGTGCCTACGGGCCTTGAAAGTATGTAAAAATCTGCTGCAATTATTTTTTTTTCATTGTAAATAAATGTTTTTCACCACCACTACAAGATTCAAGATGCCAGACGCAAAATGCGACAACGCTGCCGCGAATGATGCCAGTAGTTAGAAAAAAATTGAAAATTTCTTATGTGTAAAGCAAAAGTGCAGTGACTGCAAGGTAACAGTCTCACTCGTTCTGGATACCTCAACAACGCTGCGAAGGAATCGATTGAGGGGCTGAAAAAAGGAACAGAGAAACAAGCGGCGTAGTGGATGGCTCCCGATAAATTTCGATTACCTGGGGATCTTTCACATGCACTCATTAATATCGTACAGCGCACGGGAAACTTTTGCATTTCGCCTCGTGGCGCCGTGGCCGGGTTTGCTCCCGCTTCTTCATGCTCAGCAGCCGAACGCTCTGACCACTGAGCCACCGTGGCAGGCACTGATTAATTGATTGATTGTGCCGATTATTAAGGTGACAAGAAGTACCGTCCAAATTCATCATCACCTGCCTGACTACGGCCACAGTAGGGCAAAGACCTCACTCATGTCTCTCCAATTAACCTTAGTATTTGCCAGCTGCGGCCAGTGCTACGCTTGCCTTCTCTTGGAATCCACTCCGTTACCCTTAAGAACCTGCGGTTACCTTGCCTTCGCATTGCATGCCCTGCCCAGGCCCATTTTTTGCTCTTTGTTTCCGCTAGGATGTCATTAACTCGCGTTTGTTCCCTCATTCTTTCCGCCAGCTTCCGGTCTCTTAGCGTTACACCTATATTTTTTATTTCCATAACTGTCTGCGTTGTCCTTAATTTATTCTGAACACTTTTCGTTAGCCTCCACGTTTCTGCCCCAGTACTGGCATGATACAGCTGTTGCATACTTTTCTCTTGAGGGATATTGGCAAACTGCCATGCATGACTTGAGAGGACATGCCATATATGCTAAGTGCAGCATATATTGACGGTTGTCATTAAGTTAGTTTATGCTATACTATGCCCGCACTGGAAGCTATAGGATTGCGTTAATCTGAGCCTGAAACAAATGCCAGGCCATCCGTACGTCGCTTGTTTAGAATTTGTTAGCGGTTGCGCACTTATTTCTTTGCTCACCAACATAAGAAGAAAACGCCACAAAATGTTTGCGGGAGGACGTGTCTAAATCACATTCCGTCGAGGTAGCGCTTTCCCCTCATCAAACGATCGTTTCCATTAGTGCGATCGCAGACGAAAATCGGCAGTGGCGGTGCTGAAATGAACAGAGCAGTAATAACTGGAAACAGAGAAAGCAAGATACGTTTGCCTTGCAATGGACTTGACGACGGTGGGACTGTGGGGCGGTGGTGGTGGTTGTGGTAGTGCTGTCGATTATGAGTGCAATAATGGTTTATGGTTTATGGGGGTTTAACGTCCCAAAGCGGCTCAGGCTATGAGATACGCCGTAGTGAAGGGCTCCGGAAATTTTGACCACCTGGGGTTTTTTAACGTGCACTGACATCGCGCAGCACGCGGGCCTCTAGAATTTCGCCTCCATCGAAATTCGACCGCCGCGGGTGGAATCGAACCCGCGTCTTTCGGGCCAGCAGCCGAGCGCCATAACCACTCAGCCACCACGGCGGCTATGAGTCCAATAATGACGGTATTGGTGGGGGAAGACGTTGGCACCATGTTTACACTGGCTAATCTTTTCCGCTTGAGGTAAATGTAGCACTGGCTAACAAACGAGTAATTAGCGGCCACACAGGCACAGTTTCATGGATACCATCAAAAAGCGCGTGGTTATTTTTCCTAGTCGAAAGGAAAACAAATCCAGCATTGCAGAGCCACAAACAGGCGCTGCAGCATGCCAGACGGTGATCACTGTCATTTCTGTCGGCTTTTGTGCTTAAGAAAACAGCTCCTTTCAAACTGCTGACACCTTAGAGGAACTGACTGAGAATCTAGATATCCTGTCTCTTGTCGGAAGAAAACTGGAAGGACCATGTGCAAGTTGCGAATACTGTATTGCCGCCGCTCAGACAGTCATAACCGCACATACTGTCACAGATCGGATATTCGGCTTCTATTGTTTGTGCGTGCTGCAAACATCAACGCGTACATCAGCTTCGAGGTACGTGCGAAAATAATACAATGGACAGAGCGTGTTCTCATCAGTCAGTCTGATGGGCCCGCTATCAAGCCAGCGCATGAGCAACTACATATCCTGAATATATCGCATTTGATTTCCCAACTGCCGGAACGATGTGTTGTAGCGCACATCTTCGACAGAGTCAAGCCAGAAGCACCTTCACATCCACCGTCATATATCATTCGTCGAAGAGCACAAAAACAGCCACGAGTGCCTGAAGGACTCACGATGAACACTGTCACGCTGAGGTTATATAACTGAGCACACATTCCTGTACTTCGTGTACCTCTGACAAGAAGAAGGACGCAGCGCCGCTCGATTGAACACATTGGCGCGAACATCAACGACGAGCCGCCGGTTCACGGCCTTGTCCCCCCCCCCCCCTCTCTCTCTCTCTCCACTTAGAGCATAAACATCGCTTATGCACCGAGCAAAACCAGGAGCAAGCACGACGGTCGAACATTTATAGCCGCGTATGAGTCAACCCCAAGGAAGTAGCGTTCCCTTCCCAGAGTGCGGCGGGCAGTTTGTCGACGCGAGCACGGCGGTCTATCGACAACACATTGAATCCGCCTCACGAAGAAGGAACACAGAAAAGCTCATCTTCCTGCGCGACTCAGGAGCAGCGCGCCGCTAAGCGGGAGAGCGGGGTGGCAAAAGCGCAATTTTAGATGAGCTTCACGCTGTTCGCCTCCGGGGCTAAACAAAGCAACCCCGACGTCGCCACTGCGCGCGCTTCGGAGCTACGCATAGAGGCGGCTTCGAACCTCATGCCACCAGTGATCCACTGAGGAAGCGAGGATAGAGACCCCACCGTGCCGCAACCGCGCGAAACCCGGTGGTTAAGCCCGAGGTGGTTGGTGCGTTCGTGCGCTCTCACCATGGCGATGCGCGGAGAGACGGGGCCGGGGTCAGGCAGGGGCGACGGCGCGTGCCGGACTCTCGTTTGCCCTGGGTGGCCGCCGGGCGCGGGCTCCTCTCTCCGCTCCCCGAGCGGCGTCGGCGGCGGCAGATCGATCTTGGAGTACGTAGACAGCCGCCGCCGGTCCCGCAGCGCCACGGCCGAGAACGCGGGCCCGGGTCGAAATACCGAGCGGGGCCCGGGCTCCTCGAGTCCAGGGCGATGCGCTTAAAAAACGCGGGGCCCCGAAGACATCGCCGTTGAACGCATCTCTCTATCACTAATCCCCACAGGTGCTGCATAGAGCGACGGCTGCTCGGCACGTTCATCTTTCTTTCTTCCCCTCTTTCTTCCTCTCTTTCTTCTCTTTCTTCTCCTCTTTCTTGCCCTCTTTCTTCCCCTCTTCCCACCTTCCTTCCTTCCTTCCTTCCTTCCTTCCTTCCTTCCTTCCTTCCTTCCCGCCCCTCTCTCTTCCTTACCCGTTCTTCGTTTGTTCTCAATTTGTTTATTTCTTCAAGAACGCAGAACAGCACCATAGAATATCCCAGCTGCTAATCGAGAATCGAAACGATTTCCAAGGAAGTCACAGTTGCACATCGAGCGGTAGATATAAAAGTAACGTACCAGGCGTTAGCGTACCAGGCCTTAGAACGCTGGATTCCAAGCACAACGTCCTGCAAGCTGACGCTGCGATGCTGACCTGGTCGTGTTACCACTACAGTTTTTCTTTCCTCAGCTCGCTGCGCTGTTATTTCTCTGTTTTTACTCTCAAAGTTTCGGCCCTATAATTGAGCAGTGGTAGGATACAACTGTTTTACTGTTTTATACTCTTATTCTCAGATGTTCTAGCAGAAGTTGCAGCTCAACTGTCTTCTAATATATAGATCAGCCAGAAAACGGTACTTCAGTGAATTCTTTCCGCAGTTAATAGAAAGTAATCCTGCTAAAATTTGTAATCGCATCGGAGAGTCGCATAAACTGATTGGCCAAGTAGTCATTAATGGAAGCATCGTTACGTGCCAGAATAGCATTTTAACATGTTTGAATAATTACTTTCTCTCTGCGTACTAAATTGATGACGTCAAAATTTTTCTTTTGAACCTGTTAACACTGCATCTTATGAGGGTGTCATTGGTCATTACAGTGCTACTTCGATTGACTAAAAAGCGTTCTCCAGTCCCGGACGGCATTCCTAATGCTTTTTTACAGCGTTTTGCAGACTCATTGTCTCGCTTTTTATCAAAAATTTTTCGCACCTCCTAGCCTTCTTGCAATTTGCCTACCAAGAGGCTCAAAACAAAACTCATCCCTGTTCATAAGAGTGGTGACCGTATCTGTGCAAACAACTGTCGCCCAATCTCTCTAACCTGGTCCTGTTGCAAACTTATCGATCATGTCATTGCCAGTATATTCTCACAATATTAAACACCAGTGACGCCTTAATCCCTTCTCAACACGACTTCAGGAAGGGATTATCTACTACTACCTCATTAGTACCAGCCATTCACAATTTCAGTGAACTTAAGACAAATCCGAACACATTGTTACTCTATTCTGAAATCTCACCAAAGCCTTCGACAAGGTGTCGTATATAATAATAATAATTGGTTTGGGGGAAAAAGAAATGGCGCAGTATCTGTCTCATATATCGTTGGACACCTGAACCGCGCCGTAAGAAAGGAAGAAGAAAGGAAAGTGAAAGAAGAAAGGAAGAAAGAGGTGCCCTAGTGCAGGGCTCCGGAATAATTTCTGCCACCTGGGGATCTTTAACGTGCACTGACATCGCACAGCACACGGGTGCCTTAGCGTTTTGCCTCCATAAAGACGCGGCCGCTGCGGTCTGGTTTGGAACTCCGGATCAGTAGCCGAGCGCCCTAACCACTGAGAAACCGCGGCGGGTGAGGTGTCGTATAACGAGCTGCATTTCAGATTAAAAAAGATTGGTGTACCTCCACCTCTCGTTGGCTGGATTGCAACTTATCTGCAATAATAATAATAATAATAATAATAATAATAATAATAATAATAATAATAATAATAATAATAATAATTGGTTTTGGGGGAAAGGAAAAGGCGCAGTATCTGCCTCATATATCGTTGGACACCTGAACTGCGCCGTAAGGGAAGGGATAAAGGAGAGAGTGAAAGAAGAAAGGTGCCGTAGTGGAGGGCTCCGGAATAATTTCGGCCACCTGGGGATGTTTAACGTGCACTGACATCGCACAGCACACGGGTGCCTTAGCGTTTTGCCTCCATAAAGACGCGGCCGCTGCGGTCGGGTTTGAACCCGGGAACTCCGGATCAGTAGCCGAGCGCTCTAACCACTGAGAAACCGCGGCGGGTGAGGTGTCGTATAACGAGCTGCATTTCAGATTAAAAAAGATTGGTGTACCTCCACCTCTCGTTGGCTGGATTGCAACTTATCTGCAATAATAATAATAATAATAATAATAATAATAATAATAATAATAATAATAATAATAATAATAATAATAATAATAATAATAATTGGTTTTGGGGGAAAGGAAAAGGCGCAGTATCTGTCTCATATGTCGTTGGACACCTGAACTGCGCCGTAATGGAAGGGATAAAGGAGGGAGTGAAAGAAGAAAGGAAGAAAGAGGTGCCGTAGTGGAGGGCTCCGGAATAATTTCGGCCACCTGGGGATCTTTGACATGCACTGAGAACGCATTGGGGTCCTGAAATAAGGATTCCACCCAAAATCTGTATTTTCGCCTCTCTATCCTACCTTTTTGAAATAAATGTTTTCTACTACTACTACTACTACAGAGCACACGGACGCCACAAAGGACACAGTTTGCGAAGATTGGCAGTGCATGTTCTTCCCCGTCCCCTGTAACTTCCAGGGTTCCTTATGGAAGTGTGCTTGGACCACTGCGTTTCTTGACTTATGTGTATTATTTAGAATTTTTGCTGATTATTGCATAGTGCATAACACATCCATTTCGGACCAGCAAAGTCTAGACGATGCTCTGCTCAACGTCCTTTCCTGGAGTTCAAAATGAAGCATGTAAATAAATGCCCCGAAAACAGAGCTCTTGAGTAAGACGAGAAAGAAGAACCCGTTTCACCTCAACTACTATAATATTGGCGTTTCAGATAAAGAAGTGACAAAGTTCGAATATCTGGGTGTTGTGTTAAACTCGCAACTGAAATGGAACAACCACATTAGGACATCGGCACAACGCAAACTTGGTTTTCTTTCTCATAAACGTAGTGGTGCACCCAGAAGCTGCAAATTATTAGCCTATAATAAGATCAAAACTCGAATATGCCGCTATCATTTTGAGCCCCCGTACAAAAAAAGAACATAATAGAACAGCAAAAAGTGCAGAGACGTGCAGTACGCTTTAGATTAAACAAATACAAAATAACTGATTTCTAATCTTTATTAAAGACAACAAACCGTACCGGACTTATCCATGTAGGACGTGAGATTGCCCGCCCATCGTTTCTCCAGCAAATGATTCATGGAAAACAAGCATTTCTCCCGCCCCCCATGTACGGTTTATTGAAACCAGCAGAGCGCGTCATCACTACTACCATAGGTTAACACCACACTGCACGCAAACTAACGCTTCTAAGTTGTTGTTTTTTTCCGAGAACGATTACCGAGTGGATGTCCTACCTGTGAGAGTGATATCAGCTGATGACTTTGGTAAGGCGCTTCACGATTTAATGATATATTCTAGGTAATGTATCTGGTATATTGTTCAATTTTATTAGCTGCGCTTGTTTTACCTATGAATGCCTGATCTTGCATTGATTATGATGATTTTATGTCTGTTTCCACCATGCTTGGACCTAAACAAAGGTCTGCAGTACTGTGTAAATAAAGTAAATGAATTTGAGTGGTCACCTAGGAGGAAAAGAAGTGATGAAAGCACAGATGCTTGCTGTAAGAAAAATAAAAATTGCTTTTTTTATTGTATTTCATTGCGTTACTGTTGGCGCCCCGTCTAGCCGCTGCTTACAGGTCTAGAAAGCTAGGACAAAGCTATACGCCAGCATGCGTTGATGCAGCGAAGAGTTAGGTCGATAAAGAAGTGTTTACTTTCTTCTGCTTCTTTATGTTTCCGACCACTCACTTCGGTGGCCTGTTTGACGTCTTCTAACGAGCTCATAACCATCATCGTTTTTACATAGCGTGGTAGCATAAAAGCAGACGCAGGAAAAAGGAGGAACAAGCTCGCAGCTGCCACCAGAAAAGGCGCAACGCCTCTGTTCACCAGTGAAGGCAGGGAAGAGGTCGGAAATGAGGAATAATGAGAGAAATAAAGAAGAGGGCTATGCGACGACAGTCAGTAGTCACAGCGCAAACAAAAAAAAAACACTAAAAATTGGAGGGTATACATTTAAGTTCCACCTCAAGGGCATACGCAATGGCGTAATGGGTTAATTCCTACATATGCAGTAGGTCCTTCCCTACTTTACATTCGTAGATGTCTGGGAATCCTCACACCTCTCCTGGCACAGTGGTGCAGCTGTTAAGCGATGCTCCACTGCCCTGCGATAGCGTACGCTGTCACCAGTGGCACTTGTGCTGTCCAGATTGCTCTTCCCGCACGACTGATCATTAATTTAACTGACATCTGCATGGTGGACAGTTTGCTCACTATCCGGTGGGCAGGGTGTGATGACGCCGCAAGGTCACGTGACCTGTGTGGCCCACTTGCCTCCTAGTCCGCTCTCTGGGGACCGGCTGCTTGTGATTTTTCGCTCACAACGCCGACGCCGACACCGACGCCGACAACGCCGATACCGGATTTTCTGGTCAGCGGGGCCTTAGTGCTATCACTTTAGAAAAGCATTTGGAACCAACGAAAGCCACCTAAAACATAAAAATGGTAGTCTGCTAGCACCGTACGTTTTAACAAGTAAAGTTCTTGGGCGAGTTGGTTTCTATATTCCATAACAACAGCGCAACGTAGAAAAAGACACAGGCAGGGACACAACACAGCGCTTAGTTGTGTCCCTGCCTGTGTCCTTCTTCTACGTCCCGTTCGTTGCGCTGTAGTTATGGAGTATGTTTTAAGAAGTTTTCATCCATACGTTCAGAGAAAATCGTAGTGCGGAGATCATAATGTTAAAAAAAGGGCGTGTAACAGTAATCCTGGTGCTAATCCCTCATTCGACGCACTAGTCTTTCGTTTGTTTTCATATTCGAGATACCTTTGAGCGCGCTTCCGCCTCAAGCAGACTCAGATACTAACCGACTCACCATGCTTAGAATAGCAATTGGTTTTGAGCAAATGGAAGCGCACTTTGTCTCACGGTGGACACCCAATCCGCGCCATGCAGGGACTGAAGGTAGAGGCAGTCGGCTTAGTCAACGGCCCCTGATTAATTTCGACCGCTTGTGATTCTGTAACGTGCGCTGAGATGACCCAACACACGAATAATAATAATAATTGGTTTTTTGAGGAAAGGAAATGGCGCAGTATCTGTCTCATATATCTTTGGACACCTGAACCGCACCGTAAGGGAAGGGATAAAGGAGGGAGTGAAAGAAGAAAGGAAGAATAGGTGTCGTAGTGGAGGGCTCCGGAATAATTTCGACCACCTGGGGATCTTTAACGTGCACTGACATCGCACAGCACACGGGCGCCTTAGCGTTTTTCCTCCATAAAAACGCAGCCGCCGCGGTCGGGTTCGAACCCGGGAACTCCGGATCAGTAGTCGAGCGCCTTAACCACTGAGCCACCGCGGCGGGGAACACGCGAACGCATTTTTACATTTCGCCGGCACGAGATTCAATCATATGGCCTCGTTTAACACAACGCAATAAACACTTAGCTACCACGGCGGGTATGCCCAGGATGCTCACCGGATGGAAATAGCGGAAAAGCTGGAGAGAACGGCAGCACAACACGCACAAGTTGTCCCAAGAATGTGGACGCAAGGGATACCGGGTCATTGATGGGCCCGAAGTGTTGCAGCACTATGAATGGATTGTGACAAGTAAACAGGAAGACCGAAATAACCGATCTCCTAGGGTCAGTGATTAACTATAGAAAGGCAGTTTCAGTAGAAACAATGTTACCGTCGGCTCCGTTGTCCCGAGAAACGAAGCGATAACCTTGCATCTGTGTCGCTTTCCGCTCGCTTGGCGTCCATGCATCGAGTCATAATGACGGCTTTGCAACCTTAGACCCACAGGCGAGTTGTTGAGGGGCTGTAGTGCACGTTGGGAATACCGCACTACTCACTGTTGGCTTCGTTTTCAACGCAGAAACGCAGCGTGTACGGCTCTGCACGACAGTTATTTGAGGACTAAATTTCGCGTCCACACTGCAGAGCTCACGTCTAAGTTTACCTCAGTAAATTAATAGGCAGCCATGTTTTATGAGCGTGCGGTGCATACATGGTTGATTAAGTAAGAGGTTAGGTTATACCTGTTATCCAGGAAAATAGAAATGAAAATTGGTTTTTCAGGGAAGGAAATTGCGCCGTTTCTGTCTCACACCTCGGCGGACCCCTGAACCGCGCCGTAACGGAAGGTATAAAGGAGGGAGGGAAAGAAGAAAGGAAGGAAAAGGTGCAGTAGTGGAGGGATAAGGAATAATTTCGACCACCTGGGGATTTTTAACGGGCACTGACAACGCGCAGCACACGGGCGCCTTTTGCGTTTCACCTCCATCGAAACGCGGCCTCCTCCGGGCACACCGGCCTCAGTAGACGAGAGCCTTAACCACTGAGCCACCGCGGCGCGTGCAAGGGACGAGTGATGGCGTATCTTGTGACATAGTCGGTGGCGACAGCAATACACTTATTACCTGATCGGGTCAGCGGAAAAAGGCCATAAAGGTCGAGACCGACGCGGTAGAAAGGAGCGGGAGGTATGTCAACAGGCTGGAGGTGACCAGCAGGCAGCGCAGATGGTTTTTTCCGACGTTGACAGACGTCGCAGGCGGTGACATAGCAACGAACGGCATGGTGTAATGCTGGCCAAAAGAAACGGCGGCGGACGTGATCGCATGTCCGAGACACAGCGAGACGTCCGGTGGTTGGCAGGTCGTGAAGTTCTGACGAGACAGCCGAGCGCAGACGCTGAGGCACGACAAGCAGCAGGTCAGGCCCGTCAGGGTGAAGATTGCGTCGGTACAGAATGCCATATTCAAGCACAAAATCCGCAGTGAGGAATCAGGGTGGGCAGTGGCGAGGCCTTCATTGATCGTGCGTTACGAAGGACCACGTTGCTGTTCGGTAGCGACGTTCATCAAATCGGAAATGGCGAAGAGATAAGGTGCATGTCGTTTTCTTTTGAGTCAGGTGGATCCACAGGGTGACGAGATGAGGAGTCAGCGTCCTGGTGCAGGCGTCCGGACTTGTACACTACGTTGAATGACTACTCCTGTAGTCTCAAGGCTCAACGGCCAAGACGCCCCGTGGGGTCCTTGAGAGAATAAAGCCATCAAAGGGCGTGGTGGTCGGTCCCGACGGAGAAAGGGTGTCCGAAGAAGGAAGGGAGGAATTTAGCAGCTGCCCAAACGAGAGCAGGGCATTCATGCTTCAGTGATGGAGTATTTGCGTTCGGCGGCCGAAAGAAGACGGCTGCCGTATGCAATGACGTGATCGTGGCCCCGCTGCCGCTGGACAAACACAGCACCGACCTCGTGTCCACTGGCGTGGGTGCAAACTGTCGGTAGGGACTGAAGGGTCAAAATGGGCTCAGATAGGGTGGCTAGACATACCTCTTGTGCAGAAATTAGTCCCGTCTCTTCTGCGACGCCATCCACACGCCGTGTGACTGATGTCGTCCATGTGGCTCGGCTCAAAACATACCACGCCCCTGATACGTCTTCACCTTAGCACCGAGGCGGTGCTTTTGCCGACGGGGATTATGTCACGGCCGTAGGTTTGGACAAAGATGACAAAGTGCGGTGCTTGTGTGTGGTAGACGAGGAGGACGAACTACAAACGATCGGCCGCTGGGCCCTTATTTTGTGTCTGCTTGACTTTCTCATGCTGTATATGTCTGAAATACCATTTTGTAAATATATTTCTTCCCGTTACATTATATTCGGAGGTTTGTGGTATTCACTGGAGTATTCGCTCAAAAAATTCACTTTCAGATGTCGTCGTCTTAAAAAAAAATTTTCAAGGGTTTAAATTCTGTGAAGTATGGCAGCTAAAGGGTTGCATTTCTGGTGTATGGGGTTTTAACATCCCAAAGTGACTCAGGCTATAAGGGACGCAATAGTGGAGGGCACCGGATAATTTCGCCCACCTGAAGTTCTGTAACTTGCGCTGACATCGTACAGAATGCGGGTCTTCAGCATTTCGCCTCCATCGAAATGCGACCGCCGAAGCCGGGGTCGAATCCGCGTCTTCCAGGTCAGCAGCCGAGCACGATAACCACTGAGCCACCGCGGCGCGGCTGGTTGCATTTCTGCGGTAACCATGAAAAATATGAGAAGGTACAAACTTTCTTGCACAAAAGTATGAATTGTCTGGCTATTTTTCCAATAAAGTTGAGAATGACATTTTGATATTGTATACGCCAAGCGGAAAAATAGTTAGAAAACAGAAAAAAACTTTGCTTGCCACGTATAATTATGAAGTATTAATAAACAAATGCTCAAACTTTGTTCCCTGTACTGCACATGTCTGAGCAGAGTATACCGCACAAAGCGCCCCACCAGAGTCCTCACCCCACGTCCGGGTTTCTTTTCAGGTGCTTTTTGTTTTAGGCACCCGCGGTGGCTCAGTGGTTATGACGCCCGGCTGCTGACACGAAAGACGCGGATTCGATCCCGGCCGCGGCGGTCGAATTTCTATGGAGGCGAAATTCTAGAGGCCCGTGTACTGTGCGTTGTCAGTGCACGTTAAGGAACAACAGGTGACCGAAATTTCCGGAGCCCTCCACTACGGCGTCCCTCATAGCCTGAATCGCTTTGGGACGTTAAACCCCCCTAAACCACAAAACCGCTTTTTGTTTTGTTTTGTCGCCCTCTGACCGCTTGAAGCAAATGAAGCAGCGCTGTGGAACACGCGGAAAGTGATGCCTAATGTCGGATACCCTTCCTTCATTCATCAGAATTTTCAATACCTTCAGCCTGAAGTCAAGATTCGTCACCGTCCCACCTCTGTATGATAAACTTTGAGGCGAAGGCAGGCTGTCTCTCGTCTACTGCCGACGCGCCGAAACGTCGTCGTCTTCAAAATCCGTCTAGTCCGAACTCAAGCCCAATGTTAGCATCAATGTCACCCCCAGAAAAGAGATTGATTTCTTCTTCTGAATCTGAAGAAACACCGACACACCTTCGTCTTGGGCCCGTTTATGGGACAGTCTCTATAGTCCGCGCTGCAACCGCGAATCACGAATGCCGCCATATCCATTTGCCTGTTATAAGCGTCCAAACTAATTTCCGCTACATTTGGCGGCCAATCAAGATTACGTTTTTTTCTGTAGCACCATATGTTGATGGCAGCGTACACATAGCAGAAGCGACGGCACAACCATGCTCGCCTTCGGTAGGGGGTCACAGCCAACGCCAGCCCTTATGCCCAGCTCGCCTTCGAGGGGGAGCGCTACAAAGAGGTGATATGAAATGTTACTCAAAAACGCTCAAGAACAAACATAAATATACTGGAGCCATTTACAAATCTTTGCGGAATCACATGAATTCACAAGTGTTCCTGACAAATCCAGATTTTTATTAAAACAGTACCCGAACAGGTAATAATAGTTGTGAAAACGCCGCTCTCGTATAATTATCACGCGGATAAGGGCTATAGCCGGTGGGAGGGACAGTGTCTAAGAACTGCGTGTCAAGTAAAAATAGTCCCCGCTGCAGCAGATGACCAGGCGGCACGACCTTCGCTTTCTACACGCTTTCTGTCCGGACCAACCACGGCACTTTCTATCGGGCGCCGACAACGCCGTTCCTCTACAAGTTCAGGAGGCGATGTCCGCGGACAAAGCGCGCAGGTTCTTCGCCATCAGCCGACCCTTGTCTCCGCACACCGAGGAGCCCAGCGATGTATACCTACACGGCGGCGTACGGAAGACTATACACAGCGTGTGTGTATACCTCGTACACGGGGCATTTCGCGCCAATAACGAGCAGTTTTCGTCACTCCCGTCCCAGGAACAGTTTCAGGTAGGCTGCGGAGGCCGACCGCATACAAAGAAAAAGAAAGGAAATTCTTTTCCTCCTAGAAAGACGCGCCTCCTGGAACAAAAGGTCCGCGTTGTCTTCTGTGGCACGCGGCGAGAGTCCGCTTTTGGCGATCGGCACAGGGCAGCCGGCAACTAACAGTTCAGCGGCGGTGGTTAAGTGCGGAGCTGTACGTTGGTAAGGACGACATGCGCACACAACGGCGCACGCGACACGCCGACCGGGCGGTGTGCCCGCTGCGATGGCGAATGCCGGACACACTGGAGGCGCGCGCGCACAGCGGAGGAGGAGATGAGAAGACAGTGACCGAAAATAGCGCCCTTTCCATGGTTTCTTCTCTCTGTATAGGAAGCGCGGCCCATCTCCCCGAGAGCTATACATATTCAGGAACGGAGTCGTGTAGTAGTCGCATGGCCCTCGGCAAAGAGCATAACGCTTATCGCCTATCGGCTGTGCGTCCGCTCCTTTTGCCCGGCGCCTTTTGTGTGGACATTGTTCGTGTGCCCGACATGCGCAAGGGTTGGCTGCCCGAGACGCTTGCCGCCAATCCTCTCCGGCCGCTGCTGACCCGGAACACATCCCTGGTGGCAGTGGGAGTGGAGCGAGTCTCACCGTTGTGTCTGGGGTTTCACTCGGGAAACGAGCCTCTTTCATGGAGTCTAGCCGTTTTCTTTTGTTTTTCGGAGCCAAGAACGTCAGAGGCCCATGTTGTTGTGAAAACATGTATCCTATATATAGGATATATAATACAGACATGATCAGCATATATGGGGACTAGATATTGCGACGAAAATGCCCGCAAAAATGGGAAAAAATTATAGACGTGAAAGAAACTATACTAGTCGCGTGTGATCATTGTCGTAGACCATACATTCGCGTCAGTGGATATAATAAATTGGGTCTCAGTAAGCGACCGTGTTAGTCTGGGTGGTTGGAAGTTCGACCTTGATAGGTAGCCATTAAAGCAACGATGACATAAAGAATTTTGTTTGCTCTACTCTGATTTCTCTCCTTCCTTCCCTCGTCACCAACTTAGCGAAGCTGTCGCTGAAATCAACCGCTACTATTGCTGAAGTCGCCAACTGAAGGACTATATAGCATTGCTTTTCCTGTAAAAACTAGAAGGATGAAATTGATTTTTTACAGTCCACTTGTTAATGGCTCGCTTGTGCCGTGGGCTTCGGTGCCGCCGCAGCCGGTCACGTGTCCATCCCCTGCACGAGCCGAGCGCTACCTTCGTGGTCCTCTGGTGAGGCGGCCGCTCACCCGGGATCAGATGACTACGCGTATCGCCCCCCCCCCCCCCCCCCCCCCGCAATCAGGTGCCCCCCCCCCCTTCCGTGCACACAGGCCGCGTCTTATGCAACGGGCAACGTTCATTTCAAGGGAAGGCGTGGTAGCAGTCACACAGCGGGTGGACACCTCCAGTACTGTGCAATTCACAGGACAATTACGACACTCAGTAATCGCAGTCGTAAACGCACCATCCGCGCACAAGCATAGTGCGCGCCGTCTAGACGCAGCTGCGAAAGCAGTTTTAATGTTTTAATTGGCATAAAATTCGTAAATGGGCCGCCGCGGTGGCTGAGTGGTTATGGCGCTCGGCTGCCGGCCCGAAAGACGAGGGTTCGATCCCGGCCGCGGCGGTCGAATTTCGATGGAGGCGAAATTCTAGAGGCCCGTGTGCTGTGCGATGTCAGTGCACGTTCAAGAACCCCAGGTGGTCGAAATTTCTGGAGCCCTTCACTACGGCGTCCCTCATAGCCTCGAGTCGCTTTGGGACGTTAAACCCTCATAAACCAAACCAAACCAATTCATAAATGAAAAAAACTTCATTTAATTGCCTAAATCACCCATAGTATCTGCGCTGTTATAACAGATCAATGAGTATTGTAATCATGCTCCGAGTTCCTTCTTTTTTGTCGAGAGCAAGTGCATGCTCTTGAAGGACAAGCCTTTTCCTGTAGTGTCTCTCCTACGTGCATGCCACGTGACTACTTCTATTTGAGACTAAAAGAGAGGAGGAGGAGCGTGCAAGAACGACAACGTGCTAGCCTTTCCGGCCTGTTTACTTCTGTGCGGTTAGGAGCCACACAAAAAACATTGTGTGCTTAATATCCCTGTCTCACCTTTTCTCCCGTCCTCATCCCATTTAATTCTAGACAACGACAACAACAAATATCGCGTTTACACACTGTGGTAGACGGCAGCACTGCTAACCCGTACTAACAAGGAGAATATCCTCATACTGCTTCGCTCTTCCTACTGGCTCGCTGACCGGCCGATCTGCAGAAGGAAAGTGCGGCAGCCTCTGAGCACCACTGCGTGACTTTAGAGGAGGTTAAGTGCTGTTGGCGGCTATGATGGCAATGGAGCTAACGTGAAATGAACTAAGTCACATAATACGCACCGCACACGGCAGGTGGCATTCGGGCAAGGCATTATTATTGGACGCTTGCTTTAATTAAACGTCCTGCAGCACTTCGCCTAAGCATTGCTTTAGTTTTCACCCACGAAACTTTCCTTATTCTTTGCGAACATGACTGCTACGAGGTCGGGTTCTGCTCATGGCTTTGGTCTCTTTGTTCTCTACAGTTCCTGTGTCTTGGACAAGAGAGAACTTTGCTACATTCGGCCTACAAATCGGAAAGATTGTAAGGTTCGAAGCTCGACTACGTTAGAGGTCCATGTGCAAAGAATCGCGCAAGTTTCGTTAAGTCTGGTCGTTTTGCGACCCTAGGGCATGCTCGTAGTCTACGCATGCTCGAGGTATTCATATTACCCTAGCCTACGAAGATTATCCCCAAGGTCTACGTTTAGTAAAGAGCATAAAGGATGCCTTACTGTGCGCTTGCCTCATGCATAGCGTTCATGGCTTACAGTTTTTAATTTAATTTTTTTAATTGTTTTTGGGGGAAAGGAAATGGCGCAGTATCTGTCTCATATATCGTTGGACACCTGAACCGCGCCGTAAGGCAAGGGATAAAGGAGGGAGTGAAAGAAGAAAGGAAGAGAGAGGTGCCGTAGTGGAGGGCTCCGGAATAATTTCGACCACCTGGGGATCTTTAACGTGCACTGACATCGCACAGCACACGGGCGCCTTAGCGTTTTTCCTCCATAAAAACGCAACCGCCGCGGTCGGGTTCGAACCCGGGAACTCCGGATCAGTAGCCGAGCGCCCTAACCACTGAGCCACCGCGGCGGGGACTTACAGTTACCCCGTACTTTTTTTTCATCAAAGGTAGCATTCCGTCATGATAGCCCGGATGGATTCATAGTATCCTCATTATGTAAGACCCCGACCTGATTAGGGTGGCCGTAAAGACCACATGCCGAGACACGACACGAGACTGGATATGCGCCAGCCCAATCATGAAACACATCTAGAAAAAAAAAGTATTCTTCAGAGGCACCTCACAAAAGTGCTCGAAAACCTCACCATGCGTGCACGACAGTTTCGCAATTAGCAGACATTTTTGGCCATATTTTGAGTGACTACAGTGGTTCGCCGTAGCAGTATTTCTGCTAATCGCTTCTGCTAGAAATGATCACCCGGATAACTCTTCGTATTCCAACAAAGCCGTCTGAGAACTAAATCGTCCACGTCCGACCTGGGCAGGGAACGGTGCTCTCTGAAACGGTCGAACAACGACCTTTAACGACCCACTTACATTGACGGCATCAAATGCGATCTTTCCCCTAGTGGCGTGAAATCGTCGATGTTAGTTTTATTGTGAGCTACCGCTTAAAGCACACGCACTGAGATGGGGCCCCAAAACGGGTGTCACACATTCCAGCAGGCCACGAGCGCAGCTTGAGTGCGTCTGCGGTTGAACGACTGTCTGCGCGTACACTGGAGTGACGCTTTCGCGGCCCGAGCACTTTCTATTTCGGCGGCAGCTCCTGGCGGACAGCAGCGGAGCGGCGGTCATCGCGCGGGGCGGCATCGCCGAGAGTGCAACGATGCTCGGCGCTGACCCCTTCGCCGCCATCGGCGAGCTCGGAGGGTCAGGCAGCCCGGCAGCATGCGAATGCAGCGCCGAAGAATAAGACGTGGGCGCCGGCCGTCGGCCGCCACGCCGTCCATCACGTCGTCGCGAAGGAGACAAAAGACAAGGAGCAAGAGTGGGCGGATGACAACGGCAGGAAGCCGTGGCTTACAGCGCTGGCACTCTGTCTTATCCGCGACGACCGCGAAGCGCGCGCAGGGGAGCGGCGGCTGCACGGAGCAGGGGCCCCTTGGTTGCTTTCGCCGTAATGTTATACCATGTGTATGTTTAGGTGGCTCAGGTACCCAAGTGGCTCAGGTGCTCATGTGGTTCAGGTACACGAGTGTCTCAGGTTCTTATGTTTTTTTTAATTACCCAAGCGGTTCAGGTGTTCATGTGGCTCCGTTGTGTAAGCGGCTCAGGTGTTCATGGGCTCCAAGTACCCAAGTGTTTCAGGTGTTCATGCGGCTCAAGTACGCAAATGTCTCAGGTGCTCAAGTGGCTCAGGTACCCAAGTGGCTCAGGTGTTCTCGTGAAACAGGCGTCCAAAGAAGTTTTTTTTTTTTTCATAGACTGGATGACGCATATTTAAAGCTTTATAACTCTGGAAAGCGAGCGCTTGGCAGTGGATGCCTGCACTCATTCAAAAAATTGGTGCGGGTGAGATCACAACGGTACTGGCATTCGAACAGAGTAAATCACGTATACGAGGCACACGCATGGCCCGTCAAGCATACCGCGCGACAATCGCTGCAGGCTGGCATAGTAGACGCTCAGTTAATGACACAAAGCACTCTCTTTCGTCCTCTGGGCGCAGCTTTATTTGTCTCGATCATATTGCGCGCTATGACCGTCGACCAGCGTACAAAGCAAGCAACACTGCAGGAAAGGATGCTCCAAGGAACAAAGCGCTCATCACAGCACCCAAACACTTACAAGCACGTACTCACCCAGCAAAGAAAAGATTTTTAAGGCCGAAAGAAGAATAAAGAAAGGAGAAAAAAACAGTGCCACCAGACTTACTGTCCTCCAAAGAAGTGAAGATATAACGACAGCTGCATGACGCAGCCCCTGAAAAAGCGGCCCTTCCCAAGTTCATTTGGATTTTCATGAGCGCCGAGCTGATATATCCTCAAATCCTCAAAAGCTTCCATTCTGCCCACACGGTCTTTATAGTCCAAGCCCATACATCAGGATAACATCCGGATCGGCGATAACAGTGGTGACATACAACGAGAGCGGCGACTCCGCTTTACCCTTGGGAAATTCCTCTGCACAATTTTCTCGTCTAGAAAGAGGAACAAAGAAACGAGGGCCGCAATAGCTAGCTAAGCATTCCTAGCGACGGCGCAAGAGCGCAAGGCGCGCTCATCCTCTCCAGTGAGCCGTACATCACACCGCATCTCTCACGGGGCGCGCAAAAGCCGCCGTGACTCCTGCGACCACCCCTGCGGTGCCGTCGTCCCAGATATCAGCGCCGGCCACGCTGTCGTCCCAAACACCCGCCGCCTGTCAACTGACCATATATCCCTCCCACCCTCCCTCCCCTTTTTTCCACCTCGAGCGGACGCCGTCCCTGCAGCGTGTGTGAGGGATGTGTTTTTCGATCAGCCGCTTCGCGCCGCGCCAGCATTTGCTCCGGGGCTGCGCGAGCTCGACCGCGCATTCGATGCAAGAAGTCGGCGATCGAACAAAAAAACTAAGCGCCGACGCAGATCGAACGGCTAACGTGCATCGACCGCCTCCCAGCCGCAGCCCTTCTTCATCCTTCGCACAGCTTCCGGCGCCAAAGTGAGGTACAGCTCCCCGGCGGACAGATGCGGGCGCGGACCTCTTCCAACCGCTTCGCGCCGCCGCCGGTCATTCGTCACGTGTATACGATTACCGTGCTGCCGAGCGCATAGCGCCGATTGCGCGTGCAATCGAGATTGCGTAATAAAGACAGCTGCGTGATTTTCGGCTTTTTATAGGAGCTAGAGAGGAAATGGCGCCCGCAGGCTTCTTCCGCCCGACCGGACGAATACGACTGGACAATGAGGAGAGGGGGGTGGCAAGAGTTATCGGCGAACACCGAGTTCTGCCTTTGATGACATGTCTGCGAGTGATCGAGCTGTCGAGAGAGTTCGATCGACGAAAAAAAAATGAAGAGGACAACGCATTATTCGACTGACCTGAAATAGCTGGGAACAGCGACGGCTTTGCCACGGGCACACTCCTGAGGAGGAGCGCTTCACAGCTGCGGGCGGTGGTCAACAATGCGGAAACACCGAAGCACAAGAACAGCAAAACAAACAAAAGAAGCATCAGTATACAGCACGGGACGTTCAGCACGCAGGAAATAGAAACGAACTGCGTCGTGGCTCATTCTGAGCTCATCCATTCATTTTTCTAAGCTCAGCCATTTTAGCTCATTCTAAGATAGCGAATATGTGCCGAAATCTACTAGCAGAGGAATCATTCAATGCATGTTGCCAGTTTCAGGAATATGGAGTCGCAGATAGGTATTAGGTCGCCCGCGCGGCCTACTTACATTGTGCTAAATGTAATCGCAATTTATTCTCTCTTGTTGATTTGCGTCCTTAGACATGATGGCAGATTAAAATTTGTAGCAGCATGCCCAGCTACACGTACTTCTCAGATTAAAATCACACCTATAGTGCGAGAGGTACGAAAAGTGTGGCGAGTGTCATGTTTATTGCAGTGATTGGCAGCCTCTTTTTTGTAGTTATCATGATGCATAGTCACAATTAGTGGCCGTGATTGATTATGGTTAGTTATTACCAACTTATCCCATCCAACCATGGTAATGCTCTTACGAAAGCGAAGTCTTGAGATTCTGGGAGGCGTTATGTCTTTTACAAGTTTTATCTGGTGCCCTGCAGAGCCTGCTATTTTGTCCCATACTGGGCTGACTCGTATACTTCCGACGACTATAAATAGGAAACCCGAAAATATCGCGTGCGTGTGAGGTGATAACCACCATGCTATATAACTTCGAAAGCCAGTTATAACCGTAAGCCGGTTAATTCACACTAAATAACAAGACGAAATTCCCGTCTGCATTCATATAACCCAGGTACCATATAACAATGATTCATCATCATCATCATCATCAGCCTGACTACGCCCACTGCAAAGCAAAGGCCTCTTCCGTGTCTCTCGATCCAATTAACCTTGTCCTCTGTCAGCTGCGGCCACTGTATTCCCGCAAACTTCTTGATCTCATCCGCCCACCTAACTTTCAGCCGCCCCCTGCTATATACGCTTGATTTCTCTTGGAATCCACTCCGTTACCCTTAAGGACCAGCGGTCATCTTGCCTTCACATCACATGCCTGCCCAAGCCCATTTCTTCCTCTAGATTTCGACTAGGATGTTATTAACTCGCGTTTGTTCCCACTCTGCCCGGTCTCTTAACGTTAAACCTATCATTCTGTCGCGATAGCTACATTACGGTAGCATTTCGAGCCTTCAGCGTGGCGGTGCCGCCACCCTGTGGCTGCGCCGCCACGTGGTTGGTCACGTGGTGCGAAGAAGCTGCCGGCGGCGCGGCACCGTAGCTGATCACGTGGTTCGTCACTTGGTTGATCATGTGACCAAGTTCCCCTCAGACAGCTGTAGCTATCCCTCAGACAGCTGTAACCCTTTTCGTTAGCCTCCACGTTTCTGCCCCATTTGTGGGTACCGGTAAGATACGGCTGTTGTATACTTCTCTCTTGAGGGATATTGGTAAACTACCATTCATCATTTGAGACAACCTGCCAAATGAGCTCCACCCGATTCTTATCCTTCTAGTTATTTCCCTTTGATGATCCGGATCAGTAGCCACTACCTGCTCGCTACCAATTGTGAACTGCTGTTCTCTTGCGAAACTGTTCAACATTACTTTGGTTTTCTGCATGTTAATTTTAAGATCTACCGTTCTGCTCTGCCTGTATAACTCATTGATCATGCTTTGCACCTCATCTCCTGAATGATATAGCAAGGCAATGTCACCAGCAAATCACAAGTTACTTAGGTATTCTCCATTAACTCTTATCCCCAGCTGTTCCCAATCCAGGCCTCGGAACACCTCCTGTAAACACGCGGTGAATAGCATTGGCGAGATCGTGACTCCCTGCCTTACACCCATCCTTATTGGAATTTTATTGCTGAATTTTTGAAAGACTATGATAGCTGTGCAGTCGTTATAGATATCTTCCAGTATTTTCACATAAGACTCTTCTGCACCCTGAGTCCGCAATTCCTGCATGACTGCTGAGGTTTCCACTGAGTCAATTGCCTTATCGTAATCAGTGAACGCTATATATAGGGGTTGGTTATATTCTGCTCATTTCTTTATCACCTGATTGATAGTATGGCTTATTGTCGAGTATCGTTTACGAAAGCCTGCCTGATCATTTGGTTGATTGATGTCTAAGGTTGCCCTGATTCTATTTGCGATTAATTCAGTAAATACCTTGTAGGCAACGGGCGGCGCCAATTACAGGACGGCGAGGTACAACCTTTATGGCCTTCTCAGGAATAATATCGTAACCTTGTGTAGTGTACTTTCAAAGGTACTACTATGCCGGTTTGAAGCACGAAAATGCCTGTTTGTTATTTCCTGCGTCTGTAGGCGGACATCGATCGACAACCGGTTGGTGAATATATTTGAAAAGTTTCAAGTACAAGCAACAATTACTCCATGTGCTCGCTGCTGCTTGTGGCATAAAGCAGAAACGTTTTTTATTCTCAGGTGCTGCTTGCGTTTGCTTTTTGCTTAATAGTGCGCATACTGTGCATACAGGACCCTTCGTTCTCGGGTTTATTTTGTGAAGAATTCAGGGGTAAATTTCGAGCCATATTTCTTCAGTTCAAATTTGGGCACAAATTGGTTTATTCAGCAAAAATTTGTAGAATTCGGGTTTCTTCAGGTCCCCTTTTTTATTTACAAGGGCATTAAAGGAGGTGTTCATGCCTAATTGTAGCGCGAGCTACTCTTTTCACATAATGGAAGCAAAACACTAACTGGCGCCATAACGCTCAACAAAGCACAGCTACAAAACACACACAATTCACAACACAAATAATAACGCCAGCAATGCAAACACAAAAAATACAAAAATATAGAGTGAGTAATGATGTTATCTAATGACTTAAAAATACATTATGCAATGATATGTTCTTATCACAGTAAACTGTATAAAAACCACAAATCGAAGAAATGGATGAGGAACGCGATGAGCAGCAATAATAGCGATATCAGATACATCAGATATATTATATAAACACATAAAAATGATTGACAGGAGACTGGAGAGCCCAAGACGAGGCGAACCATCACATAATTACTCAAGCAATATATAGTACCTCTCCAGGATGCCTTAGGAGATATCGGGACTGTCCTGGAGGAGAGATTTCAGCACTAAGATCGGCCGTTTCTGTAGCGCATGCGTCGGCCATGGCCCTCATACCTTTTGAAGTCTGAAATGCCTTTTATCAAGGGTGGTCAAGACCCTCTTTAGTTGGGTCCTAAAACTGACATGCTGTGGGAAATCCAGTAGCAGATGAGGTACATCCCCATCTTCGTGACCACGTGCACATCGTGGGTTGTCTGCACGGCCAATTCGATGTAAAAAGTGATTCGTGTAGGCTGTAAGCAGTGAATGAGTGTTTCTAGACTTCTGTAAAGTGGTATAGTGGGAGTGTAAACCGTAAGATTTGATAAATTTCTCTAATTTGGCTCAAACGGAACGGAGAAGCTGCTCCATGACGTCAGCGGTGAACTGCCGACCACGGTCACTGCATGATAACTTTTGGGGGTCCATGGCGGAGAACTATGGATCGCTGTAGACGAGGGTAGGGCTGCTGTTTTGCAATACCGAGTAAGGTAATCAACGCAAACCACTATCCAGCGGTTCCCATGATAGAATTTGGGAAATGGGCCCAGGAGATCTATGCCCACTTGCTCGAACGGTGCGGCAGGTGGTGTCACGGGGGGAAGCTGACCAGATGCAACGCTAGTGGGGCGCTTGTATTGTTGACACTGAGTGCAGCTGGCGACGTACTCAGTTGTAGCCCGCATTTTCGGCCAATAGAAGCGTGCCTGGATACGGTGGAGCGTGAGTGTCGACCCAAGATGTCCAGATGTAGGGTCGTCGTGCATGGCCTGCAAGACAGAGGTGTGCAGGCTTTTCGGTACTACCAGGAGGAAGCGCTGACCCGTAGAAGAATAGTTTTGCTTCCATAGGAGACCATCTCGCACACAGAAATGGTTTGCACCGGAGGGTTCTGCAGCCTCCGCAAAGAGGTTTTACCGCAGGGTTTTATCTCTCTGCTGTTCCGCTTTGAATGTGGTGGGGTCGGGAAAAAACGAAGACACTGACGCGACTCAGTGGTCGAAGTTATGGATGTTAGACTCCGTCTCAGGAAGGAGCAGCCGCGAAAGACAGTCCGCGTCATCGTGCCGGCGACCGCTCTTGTAGGCGACTGTGCAGTCAAACTCTTGTAGCCGGAGAGCCCACCGTTCAAGGCGCCCACACGGGTCACGAAGGTTAACGAGCCAGCAGAGGGCATGGTGGTCGGTGACGATCGTGAACTGGCGTCCGTATAGATACGAACGGAAACGCTGCGTGGCGAAGACGACGGCGAGGCACTCCTGCGAGAGGTCGATACCCCCCACCTCCACCAAGATGTCACGACCAGGGGTTTATTCAGACGACGACGGGCGACTGAAACCAGCTGGGGTCCGCTTACCAAGCACGAGACGCATCCGCCTCGTTCTCCTCATCTTCTACGTAGTCAGCGATGCCGACCAAATAGAATAGGCATCGCCTCTGTATGGGCGCCACAATAGATGATTCTTGTGTGTCCTCTGGCGGGGACATTTTCAGGCAGAAATCGGGTGTAAACCGACTTTAAAGAACTCTCTTCGGAGTGGAAAAATCGAGTAAAACACGATTTTACCCGATATACTATGGAAGCTTAAAACAATTCACATAATGAAAAGTTTGAGCGTTATTGCCGAACATGCAATAGACAGGCCTTACTGGTGAATCTGTGCATTGGACTGCGACTGTCCATTAGAATGAAACTCTGGCCGCCTAACCTCCCTGTCGAAACATAACGATTTGAGAACATGTGTGTGTACCACAAAATAACTCGGTAAACCAGCCCTTAAGAGGTTCCACTGAACCTATCACAGCACAAGGAATCGGTATTCGAACTGCAGCTGTCACTTAAGCCCCGGTCGCATGACGATATCGGTCACTTTCATATGGCTTGATACGTAACTAGCTCATACTCAGGGGCTCTAGCCTCAGCCTAAATTTCTGCTCATTAATGCAATATTCAGCATGGTATCTCTACGCACGACCTGAACTTTCAGCCTTCCGTAGCAAGCCAATCACCCCGACCAATGCCTTGAACCGTGCCCAGCTGATAACATGTTTACAAAACAACGTCGGCTAAGCAGCAACTTCATAAAGCCTCCAACGAGGCAGGGTTGCTAAAAACAGACTTATTTTCTCATGCGCCTGCTCGATGCACATCTGGGATGTACAAAAGCGCGCGCACGGCAGCCCGCCGAGCATATTCATCATTCACACGCTGTTCTCCCACAACAACACGGCTAAAATTACGAGCGCGCGCTCCTCTAACACTTTCGGCGCTTCCGAAGTGCACGACTTTCAACGGGAGCGGGACCTGTCCTGCACTCGTCCATGCGATGATGCGCGCCACCGCGCAACGCACGCACCTCCTCTCCTTGCTCGCGCTGTACGAAGCGCGCGATCCATGCAGAGCAGCCGCTGCGGTAGCGCGCGGGCGATAATTGGCGGACGCGGGAAGCGGAAGATGCTCGCGCGCGCTCACTCTCTCCTAGGTGGCGGCGGCGGAGGCCCGGAGAGGGAAACGAAGCGATTCCCGCGCTCTGACAACGACGGCGCTATGGACGCACACCGTGCCCGCGTGAGTGTGTGAGTACGTCACACTCTCACCCCCTTCTCGGCCGACCTCAATCCAGCGGCCGGAGGTCATCGTTCTGCGCGACCCTTCGGTTCAAGAGCAAACCCCTGCCGGCCGCCAAGACGCGAAAGGAAGAGGGGGGAGGGAGGTGGGGAGGTGAGGTGAGGCGTCCGTTCGAAGGCGCCGGCGGGGAAGGGCTCCGCCTCCGCCGCGCTCGTCGCCATAAGAGGCTGGAGCGTCGCCGACCACCGGCACAAGTCCCCACGAACTGGACGTGACTCCCCGGACCTGCCTGTGTCGCAGCGCCATGGCTCAGGTGAGTCCCGGAGAGCGCCGAGGGCTGCAGCACAATCCAAAGGAAGAGACGGGCGACCAGGATTACTGTACTGTGCGACCGGCGCTTGCGCGCACCGTGACAGCGGTTGGTTGGAACGAGTGACAAGGAAAGTCGGATAGTTATACCCGTATACCGGTTTGACCTTTGACCCTTCCTTCCTTGGGCTAACGGAGCTGAAAAGAGAGGCATGCCTTCGAGGGGACGCCCCGACAGGCGTGATGGATTAAGCGCGTACACCGGCTCGCGGAAGAAACGAGGTCTCATCAGCGCGCGTTCCGCATCGGCCGATCGCCCTATGCGAGTGAGGTCAGCCACGAAGAGAAAGTTGCTACCGAGCCGTAAGCACCCGCGATTATCGTTCGGGACTCGTAGAACGTGTTGAGCTTCTTTCCTACAGCACGCCCGAAGCAGCTATAGCCTTTCACCAAGATGGGTTCGGCGAATTAATGCTGCCTTCGAGGTATGGGCGGAGATGGGAAGATGAAATAATTAGGTTACTGCTGTGCGCTAGCCACGCAACGGTCAGCTTCCGTAATATAGCGTTGCGTGTGCTTAGAGTTATCTTTGAATTTCAGGCTGAGCGTCACTTTTACTTTTCGTTTAAAAAAAATTTAAAAGGATGCCTAAACGTCACTGGAACAGAGACGTGTATAAGCGCCTTCTAATATTAAAGAAGAATAAAATCAGAAATCGGCGGGAGAAGGCACGGGCAAAATATTTCAAGGGGGAAATTCCAATGACAGATGAGCTGCTGCTTCTCTTGAATGCAAGTATAGTCCAAGAAAGGATGTTCTTTTTCGTGATGTTTACCTTTAATAGAGTACCCGAATTTAGTCATTTATAGATTAATTAAATCGTGGACACAACTGAAAATTTCTGAATGCCTTCGCCAACCCACAGCAAGAAAGTACGAATTTGTTAAGTTTAGCTAAAAAAAAACGTGCTTAGATATTCAGCAAAAGACGTGTCTGTACTTTGTAATTCAAATTATAGGCAGAAGGGCGACCTGCTGTTATGCAAAGTGGTGTTGCGTGCGGTAGAAGTAACTAGATTCACTAATAATTTTTTATAACCCTCTTGAGAACCCACTTAATGGTAACACAGTGATAACTACAATCTTTTTTCTCCTTAACTTCGTAGCGATGCTTGTGTGAACTTCACTGTGTTCCTTTTCACAGACTTGAATGCTTTTACTGAACAAAAAAAACCAGTAATTTCACAGTTCTAGCAGCCACAGCGTACACTCACTAACGTAATAATAATAATAATAATAATTGTTTTTTGGGGGGAAAGTAAATGGCGCAGTATCTGTCTCATATATCGTTGGACACCTGAACCGCGCCGTAAGGGAAGGGATAAAGGAGGGAGTGAAAGAGGAAAAGATGAAAGAGGTGCCGTGGTGGAGGGCTCCGGAATAATTTCGACCACCTGGGGGATCTTTAATGTGCACTGACATCGCACAGCACACGGGCGCCTTAGCGTTTTTCCTCCATGAAAACGCAGCCGCCGCGGTCGGGTTCGAACCCGGGAACTCCGGATCAGTAGTCGAGCGCCCTAACCACTGAGCCACCGCGGCGGGGCTCTAACGTACACGAGTCAATTTTTTTCCCGGTGTTTTCGTCCTGACACAAACGCTTTGCAAGATAGCTTACTCGTACTAGTGTAAAGTCCGGATAACGCGGGGTCGCGTCCTCCACTGCGGCGTCCTTTCAGGGCGCAATCAAATATCCTTGTAACAACCACCTTTGCGGCCGGACGAAGAGCATATATACATAGTGTGGGACTCCTTTCTGCACCGCCCGGGGCCGGCCTGCCCAGTGACGTGACGAGGAAGTCGGTGGCCGTGTAGGTACACAAGCAGTACTATATATACGAAGTGATCCGAATGAAATGACCCTCTGTAAATGGCCTCCGCATTCCCCTTCGTGACCCGTTGGGTGCGATTCCACTTGCGGTGAATAGTTGAGGGTGGTGACCTCTCGCTCTCTGGTAAGTCTGCAAGGCCTGATGTAGGGCATGACATTGCATTGGCATTTCAGCCCAGGTGTAGACATATCATTCGACGTGATTGGGGTGTGTCTGATACCGCTACGAACGAAGTGATGGCTGTTCGGCTGCAGTAAGGGCATGTTCGTAGCTCCTGCAGCTTGATCGGTTCCTCGTTTTTCATTTATCGAGGTGATAAATGTACAGTGCTCATTATCTTGCCACAGGTACCCGTGCAACGGCTTAGCTGAGCGCACTTATACAACTTGAAAAATGTGTAAAGATTCAAGTCAACTGAACAAGCATATCGTCGCCACTTTCTCTTCTATTGTTCTGTCAGTTTACTGCATCGATCAAGGCGCGCACATTACTCAAAAGCATTAGCTCCGTTCAAGCCAAAAACCTTCGCCCCCGTCCGTCTATGTATAGGCACAGCAATTACGCATAGCACTGAAGGTTGGTACGCTCATCACGTTATAAACGATACCTTGCGATCGTCGACGGCCTTTCTAACTCACCTTTTGATAAGCGTCAATACGTGTTTCCGCTTCCTATTCGGTGAGGGCTGTGTAGATAACTCTATCTCGAACGAAAGCAACATTAACACCATAACTTGATTTTCTTTTCACAATTTCCGTAAACATACCTACTCGTACAAAACTTTATGTTGGCAATTTATCTTTCCACATGAAAAATTCAAGGTTTCAATGCCACCGTATGTAACTCTTGTGAGGTTTTATTTCTTCTTCTCTGTCAGGTAATTACGCTTTTGCCTTGTTGCTACATGGGCACATTTATTATCATTTCCCTTTCACGCTGTGCTTATATGTGGCTTTTCGCTAAACCTCATTCATAGCGTAATATTTTTTCGCCAAATGTTCACCTCCTAAGCCTTGTAACCGTATCTAAGGCAGCATTGATTCAATGTATTTAGCCCCAAATAGCATATCTGCTCTTGCAGTGCGAAGCTTTGCTCTCCTACGAAGATTACCTCCAAAAATTCATGATCATTACAAACCTCCGGCTATTGGATTTAAGGGCGTGAACGCTGACTAATGTGCAAGTAAACTGTGGTGGCCAAATCGCGCTTCCCAATTTTGTCTAACATATTTTGCCAGTGTTTTACTGCGAGTTGTTCAAACCTGTTTTTCTTACATTATCGCCCATACCTGGACAAAACGGTCGAGTTTCGCACCACCATGCCCTCTCTTTTTATGTCAAGTCCTCTCTCTCACGTAAAGCTATCACAGGGCGGAATTATTAAATATGCATTTCTCAAATTGAACTCCACAAACTCCACAGTTCGGCGTAGCCAGACAATCGAGAATGAGTTAATATGATCGAAAAAAAAAAACTTTTTTTCGAACAAGCTTTCCATCGCTGTCGCGTACCACGAAATGAGTAGCTCGCGCTAACAAAATTCTTGGACTCGAACATCATGGCGGGAATGCTGCCGCGCATTTACAGCACCCTGGAATTTAGCGAAATACCACTGAAGTTAAGGTTATTAGGCATTTCGTTTATTTGAATATAACTGACATCTAATGCATCTGGTTTTGTCGCAAAATACAAGCTATATATTGTAGAACTAGGCACCAACACGAGGCGCTGAATACTAGCATGCAACGGCTCGTCGATCGAGTAGAACGATATTTTTTTATCGGGGAAACGTCTAGGAGTGGTATGAAGCTAGTAGCGACTAAGCTTAACGCGCACTAACCAGGAACTGCGGCCAAGAGGTGGTAAGCACGCGTATGCTCGCATTGAAGCCGTGCTGTAAATAGCGCTGCTGTATAGACAGCAGCTAAACAATGTTTTTCGCGGCTCTATATACCACCCGCTGTGTAATGCGCTCAGCGTGCCGTGCCGATAAGGAATATTCCGGGCCACTGGCTCTGACAGAGGTAGCGGGCATTTATTTCAAAGAGGAAAATGCAAAACTGGTAAGTCTTCTCGCTGCAGGGGTTTGCGAACAGTGAGGGCTATTTCTTCCTCGTCTCCCGAGTTCGAGTGCAGTGCGGCAAAATTTTGTTTTCGCAAGTTAGGCTTTTCAGCCTATTACACTGAACAGCCTAACTTACATGGTCGAGGGAGAAGCCTAACTCGTCAGAAATACGCACCAAGTGATCGTCGCTCAATCGCCTCGTGACGTGTTGAGCGAAGTTACAGACGATAAAAGATTTAAACATGATAAACCTGTGCGGACGCTAGCAGTTCACTTAAAGCGTGGCATGAGCAGTTTGTAAGCCGCACAATGAAACTTCTGTCATGTTTCTTGCACTTTGAAGGCACATCGAGTGACACTTATGGGACAGCCTTTCTCACAATTTAAACCTCTCGGGTGTTACGATGCGCCAAGAACGCCATTTCACGTGTCGGAAGTCCCCCCGCTCACACGCCGCAGTGTGGCCGGTATAGTTTGTCTAAAGACCGTATGTATTTGGGAACCGTTGTCGATTGTAGATTGAACACAACACCACGTTCTCCATTCCTCTCCCATTGCTGTCTTCCACGTCACCGCAGTGATTAACATCACATGCCGAACAACTACGGAAGGAAACTTTCTGCGCATTTAAGCAGCGTTCTTTTTATTTCCTCTTTGTAGGCAAAGCATTTCGAACTGCACAGAGCAGCTTCAGTGGTGATACTTCAAAGTGGCAGCCAAACGTGGTAGTCTGAAGGTTATTAAGCTGGCAGTGGTCAATCCTCAGTCTCATCAGCAACTCCTTTCCCCCAGAGAGTTTTTAT
Source organism: Amblyomma americanum (assembly GCA_030143305.2). Taxonomy (NCBI): domain Eukaryota; kingdom Metazoa; phylum Arthropoda; class Arachnida; order Ixodida; family Ixodidae; genus Amblyomma; species Amblyomma americanum. Next base: position 160,523 of record JARKHS020005461.1, read on the forward strand.
CAGTCGCAGTAATACAAGCAGACAGAAAAGACCGACTTATCACTGACAAAGTATTGTTCAAGTTTAGGTGCTGATATTAATATTGACCAGCTAAAGGAAGAACTCTGAAACAAAAACGACACCACTACCGCAAACCTTCCCGTCGATCTTCTCGGCATTGGCGATTAATGCATTTTGGTATTTTACAATGATGGGTGAATAGTGGGCATTACCTGAGGCAGAATGAATAGGAGTCGTGTGTGGTAACCGGAAACACGTGTTCTCCTCCTTGCCAGCCATGCCAGCCATGGTTTTTCAGGATCGTGTGGGCAGAAGGAGTTGGAGCTCTTGCGACGGGTGCGCTATCGGTGTCACCTCTGCGCTTGGGGCAATGATTAAACGTCTGAAACGTTTTGATAAGCTGTCAATTTGACAGGGCGCCACCACCGCCCTGTGAGATTCGATTTCAGGAGCACTATTTAATAATAAAAAAAGATTATTCTTGCTCCATACTTACCCTGTAATTCCTGTATCATTAATTACCCTGTAATTCCTGTATAATGTCCGGCATAATATCACATGTAATACCCGGAACTGAGGTTTACAGTTCATAAATAAATCTATAATGCGGCACAGTTGTAAGCGTTCCAGGCTTGCAGGGTGAGATGAAATGATCGCATTGTCTGTCCATAGCTTTTACGCTGGCGCCTCTTTCTAGCTGCCAGCTACCAGGTCTGTCATGTCAGTGTTCTTGTGAAACCTGGGTTAGGAGAATCGAAATAGGAGGCCTCGATAGTTGTAGGAGAAAGGAACACAAGAAGAACAATTCGCTGAATCCAAAGCGCCCTCATAGTTCGCAAATGTTTGGTCGCGAAAGTGAGTCGCACAACAACTCGTACGTACTAGAAGGCAAGCTGCGTTTCAGTGTAGCTTCGTCACGAAAAGTAGTGGTCGAGGGTTGGCCAACTTCCTAGAACTATTTCATCTTCATGTTTCACCGCAGTAGCATAATAGGACACGAAGGAAAGACAGGTGGTTGAGCGGTACTTCGTGCTGCACTCCTGGTAGGCATTCGACCCTATTTAACTTTTAGCTTTAGTTGCCACTTCACAAGTGAGTCCTTCCGTCAGCATTCTCTTTTTTCTACGTCGAGTTAATGCGCGCGAGCCAGCCTAATTTGGAGTTGTTGCCCCTCCTTGTGGACGCCCATCTAACAGGAAGCAAAATAGGCTAATGCGGGTCTGCTGTCTCTACACCGCTTATTATTAAGAGCGGCGCCAGTTCAACGGGTCAGCAGGCATTGTTTGGAGGCTCAGAGGCGTACTGTAAACGAGAACAATAAGGGCAACAACAGCAGCAACGGACCTCGACAAAAGCTATGCAGATGGGCTCCAGCAACTGAGCCGCTCTTTCTGAAGCCCTGCCGAGGGAAGATGAGAGCAGGTCGATGGTGAAAGGCTGGTCTGGGGACGACCACAAGGGAGCGAGCTTCTCACAAAGGGACGTACACGAAGCGCTGCTTATTTTCGGAACAAAACGAACCCTCGTCGCGAGACTGAGAAGATCCGAAAAGCGTCCACGTCTCCTCGCATGTACCACGTCAAGACTGGCGGCGGAGGAACCCACCGTTGGATACGCTTCATTTTGTTGCCCGATCGGATCATTCGGCCGATCTTCCGAGCTGCCTTTGAAGACTTCCCTGTACTGAGCCACGCACATGACGGAAGCGGAGGTTTCGGAGCACAGCCCCTGCCACGTATGCACGTCGGTTAGTAGAAGGGTGGAAAGTGGTTGCGCCGAGTTTTATTTGTTATTATTATTACTTAGCGTGACTAGAGCTTCGCATTACTCCCCTGTGCTTAATTCCTGGAATGCGACGGGGAATATGACACGGATTTGATAATACAAGAACATTAAATGCCAGCTGGATGAAAACTGCGCGTAGGGAACGTAACGAGAGGAGAGGCAACACCATTGCACAGGCTACCAGCTCTGCTAACCGGCGGTGTGCCATTTTGTGCAAGCACAAGTTTCACAACGTTGTCAATGCAACCACTAGCCCAATGGTAGACCTTTGATGTGACAGTACCATGCATCGGGACAAATTTAGCTACGCGTCTTTATATAGGCTACATTTGACGCCACGATCAATAGTAAGTCAGCGTCAACTCCTTAGCCTACAAACTAGCAGCCTACTTACTCCTCCTCTGCAATGTGTTGTCGCTACCGAGTTTACGTAAACGCTTAAAGACCTGCGCACGTGCTATACGAGTGTGCCGGCGTAGCCGCTACCTGATGTGCCAGCTGTGGCGACTTCGATCGATTTTCTAAACTCGGCATACTATTGTTATGACTCAAACGTAATCCTTTTCGCAATATAGTTAACGATAACCCTCCTTCCAGCACGCGTATTTACACCAGACAGTACAACTAACGTAATCGCCTAACTACGCCACTACCAGCCCGAACAAAAGCATACACCACCACTCACGAGGGAAGCATTGCGCAGCATATCGCCACGCTTCCTCGCGCTATACCAAATTAACGCGCGACAGTGCACGTCGCACTTTGCCGCCCATTAGTATTCACCCAAAACAGCCAACAGCATCCCCGCCCGCGCGCATTAATAGAAGCAGTAATCGTCCGTACGCGGAGGGACAATTAACGAGGACGCTGCGCCCCATAACTGCACTTTTGCGAGCGGTACTTCCTCGAGGCAGCGGCATAACCACGTCCAAGCCGAACTGAACCTGAGCAGCAGACAGGACTAACGGCTCGCTCGTTGCTGTCTGCTGCTATCTTCCCGTCGTCACGGAGCCCGCGCACGCTCACCAATCGAGCGCTTCGCGATGCACCCATGAACCAAACAGTACACGGCATCCGCCCCCTTCCGCAGGAGCGCGCACCCCTCTCCCGCTAACGACTCCTTGTTTCGCCTTCCAGCGCGCTTCGGCCGTCGTCGTAATCGAATGCACGTGTATTTACACTACGGCGAGCCCATTGACGCCCGCGTTCTCACGCCGTACGGCGCGCGTTCTCGCCTGCTCTCTGGTCGCGCTCCCCGTAAGCTCTGCCAATAGACGGCAGGTCAAGCGGAGAGCGGCGGACCGGTAGACACGTTGTAGCAGGAAGCTGAGAGCCCTGAAATTCGAGGTAGGGGAATACTGCCTGTGGTAAAAGGGTTGTTCACGTCCTTAGCGAAGTTGTGCACTGGATGCGATAGGGCAAAAAGATGCGAGGAAGACGGGCATCGAGATCGACGGGGTGATATTCTGCGAGCGCATGCGCGGAACGGGACGAGCAGAAAAAACTGGAAAGAGGAAGAGCTGAGAGATGTTGAGGTAGATGGAAGGATGCATTTCCGTGAAGATATCAGCAGGATGTGTGATAACCGGAAAAGAAAAACGACATGCGTCGAGGGTGAAAGACCCATAGGGAAGCGTAAGGGCGCCGGAAGAACTGGAGAAAGATGGAACAGAAGGGTTACGCTCTTACTGGGCCAGCGAGGGGGCTATAGGCTGGGATGGCGCAACGAGGACCACAGCGCACGGGTAATAACTGGCGGGAGGCGGCGATGCTGGAGCAATTAAAACGAGGTACAAGACATGAAAGAAAATAGAGAGAGATTAATCTGCGCTGTGAGCAGCTGAGATGCTGGTACTTCTCTGCGAGGGGGCTTGGTGACCGAAATAACGAGTAGCGAGGGCAGAGGAAGGCACGCGGATGTCGAGAGGAGCCGAGAGCCGAGCATGATGAAAGAAGAACAGAACGAAAAAAAAATACTGCATCACAGCCCGCCCCCCATTCAGAGCTTCGGAAGCCCCGCATCGCCGCCGCAGCATCTCAAAAGGAAAAGCGGGCTCTATAGCGCCCGCGAAACACGAAGGGGATGGTTGTGTTCGCGCTCTGGACAAGCGCTCGACGCGCCTCGGACGCTTCTTCACTCAGGGTCGCCGACAAAGGTCGCCGCGTCTCGCCGCACCACCACTCGCTCGCCCGTCTACGGCGGTGGCGCTCTGGCCCACACACACGCACACGCTCGCGCGCGCGCACACACACGCTCATATATGGACGTTGCGGCGCTATTTCGGGGAGGAGCGTCGCCTGCCCGTCCGGGCCATTGTCTGCGGCTTCGCTGGTCGTTCTCGACAAGCCTTGTATGCGCGTTCGCGAGCGCTTAAGTGTGTGTGCGCGCGTTCGCATGAGCACACGCACGCACACCGCGCGTACGTATAGTGCATCGAGGAACGGTAGAAGAGAGGAGGCGTTACTGCGGGCCGGCGCCGCTCGGCGATCGGCAGGACCGAGCTTCCTCGCCTCTTTCTTTTGTGCATAACCGAGAAAGCGACGGCGATGAACAGTTTGCTCTCCCGGTCCCTCCTCCGGCGGGGTTTGTATGTGCGGAAAGAAGGCGACGCTCACCACTATCGCGCCTGCTTCCTGCGGCTCCTCCTCGGCGCAAGTGCGGCGCGAGACGCGGACGGGGAAGTCGGCGGCGGCGGCGCCGCATATGTAAACGTAGGGACAATCTCCCCGTCGGCTGGGCGAAAGCGCGCTTCTTTTTAGCAGAAAGCGCGGGCGCGTTCGTTCGCTCCGTGGCGGGCAGGCGGAGGCGCCTGCAGTCACCGACGTGCTTTATTAGCTATGCGGGTGAAGCGGGCTCGACCGAGGCGCGTGGTCTATTTGCGGGGCTATTGGAGACGGGGTGCGAGGCCTGCAGGAGGAACGGCTGTGCGGTCGCTTAAAGAAGGGAGGAAAACTTTCGCCCTTCCTTTCGCACCAACGAAACGAAACACGTCCAGACCACCAGTACGCAGAGGGTTGGCGGAGTAACGTGCGAAATGTGTGTTAGTGGACGAAACCGTGTGAAGGAAGCGAAAGCAGAGCTGGAAGAACTAAACTGGACTCTGGTACTTACGGTTCACTGATGACATCGTGTGACTAACTCAGGGGATGAATTGCAAAGCATGATCAAGGACTTATACAGGCGATGGAGAGTGGTGGGTCTAAGAATTAGTATGTAGAAAACTAAAGCAATGCCCGATAGTCTAGGGAAAGAAAGCAGTTTAAGATAGGTAGCGAAGCGTGAGAAGTGGTAAGGTCATCGACTTAGGGCAGGTAGTGACCGCGGATCCGAACCCCAAGAGTGCGAAAACTAGGAGCAAGAGCTGTTGCCGGTCTAGTTGGTTTGCTTTGCTTCTAGGCTTGTTTCTTATTCGAGGAGATTAAGAATGGGGTGGAGCGCGTTTGGCAGGCACTCTCATGTTATGAATAGCAGTTCACCAATATCCATCAGGAGGAAAGTATATAGCACGTGTGTCTTTCCGGTACTCACCAATGGCGCAGAAATGTTGATGCCAACGAAAAGGGTTGTACTTAAATTGAGGATGGCGCAGTTAGCAATGGAAAGGAAAATGACAGGTGCAACTTTAGAGATCAGGAGAGAGCAGAGTAGGTCAGGGAACAAATGACATGATGCGAGTTACTGACATCTAAGTCGAAATCAAGAAGAAATGGGCATGGGCAGGGCATGTAGTTCGAATGCATGATAACCGATGGTAGTTACGGGTAACACACTGGACTCCAAGAAAAGCTAAGCGTAGCAGGAGGGCGGCAGAAGGTGAGGTGGACGGATGAGATTAGGAAGTTTCTATGAATAAGGTGGCCGCAGCTGGCAAAGGACGGGGTTAATTGGAGAGACATGGGAGAGGCTTTTGCCCTGCAGTGGACGTAGTCAGGCTGATGATGATGATGATGATGACGACGACACGTAAGCGAATGACTGAAATGTACTTTTCCCAATGAAAACATCACTCTTCGATATGCCTCCTCGAGTGGTGATACATTCCACAGTGCTGCACAAGAGCCTGCGTCTCGTTGTAGAAGGATGGTGGCGGCTGTTGGCGACATGAAATGCGCACGGTAACGGCGGCCTCATCATTGGATACTGTGCATGTGCCCTTCAGATGTTCATTCATCCTTGGTGAAAATCATGTCTGAGCAGCATGGTGAAGCGCGCCGCTAATGCCCTCAACGGCCATCGACATTCTCGGACCGCCTGCAGAGACTGTAGCACACCGGTGGCGGAAGTGCGTCGCCCACTGTTGTGGACTGTACAGGATGCTTCACCTAAGACTTTGCACAATTTTTAAAATAGGCTTTTTGAGCTAGAATGGCGCATTTTTCGGCATAGCGTTGTCAGCGGTGCAGTACATCACGATACATCTAAGACGTGCTAACTGGCAGGCTGTTTAACTAATATTGAATAGTTAACTTTTTGGCTATTACTGTTAGGCTCCTTAATTATCAAGAGGCGTGTAGCTCACCGTAAGTAATATCCATATCAGTTTTTATAAATTAGAAAACACGGTAACCGTCGCCGCTGTGGTCCAACAAATTTTGGCTATTTCGACGAATTACGTGCACTGGAGAGGTTGCTTTGCCTGCGAGCTTCTCGAAAGCGCATGTATCTTGGCGCGATGTAGCCAAAATTTTCTGGGCCACAGCGCCGAGGGTAACCGTGTCCTCTAAATTCTAAAAACTGATATGGATATTACTTACGGTGGGCTACACGCCTCTCAATAATTAAGGAGGCTAACAGTATAGTTAAAAAGTTAACTGTTCAATATTAGTTAACCAGCCTGATAGTTATCATGTCTTATTTTTATTCTGATGAACTACACCGCTGACAATGCTATGCCGAAAAAATCGCTCTTCTAACTCAAAAAGCCTATTTTTTTTAAAATTGTGTAAAGTCTTAAGTAAAATATACTTAGTATAGAAAAGTGATGTGCTCCAGGAAAGAGGACATTTCAAGCTTTCATTTTTAAGCAATATCTTTGGATTTCATCGCTCAATAAGAAGTTAAAGCCCACGAGCAGGAGGTAAAACTTTTTACGCATTTCTTCTAATTATACTGTTTAACTTAAAGCAACTGGACCAATGTCTGCATGCGACGTCTAAAAAACCGTGTAATGTAGCCTGAAATCTCGAACCGCGTGGTGTTTGTCTCTTTTCCGTAGTGAAGAGGACAATATTAAGATCACAGATGGAGGTATGTATACAGAGCGGGAGTGCAGATATGGCGTAGAGGTATAGAGCGTCCGCCTCGCGTGCAAGAGGACCGGGGCTCGAATCCCGGCTCTGCACAATTCTACCAGGTCTGAAAAAAAACTCCGCGTGCCGATGGAATAGCATGACCAGGCCTAGGGTGCGGCCTAATCTCGGTGACCAGAAGAGACAACGCACTCCCTCACCAGAGCGGGATTTGGCCAACCCGGTGCAGTAGTTGGCCACCACCTTCTATGAACAAACCAATTAACCCTCGGCTGTCAGTCCCCATGCAGCGGCTGCGGAGCAACTGACCAAGGCGGAGGTCAGACCTGTGACGCAGCGGAGGGTGCGAAGGATCACTGGCTCCGGACAGGCCGCCATTGGAATCTGAACCTGGCAACGTTTAACGCTACAACGTTATCTAGTAAGCCTATCCAAGCCGTTCTGCTCGAGGAACTAGCGGGCATTAAATGAGATGTCATAGGGCTTAGTGAACCTAGGAGGACAGGTTAGGCGTATACAGTACTAAAGGACGGGCACATACTGTGCTATCCCAGATTAGCGGATAGACGAGAAGTAAGTGTGGGATTCCTCATTAATCAGGATACAGCTGGCAACGTAGTTCTATAGTATTAGCGAGAGGGTGGCAGCTATCGTAATCAGGCTCAATAGGAGATAAAAGCTGGAGGTGCTGCAGACCTACGCGCCTTCATCCAGCCATGATGACTAGACTGCTGAAAGCTTCTATGAAGACGTGGAATCGACAATGAACAAAGTAAAGTCACAGTACATTGAACTGATGGGCGACTTCAATGCGAAGGTGGGCAAGAAACAGGCTGGCGACCAGGCGGTAGGCAACTATGGGAGAGGTTCTAGGAATATTAGGGGAGGGTTGTTAGTAGAGTATAATTTACAGATCATAAATACCTTATTCCGCAAACGAGTGAACCGAAAGTGGACCAGGAAGAGTCCCAATGGTGAGACTAAAGATGAAATCGACTTCATACTATGCGCTCAACCTGGCATCGTCCAGGATGTGGACGTCCTCGGAAAGGTGCGTTGTAGCTACCACAGAACGGTAAGGTCTAGAATGAGCCTAGACTTGAAGAGGGAACGGAAGAAGCTAGTGAAGAGGGAGTCCATCAACGAGTTTGCGGTAAGAGGCAAAATAGAAGAATTCAGGCTATCGGTGCAGAACAGATATCCATCTTTAACTGAGGAAGATGATCTTAATGTTGATACAATGAACGATAATCTGGCAGCTGTCATTACGGAGCGCGCAGTAGAAGTAGGCGGTAGGACTGGCAAGCTATCGCAAGAGACGAAAGATCTGATCAAGAAACGCCAAAGCATGATGGCGTCTAACCCGACAGACAGAACTAACAGAGCTATCGAAGTTAATAAATAAGCGCAAGGTAGCCGACATAAGGAAATTTAATATGGAGAGAATCAAGCATGCTTTAATAAAACGGAGGTAGCCTAGAAGCGGTGAAGAGGAAACTACGCATAGGTAAAAGCGAGATGTATGCGTTAAGAGACAAGGAGGACAATGTTATTAGCAATATGGGTAAGATAGACAATGTTATTAGCAATATGGGTAAGATAGTTAAAACAGCCGAAGAGTTTTACACAGATCTATACAGTAGCCAATGTAATCAGAAAGTTAATGAGAGAGACAGTAGCGCACAGAAATGCGTCATCCTCCCAGTAACAAAAGACGAAGTAAAGAAACTCTTAGGAGCGGTACAATTGGCGAAAGCAGCTGGTAAGGATCTGGCAACAGCGGATCTGTTGTTGGGGAGATTGTGCTAGAAAAACTAGCCACCCAGTATACGCAATGCCTTATGACCTCGACCGTACCAGAAGCTTCGAAAAACGCAAATATAATCTTAATTCAGAAGAAAGGAGACGCCAAAGATTCGAAAAATTACATACCTATCAGCTCACTGTCCGCTGCCTGCGAGGTATTTACTAAGCTAATCGCTAATAGAGTCAGGGCAACTTTAGAGTTCAATCGACCAAATGATCAGGCAGGCTTTCGTAAAGGGTATTCCACAATAGATCATATTCACACTATCAATCAGGTGATAGAGAAATGCGCAGAATATTACCAACGCCTATATATAGCCTCCATTGATTACGAGAAAGCATCTGACTCAGTGGAAACCACAGCAGACATACAGGTATTGCGGAATCAGGGTGTAAAACAGCCTTATGTCAAAATACTGGAAGATATATACAGCAACTACACAAATACCATAGTCCTCCCTCCATAAGGTCAGCGATAAAATTTTAATAAGGAAGGGTGCCAGGCAAGGAGACACGATCTCGCCAATGCTATTAACCGCCTGTTTACAGGAGGTATTCCGAGGCCTGAATTGGGAACAGTTCAGGATACTAGTTAATGGAGAATACGTAAATATTCGGCGATTCGCTGATGACATTGCCTTGTTGAGTCACTCCGGAGGTTAACTGCAAATCATGATCAATGAGTTAGACAAGCAGAGCAGAACGGTTGGTCTAAAAATTAACATGCACAGAACCAAAGTAATGTTCAGCATACTAGCTGTTTTCCTCGTATACTAGGAGTCCACGCTTTCTCTGTCATCATGATCATCACCATCAGCCTGACTATACACACAGCAGGGCAAATGCGTCTCCCATGTCTCAACAACTAACCATGTCCTTTGCCAGCTGCGCCCATTCTATGCCTACAAACTTCTTAATCTCATCCGTCCACCCAACTTTCTGCCGGCCCATGCTACGCGTGCCTTCTCTTGGAATCCACTCCGTTGCATTCAAGGATCAGCGGTTATGTTGCCTTCGCATTACCTTCCCTGCCCAAGCCCATTTCTTTTTCTTGATTTCGACTAGAATGTCATTAACACGCGTTTATTCCCTAACCCACTTCCAGCACCTCGCTGCCAATTGTGAACTGTTGTTCACTTGCTATAGCAGGATGTCACAGCGGAACAAATAACGTTGAAAGGAGGATCGCAGAGTTAGTGGATAAGAATTGGGTAAACTCAATGGGAAAGCAGCCGACTATGGACATGCATAGAAGAGAATTGGTTTATGGTTTAAGGTTCATGGGGGTTTAACGTCCCTAAGCGAATCAGGCTATGAGAGACGCCGTCGTGAAGAGCTCCGGAAATTTCAACCACCTGGGGTTCTTTAACATCCACTGACATCACACAGTACACGGACCTCTATAATTTCTTCTCCATCGAAATTCGACCGCCGCGGCCGGCATCTAACCCACGAATTTCGCGCCACCAGCCGAACGCCGTAACCATTCAGCCACCGCGGCGGCCCCGTGCATAGAATAGGAAAACGAGAAGTCAGAAAAGAATCACTTTATGACAATTCTCTATTCTTTGAAGCGAGATCATGGCGCCTTAGAACACGTAGATACTAGAAGAAATATGCGCAGGATAATTATTCGGTTTGGTTTGGTTTTATAAGGTTTAAGGTCCCAAAGCGACTCAGGCTATTAGGGACGACGTAGTGGAGGGCTCCGGAAATTTCGACCACCTGGGGCTCTTTAGCGTGCACTGATTATTCATGCACAGTGTGTGCTAAATCGGAAGAGACACTGAGAGAGCAATTACAGGAGCTAGTTGATGTGTCAGCATGCGGGAACCGCGCAGGACTTAAACAAGAAAACTGTAAGAACGGCAACAGACGAATTGCGCTTCGACTGTTGTCATCCTTACAGTTCTCTTGTTTGTTTAAGTCCAGCGCAGTTCCCACACGATGAAGAGACAATTGAGCATATTCTGCTAGAATGTCGCACTATCAGACCCGATATCGATACCAGACAGATCAGCATCCCCTGAGGCACCAAGACTGAGGGGCAACGATGGTAACGTGAGTATGCATCCACGGTAGAGATGAGTAAAAAAATTCACAGGGGCGCCTAATTGCATTATATCTTGGCAATGCCATAGCATTAGAAGCTGTTTATGCCTTCAACGGATGTGACATCACGTCTCCACTGACGGCCACCTAACAAGATCAACAAACCATATATAACTCAATCCGATCATAAACGTTTTCCAATCAAATCCAAAATCCCATGTGGTGAAGCCACTTCCTTCTGACCAATAAGCGAATTGAACTTCCGACGACACAGTTTCTTGCGGATTAGGTGTTTTGAAAACCGGTTCGAAAATTGTTGGTTTAAAAGCAGCGAATGGACGTAGAGACAGGGTTATTAGGAGTCAAAAGCGGTGTGATCTTAAAAAAATTAATTCCATGATTGCGATCGAGGTTAAGATGGTTAATACATATTTAAATCTGAGGCTAGCGGCGCCAGTCACCCCCCTCTCTTCATAGAGGACGCTAACAGCACCCATACATCCATCCGTCTAGGCGAGTATGACGGTACTATGACTTTCCAGGGGGGGGGGGGGGGGGGGGGGGCATTACGACGGCCTGGAATATAGAAGGATTATGACGGCACTGAAGAAGATTGTAGGCAATGATTTTGGCTGATGCCGTAGTTGACTGCAGTTGCGCATGAAGATGTAGCAAAACTGGCTATGAGTGTAATAATGAGTTATAATAAATTCATCGAACAAAAATAAGAAATAACATAAGATGTATGAAGAATCTGCCGTCTGGTTTTTGGACTTCTGTGCGCTCTACAGCAATACGACCGACTTGATGCCTTTGAAAAGTTGCAAGAAAAAAGAACGGAAGCATTTATCTTATACCCCTGTCACACGGCATTTCTCGAAGGCCTTTCCAGCAAAGGCACCTCTTTTCACCAAAGGAGCGAAAGCTTAAAGGATCAGCGACGCTGCTACACGGTGCAGCCCAAAGGTGAAACAGTCGTTGAGGCTTTGCACCCGCTGTTGTGGTCGAGCCAGCTGAACTGAGTGTTTTATAATTAAAGTGGGGTATTCTGTTCATTCGTTGAGCTCAGACATTTTTTTTTTCTCATTCTAATTGCTTGCTTGAAAGAACTGCAACAGCTACTCTCGTCAGCAACAGCAGGTTTTGTGTATTGCTTTGGCCACCAGGGCCACTCGGTGTTGCTGCAACACTTTACTGCCTTCAAATCTGGGCATAAAATATAAACACCCGTAGAAAAAGCAAAGTCAGACACACCTTTCGTATTTTTAAAAGATGTTTTCAAACATTGTTGGCTGTACCTACTTTCTTTCATTGCTTTTACTTTTTGACGCTGGATGGCACTGCCATCGCATGTTCTCGAAGACAGCGCCTTTGGGCTCTAAAGGTCTCGGACGGGCGCCTTCGCCTCCAAGGCCCCTAGCGGTAAAGGCGCAACATTTGTGCCGTGTAGCTACACTCCTTATGCCTTTGGACATAAGTACCTGATTCTCAAAGGCCTTTGCCGTGCCCGTGTGACAGGCGTATTAGATGGGCATGTTTACAAAAATTGGTAGGCATGTTGTGTTATTCAGGAGGCAAGAAACATCTTCGGTGATGAGTTTGAATATATACATTTCATTCAGACAGTAAACCTACACCTTGCTTGTCCTGTTTCGTTTTTCCGGTGCATGCCGGGAATTTGTAGGCTTTCTGTTAAACTAGATTATGGCAGTCAGCGCCTCTATAATTTCTTCTGCTGCGCGACTGGGCTAAACTAGTCAGCCCAATAACTTTGACTTGTTTTAAACATTTTTCAGACTCAGAAAAGTGCAAAAGGGAGTTTTTACATGAGGTGGAGAAGGATTTGTGCCGTTTGCTTGTATCTTGCTCTAATCTATGTAGATTTCAAGGATATGATAAACATAAGTTCCTGCTTCACTTCGTTGTCCTAACTCTCTAGATGTATTCTTGGTCTGAAAGACAGTTGACTTCTGTACATCCGCAACCAGCCGCTCATCTCACTGCATTAGTCATCTCACTGCAACAACGCAATTTGAATTGCTTACGCGTATTAGGTACTCAACTAAATCAGCACTGAATTTAATGAGTCTTAATACAGGCTACTTCCTTATTCCAAACACTGAATGCAGTGTTTAACCGAATGAACATTGCACGACAGAAGAAAACATAGCTAGACGCACCGGCGATGGGCTGTTGCCTGCGAGAGTCCTTTGAAAGAAACTTGTGCTATGCGTATGTATTCAAAGAACTATACGTGGGTGATTTCATTTTCTTTCACTGATCGTCAATAGAAGTTCCTTTAGCATGCCCTTATGCTGATCTCACGTTCTATGTACTTTCGCTCTGAGGAAAGGCCCAAGGTGACAGCGGTAATGCTTTTATGAATAAATCAAGGATAAACAGGAAAATTCAGAGAAAGTGTCATGCATTTCCCTAGGTAGTTCAGCAACAGCCAAAATAGTCTGCACGGACATATGGACTTCAATGTCCTCCTATAGCTCATCGTGTGGATGTGAGAAATTATAAACTTGAGAGAAAAAATAGAACAGAAATAAGATATACTTAGCGCGACACTTATAAAAAGGGTCTATAAACTGTCTATAGACTTCACATATAGTACGTTGCCTTCCTATAGATATTTCCGTTTGTCTATTCATAGCCTATATACTATATATAGAATAAAGTCTACTAAAAGTGTATAGCCCTAAATCTATAGATTGTCTATAGACTGTTTATAGTATTTGTATTGTCATAGATTAGTTTATAGCATTTGTCTATAGAATGTGCATATACTTTATAGACAAAAGTTCATGGACAAGCTATAGACTGTCTAAAGAAATTTTGTAAGGGCGAAGGCAGAAACAGACAGGACACACGCACACAGTGCTACCACACATCTATACTGCATGAACAGAGATCAGATATTCCATAAAATATTTATTCTGTGAAAACGCCATATGCTAAGCTCCGGAAAGTTACACGGTGCCACAAGGCTAAACGGGATACCCGTAATTTTGTGCCAACATGCAAGTATGAAACACCAAAGGGACATTACAAGCTTTAAAAAAAGTGCAAGTGGTGATTACACACGTGAATTAGCTTTCTGCCGCCACTGCAAAAATCTTTACAGTAATTTTTGTAAACTGCAACAGAAATTTACCCGCCGCGGTGGCTCAGTGGTTAGGGCGCTCGGCTACTGATCCGGAGTTACCGGGTTCGAACCCGACCACGGCGGCTGCGTTTTTATGGAGGCAAAACGCTAAGGAGCCCGTGTGCTGTGCGATGTCAGTGCACGTTAAAGATCCCCAGGTGGTCGAAATTATTCCCGAGCCCTCCACTACGGCACCTCTTTCTTCCTTTCTTTCACTCCCTCCTTTATCCCTTCCCTTACGGCGCGGTTCAGGTGTCCGCCGATGTATGAGACAGATACTGCGCCATTTCCTTTTCCCTAAAGCCAATTATTATTAAGTGAGGTGAACCTATAAAGTAGCTCGCAAAATTTAATTTTTGCGGCGCAAATACTCAGGAACCCGCGCGGCGCAGGAAAATATCCTACAATACTCCACTGCGTTGATTTCTCATCAAACAACCACGTCACACATGGGCTGACCAAAATCAGTAGATTCATCGAGTGCCCATCACAAGCTCCCATTGCGAGATGAGGAATGCAAATAGGTTTTTTTTTATTTGCAGGACTCTAGCCACCTAATTTTAGTTGCGTGTTCTACCCTTTAAAATGACGCGTTAAACATTAGAATACATTTATGACGGCGTAGTATTCTGCTATGACCGCTAAATAATTTATAATTAATAATAATTGGTTTTGGGGGAAAGGAAATGGCGCAGTATCTGTCTCATATATCGTTGGACACCTGAACCGCGCCGTAAGGGAAGGGATAAAGGAGGGAGTGAAAGAAGAAAGGAAGAAGAGGTGCCGTAGTGGAGGGCCCCGGAGTAATTTCGACCACCTGGGGATCTTTAACGTGCACTGACATCGCACAGCACACGAGCGCCTTAGCGTTTTTCCTCCATAAAAACGCAGAATTGAATTTCTTCTAGACGCTCTTCACGTTTCGGTTTCATCAAACGATCGACGGTTGTCACGTGGGGTTGGTGTTTAGGTCATAGAGGGACTATACTTGTTTAGGTAATACTAATTAGGTACTAAAAACTGCATAATTGCTGATACGTAGTTTTAATTCGGTATAACACGTAAGCCGGCCTGCTTCAACAGCTGGAACGACAACAAAACGATTTATCAGCAGTTGTATTGCCGTTTTTTTATGCCCCTGAGCCCCAACTACACGTTACAGATATCGTTCGCTTCATGAAGCCGAAATAGCGTCAAGAAGAAATTCAATTATAAATTATTAAGTGGTCGTAGGTGAATACAACGGGGTGGTCTATGTATAGTAATGTCTAACGCATCACTTGAAAGAAGAAAACACGCAAGCAAAAATTTGTTATCTATGCACTCCTTTAATGTCAGTTGTCACCAGACGAGCACTGTTTTCTCTCCAAGATATGTCCGGAAATGCCTTGGCTAGTCACAGCACATAGGAAGGAGACAACTTAGGGGAGGCCCTTACGTCACCTTTTTTGAAGCCGGAATTGGGAGCTCCGTGATGCCAGTCAGCCACCAAAGAGGGTACAGAGAGCGACTAGTGTCCCCGTTGCTATGGGAACCCCAGCATGTGCCGAGAAATTCGGGGCGGCAGGTATAGGGTGGAACACCTCTTCCAACTCGATCAGCCGAGTGATCGAGCTTGCCGCAAGCACCGTTGCTACGAATATACGTTGTTTTTACGCCAGAGAATGCCAACGGGTCTTTGCGAATAAAAGTGGACGGAAGTGGACGGCATTTTTTGCTCACAGCTTTTGTTCGCACTGAATTGCCTCCTAGCATCGAATTGTTCTGCATTAATTCGAACATTTCCTTTCCTTACTCGGAAGTGGACGGCATTTTTTGCTCACAGCTTTTGTTCGCACTGAATTGCCTCCTAGCATCGAATTGTTCTGCATTAATTCGATTTTAATCGGTTAGGCCTGAATTCGCCTGTATACATTTGGAATCTAGGTATAGGGGACGATCGATAGTGGGCTTATGATGCAACCCCCCCCTAAAAAAAAGTCTTTTCTCTTTTCCTTGATCTAAAGCACTTCTTCGAGTTCCTATTCACGACCTCTTACGCCTAACTTCCGTGAAATGCTTAATGGCATCCACAAGGAATTCCTGCGACTCCGCGTACACACAAAGCCGCCCTGCGCACACATTAGATGCCTCGCTGCATCCGAGGTGCTGACGGATGCATCGCTGGAGAAAACGGAAGCGTATGGCAGCACCGCCGTTGCCGGAATGTGGCGCACAGCAGAGGCGGCAGGAAGGAAGGGAGGAAGCGGGCGCTTCGGCTCGTCTTTATTTAGAATGGAAAAGCGAGGCTGTGCTCCGATCATCCACGCGGTCAGCGACGGCCCAGGAAGCAATGCGTGCGAGAGCAGGACCCCTCCGAGGTCCCGGGTAACGTTGGCGGTTTTAGAGAAGGTAGAGCGAGCGGCCGACGCGTCGTCCGTCTCGATCGAAAATAACTCGAGAGATATTTACGAGCCGTGGTTTTCGCTGGGGGGGGAGACAGTCTCGCGGCAAGCACACGGTCACGCTTTTGCCTTCCGGAGAGAGATGCTTGCAGTGCCTATAGAAAGCCTGTTCCTCCAGCTTTTCCCGGTTTACTGGTATTAATGTGTCTCCATTAACCACCAGTAAGGTTTACTACGTAGCCACTGTGCACCCAACCCAACAACGAGTTCTCGGCGTGGCTCTCGGTACAGAGCCGGGGCAACTGTGCGAAGCTCAGAGGGGCTGCAGTGCTGAGGTTTTCGCGCATGCGCAATTCCCGCGAACCCTCCTTACGGGCTCCGTACAGAAACCGAGCTTCCTGTCTACCGTAACACTAAAAGAGCTAGATCATCGCAGTTACTCATTCTGTTGATGGACACGCGGCGGTGGCACAGTGGTTATGGTGCTCGGCTGCTGACCCAAAAGACGTGGGTTAGGTCCAGACCGCGGCAGTCACATTTCGATTCAGGCGAAATGCTAGCGGTCCGTGTACTGTACGACGTCAGTAGACGTTAAAGAACTGCTGGTGGTCGAAATTAACCGGAGCCTTCCTCTACGGCGTCTCTTATAACCTGAGTGGCTCTGGGACGTTAAATTCTATGAAACCAAACCAAACCGAACCATATTATTATTTGGCCCCGACCACCGAGCTCCTACGAAAGCGGAGTGCGCAAGTGATTGTACAATGAGGTTATTGTGTGCGTTGAGACATATACCAATGCAAAGGAGGTCGGAAGTCAATTCGAATCTCTTGATTACAGCGTACACATTGGCCCGCGTGATATCGCAGATCTGGGCAACACATCTCGATTGACTGAAATGCGGAAGAATGTCCCCCACAGTGCAGAGATGGGTTTGCTCTGGAAGAAAATATGAACGTATTTTCTATTCTTATTCAAAAGCGCAGAACATGGGTTACCATAATAAGATCACAGTAACTATATGTACCGGGCCTACCTCAGCCTAATCCAATAATCTCAGTTCAATTAACTCAGGCCGCCCAAACGTAGCTTCTAATCTTGTGAGCAGGTACGAGGACCTAAAATCGATTGCAGCTTTTTTCGTTTTCTTTTAGCTTCAGGCACCGAACAACTTGCGTCTTCAGGCCATAGTCACAGAAATTGTGCGTAGAAGTGAGCTGACAGCAGTTGCAAACAACTAAACACAAACCACTGACGCGTGCTTTGTGTTCTTTCTGCAGTTTTTACGGACGACTGTGGTAATCATACTGGGATTCCTGGTCCATCAAAGCCACCAAGGTTTCCTGAGCGGAGGCACTGACCGCGCCAACAACAACGGTAACCAGCTCGGCGGCCAGAACTCACCACCGCACAGCCTGATGGAGGCCCTGCAAGAAAGTGGGGGCTTCCGGGTGTCCGGCCCTTACCAAGTCTCCGCGCCCTTTTCGATGCCCTCTGGATCCTTTTCGGGACCGGTACCCTTCCAGGGAAACCAAGGAGGATTCCATGGCTCCGGAAACAGTCAAGACGGAAACGGTGGCAACTTTGGCGGCTCGGGAGGTTTCCAAAGCAGCGGGAACTTCGCCAGACACACTGACAACTTCCAGGGACCAAGAGGCTTTCAGGGGTCAGGAAATTTCCAAGGCCAAGGGAACTTTCAAGGCTCCGGAAACTTCCAGGGGCCGACCGGATTCCAGGGGCAATCTAATTTTCACGGACAAGGCGGCAACTTCCAGGGCCAAAGTGGATTCGGCGGACAAGGAAACTTTCCTGCCTCTCAGCGGGGATTCCAGGACGGTCCTGGAGGACCATTGAGTTTTCGCAGCCAGTTCTCCCCTTCCCTGCCTCCGCGCGCTCCGGACACGCCGCACGTGTCCATTCAGCCGGCAAGCGTGAAGGTGGTGTACGTTCCAGTAGTTTCTACAAGCATCAAAGCGTCCAGCCTCAGCAAGCTTACCGGTGAGCCCACTCACGGGAAGGACAGCACCAACTCCTACTTTACGGGCAGCGGACAGACGGGACCGTCTCAGCAGGAAGTGTCTAAGCCGTCGTCTTACAGCACCGGCATTGGATCTTACGGAGTGAAGCCAACGGGGACGGGCAAGGCCCACGGCCACACGGGCGGCGGTCACGCTACGATACCCATAATCATCATCCAGAAGGAGCACCATCCCGGCGTGAAGACCACGCAGCCAGTCTCCTTCCCGGCACCGACGTCGCAGGGGCCCCAGAGCCAGCAGGGTAGCTCAGCAACAGCAGGAGACTTTTCCAAGCAGACTTACGATCTCGGCAGCAGAGGGCCCACACAGGCGCAGCACCATCAGCCGCGGGGTCACCAGGAACACCACCAGCGCCAACAGCAGCGGAACCAGCAGGCCCCGAACCTCCAGGATCAGCATACTCACCATCAGCAGCACCACCAGCAAGTTGCTCAGCAACAACAACAGCAACAGCACCAGGATCATCATCAGCACCAGCAGCAGGTGGTTGGCCAACGAGCGCCCGACCATGGTCATGACTCGGCACACCGCAATGCGCACGGAGGAACCGGTGCCGTCATCCCGGTTATCATAATCCAGAAGACGCTACAGCAGACGGCGGGTCGGCAGCAACACCAGCACCATCAGCATCAGTCCGGAGGATACAACGTTCCCGCAGCGCCGCCTCCGGTGCGGGGACCCACGGCCTGGAGTCCGTGGAGGTAGGCGGGCCGTTCCCAGCTGCTCCAGTTTATGTACGCTTATCGTCCCACACCCACCAGAAAGACAGCTATGCGAACCATTAATACGTAAATGCCTCGGGCTTCCAATTCTTTTCGTAGACACGCGAGCGAAAGGAGTGACATGGTCGAGAGACAAAGCAGTGAAGGTCATGAAGAAATCGACTTCCATACAGATTATCAACTTGGAGGGGCGAACACGTAACCGGTGTACAAAATGAGCAGCAAGCAAACAGATGCAACTCGTTTATGTTATCTCGCGCTCCTGTACAGTCTATATTTTTTAACGTTGAAGGCGAAAGGGGCCAGGATATTCATTTGAGCTACCATAGGCCGTTTTGTTCGCCAACCATTTGTTCATGAAACACAGGACCGCTTACAAACTGCTCTATGTATTAAGCAAAACATTATTTATAGTTTTCTGTTATTATTTTTTTATTTCGATTACGTACCGCGCTCTTATTTCTGGTGTCTTTTTAAAAAGCACATTTCCATAGCGCGCACCAAGCAGTAACGTTTAGATTATTTAATAAATCGAACTACGCGACAGGGACGTAGCTACTAGCGAGCTTGTGAATAAAACCGCACAAGGGAAAATACTCCCCAGAAACTCAACCAATGTAAATCACAGTGCACACGTAGCCTGTTTTCTAGTATGCTCCCCGAAACGAACCCACTTCGCTATATTCCTTTACTCATTTATGGGCATCGAAATCTCAGGTACGGTAAGTTCTTGACGGGAACTAAAATGTGGTTACCCCACGAAGTGGAGATGGTGAAATGCTAGAAGAAATGTTGATGCCATATGCACCACTTTTGTAGCGAATAAGCCTTCGACAAATAAAACTTTTCGACATGTTTGTTCGTGTGATATTTTGTTCTCAATCTCAATACTTCGTCCGTTTGACTTCTTCCATCGCTATCGTGCAAACATGAAAGCAGGGCATTTGCAGAGGAATGCTGTAATACATTTAAAAAGGTAAGCGTTATGTTCACGTTTGCACTAAAGGTTAATTCTCTAGCAGGGGCCGGCACTTGAGGAAAAGGATAACGCGGCCGTAGAAAGAGTGCTGATAAAGCTCTTCAGCGACAGCGAGCTTAAAGCTCGAAACCTTTTTATACTCGCGGCGCCTGTGCTTCTAGAGAAGCTATGTTGTTTAGCTTGCAGAACGCTGTGGTATAATCGGCTGCCATAAATTTATATCTTTCCTAATGCGGACAGCCATAACATACGGTTGTGAGACGATCACCGTGATGAAGCAAAAACTTCAAGCATGCGTGTGCGTCCATTAGATAAAAAAAAAGCATTTTCTTGTGCGCACACGCGCTAGTAATGTGTGCGTAAGTGCGTGCTGGTATACAAGGGGTTGATTCCACGATTGCGGCTGTGCGAATTCAAAGTTTATTAGGAATCATGGGAAGGCTGACTGCGTGGTAACCTTGAGTAGGGAGCCGTTAGTTGAGTGATTGGTGAATGCGTTCATCTGGTCCAACTTTAAATCAGTATTTTGAGAGAACCACAGCACGAAGAGGAGTCTTTCTTGCAAATGGATTTTTTTTTTCGTTGTCGCGGCGGGGGTTGTCGGCACATTGCTTTCACGTACGTCTCCCGATAGTGCCGCCGCACAAGTGTCATCAACGCGTAGTACGTATGAATGTTGACCAGGGCGACCGTGCTGTTATCCACTGTCGCCAGCTACGTGGTCCATAGCCGCATCATGGGACCATTCAACAGCGATGCGCAATCCCAAACATGACTGCCTGCATTTAGAAAAAAATTAATAATGCTGCTAAAGCCCCGTATGGCTGCGCTTGGATGGAAGCCAAAGACTAATTGCTCCCTGATTACAAATTTACTCCACCTTGGGACATTCCCTTAAACATTGAACCAACGTGTTTCCCACTTCAAGATGTTGGTCAATTCTCCCTCGACCTACCATCAGCTAGCCGTCATGGTTAACTCAGTTGGTAGAGCGGTTGCTCCAGGCAGGCGGTGGTTCCGGGTTCGAAACCCGGGGCCAGGATGTATTTTTTCTTTAACAAAGTTTTCTGAGAAAGCTGTGTAGCTTTCCTTTGTAGCCGTAACGCTGCACTTGGATGGATATACTAACGAATAATTACTAACTTATTAGCGCTAAAGCTCCATAAAAGGGAGGACTGAATGGTTACAAAAGGTGCATGATTGCACATTATCGCATGATTACGCGGGATCCATGATAGGTCGCTTTGCAAACTTTGACACTTCGCGGAGCAACCAGCATGAAATGGAAATGGCTCTGTGTTTCGCAAGACGGTCCAAAAGGAGGAAGTGTACAGCACTGACACTACAGCTGAAGGCCAATGTGGCTTGAAAGCAAAGTGCCGAAGGAATTTTGGACGCAAAGTTCAAAGCAAGTTCTGCCACGAGTTTAGCGAAAAGTTTGACCAACCGAACACAAGCAATGCCAGCCAAAGAAATCCAGTGATTAAAAATTTCCTTTCTTTGCACTTTGTCTCAGTTCGCTAACTTGATAAGGCTGCCAAAGTGAGTGCGCTGCTCATTTGGTATTTTACACCTTTTTTTTTTACGGGTGCCTTGATGGTTGATGTTTTCCGGCAATTCGCGACACACTTCTCTATTGCCTCAACGTTTAACAGGGCTGGAACTTCTTCGACGGTACTCGCGATCCGAACACTTATATAACGAGGAAGAGGGCGTGTGTTTCTACGCTTTCAAACCCACAGAAATGTGGCATTCGTTATGAGGCCCCCAAAACTGTCCGGACAATCGCAAATTGGTGCGAAGATTTCTGAAAATGATTGCGCTCAGTCGTCTGTTAGTAATAGCTGGAACAGGAACGTGCCTGCAAATTTGTAATAGCTGGCCTGGGTTTGTCGAACCTGAGAATGAGCTACGCCTGTACCGAGCAACATTTCAAGGCGACAGGCGCCTGCGCGAAGGGTCCCGGGGTCTTTATCATAATCATCATCACCAGCCTGCCTAGTTTCACTGTAGAGCAAAGACCTCTCCTACATCTTTCCAATTAACCCTCCCCTGTGCCAGCTATGGCCACCTAATCCCCGCAGACTTCCTAATCTCCTCCAGCCACCTGAATTGCTGCCGCCTCCTGCTACGCTTGCCTTGTTGAGATCCACTCCGTTACCCGTAATGACCATCGGTTATCTTCTATTTGCATTGCATCCCTTGCCCATGCCCATTACTTCTTGACTTCAACTGCCATATCATTAGCTCCCGTTTGTTATCTGACCCACGGTGCTTTCTCCCTGACTCTTATGGTCACACCTATCATTTTCCTTTCTATACCTGGCTGCGTAGTCCTCAACTTAATTTCAAGCATTTACGTTACCCTTTAAGTTTCTGCCCCATAGGTGAGCAGCGGCAATATACAGCTGTTCGATTCTTTTATCTTGAGGGATACTGCAAGTAACTCTTCATCGTCTGAGAGAGTCAGCGAAATGCACTCCACCTTATTCTTATTCTCTTGGTAGTTTGTCGTGATCACGGTCGGCAGTCACTGCCTGTGCTAAATATAAAGGGTGTCCTAGATAATTTGGACCAATATTTAAAAAAAAAACCTATGCGCTCATCAGAAATGAAATCGCGTGGATGTTGTTAAGGCTTATCTAAAGTTACAGTACCATTTTTTGATCGTCCTACTTAAATAATTATTCGAGGTAAATTAATTAACTTTTTAAAATAGCTCGAAACATTCAGGCGTCAATACGAAATTTGTGGAGCTCCACAAATATTGTCCAACCCAGACATTTCCAACGAGATAGACTTAGCGTGGCCATTTTAATTCGGGAAAAAAGAAAGCCCACGGAGTTTAAAAAATACCACGGGACAGCGTGCTCCGCGCGTGCGAACCCGCCGCGATTACAGCGCTCTCATTCGTGCTTTGTCAAAAACATCGCTCGCTTCGCGCCTTTCGTGCTGCACACGACAGAGCTTCGCGTTGTGGTTGATTCCAAGATAAGCGCCAGTGGTTTCGGGCGGCTCCCGTTTTTGCGGCGATAATTGCGCTTTGTAGACAGCAGATTTGTAGAATGCGTCGCCAGCCGCCGCCGGTAACGTCAGAGCCGAGCAAAGATAGAAGCCCTTTCTCGTCAGCGAAGAGAAGGCGCGGCGCTGGTGATGTTTTTTTACAAATCACGCATGAGAGCCTTGTAACCGCGGCGCATTCTGGCGCACGGAGCATGCTGTCACGTGATATTTTAAAGCGAAAGCTTTACTACGCTAGCCAACGAGCCATTTCGGCTCGTCACGCCGTATGCCGTATGTCGTATGCCGTATGCCGGGGCCGATCTTGAGCCGCCGTTGCCTAGCAACGCCGCAGCCGCGCTCCAACAGATGGCGCCGCCATCGAAGCTGCTGCCATCGCCGCTCGCTCCACCAGGTGTGCTCCGCTGTGGTATAGGGAGAGGAGGTGTCGCCTCGCGGTGGGTATATATATATGCGCTTTGCCTCAGTGTATTGTAGTCGTTATGGAGAGCGCGAAAGAGACGCAACAATGACAGAACGAAGCGAGGAAGAGACAACGCCCTCAAGGGTCGCCAGAAGAACGCGCCGCATGACTCGAGAAGCGTCGTAACGAAGATGCAGCTAGAAGTGACACCTCCCTTAGTGACTGCGGAAGAGACCGCTTTGAATTCTCGAGGGCGTCGGAATGAGACGCTGCGTAGACGACGTGCCGGGGAAACGAAGCTTTCGCAATTCAACTAGGGTTAACCAGAGCTAAACCACAGCCATTTTTTTTAACTCCGCGGGCTTTCGTTTTTCCCGAATAAAAACGGCCACGCTAAGGCTACCTCGTTGGAAGTGCCTGGATTGGGCATTATTTATGCAGCTCCACAACTTTCCTATTCACGCCTGAACGTTTAAAGCGATATTAAAAAATAATTTATCTGGATTAATTATTCAAGTAGAACGAGCAAAAAATTGTACTGAAATTTCAGATAAACCCTAACAGCACCCACTCTATTTCAGTTCCGAAGAACGCTTATGTTTATTTCAATGTCTTGGTCCAAGTTAGCTGGAATACCCTGTATTCTCTGTCACGATCCAATGCTTAGCTGCCTATAGTAAATTGCTATGCCCTTCTGCGTCTATTGAACATTACTTTAGACTTCGTCATGTTAATTTTAACACTCATCGTTCAGCTGTGCCTGTCTAGGTCGTCGGTCATGCTTTGTTATTCGTACCCTGATTTACTCGGCAAGGCACTCTCATCAGGAAATCGGAGATTAGCAAGTTATTCTCTACAGTCGTACCCACGCACACCGAATTCAAAGAGGATCGCGAAACTGTTTCATATATCGGTAGTTCGATATATAAAAAACGGCAATAGAAAAGCTGCTGTGTAACCTAGAAGCAAGAATACACTGCACCCTCGCTTGACGCATGCGGGGAGCGCACCGTTCACTAGGCGTTTGTACGCCTAATCTGGTTCGCTTTGAATCTGCAGCGCAAAATGCTTTCGAACTAGACACTGCCTATAATGAGATGCTTGAGCCTGTTACCGGTAAGCTATAAAAACAATAGTCTCATTAAAACAAGCACGGCTGGTTTCAGCAAGCACTTCGGCGCGAAGACACCAGGCCAGGGCTGCCGCTAAGGTTTAGCTAGGCTACTTCACCGCATGACACATGTTAGATTGAGCTGTAAAAAAAATAAAAATAAAAGTGCATAACCCGCACCACTAATTGCCGCAAGGGAGTTACAGCGATGTGGCGTGAAAATCAGTAAAGGGACCGCAGGCCACTCTCAAAAGCTCCTCACGTTGACCTCGTCACGGGGATTCACAGCGCTAGCTTTGCGAGCAGTTGCCCAAGGCTGCGCAGTCGATCCGTCTCCACGTGTGAAAGTTTCGAAGAGCTCCGTTACAAGAAGTGGCACTTAAAGGGCGCGGCGCATAGTTCGATATATCGAAAGTTCCGCTGAATGCTGCTGCACTTTTGCATGGTATTTTCGAGGGAATGTTCAAACTGTTCAACATAAGCAATATTTCAATATATCTGGGTTCGATATATCTGGTCTCGACTGTATTAACTTTCCTTCTCAACTCTTTCGAAACCAGTTCTCGGAGTACCTCATACAAATACACCTTGATTGGTTCCGCAGAGATAGTGTCTTCCTGCGTGACACCCTTCCGGATTGGGATTTTATCACTTCCCTATGGGGGGCTGTACAGCCGCGGTAGATGTTTTCCAGTACCTTTACAAATTTTTTGCTACATTTAAATTTCCGAACATCGAGACAGGGGTCTTTTGATTAAGACAGCTACTGCTGGCGACGTGCCGTCTGACCAATAGAAGAGTCAAGAATGGTACCGCGCTGATAGAGAGCCCACGGGATCTTCCCAGGCTTCGCTGAGCGAGGATGCCCCGTAAGAACGCCTGGAGGCAGCGAAGGACCGCCGGACGGAAGAAAAGGTGGCCGTTCGGAGAAACAACGGGACGAGGCTATCAAGCCGTTGCCCGTTTCCGTTAGTAGACTGCTCAACAGGGGACAGCTCGCCGTTGGTTTGAGTTGACGCCCGCGGCGTCCCACGAGCCACATGTATTTTCGAGGAGAGAAAACCGCTAGCACCATCGTTGCTACCCTAGAGGAGTAATTAAGAAGCGGAGTTAGCTGCTGTACCTCCTCGCCCGTTGCCACGGACAACGAGGGACTCCACCTGGTGGAACACTGCTGAGCCAATCCGTGCATCATTTCCTCTGCTGCAGTGCTGCGCTGTTTTGATTGGCTTCCGTCCTAGACTGATATGCCCCGTGATTGATTGTCCACAGCCCTCAGGGAGGGGCTGTATATATTTAAGGGGTTTTAAGGACGGCGGTGAGCGAGAAAGGACTCCCTGATCCCTGTCAACCAAGGCCCAACCAGTCCCTCTTCAAACCTTGCTTTATTGTAGATAACTTCGTAAAAAGTTCGCTTTTTTTTCTCTTGCCTTCATATGATTAAATCCCTGTTAAGTTTTCTGTGATCCTCGACCCGTCTCTGCTTCGGCGACAACCGCCTGATCTTCGAGTGCCTGCAGCCCGACGTCTCACTCGGTCCCTCACCCTTGGGTCCGCTACCGGTGTAGACTCAACGCATATCATCCTCTTCTGCAGCATAGTACCGCGATGCCAGCATGGCTGCTGACGTTATGTCTGAGTCAAATTATATCCCGTAATCTATGAAGGCTAGCGGCTGGCTATATTCTGCTCCTTTATCTATTGGTGACGTGAATATGGTCTGTCGTCAAGTAGCCTTTCCGAAAGCCAGCCTGGTCCTTTGATTGTCTGAAGTCTCAGGTTGATCTAATTCTAACAGCGAATACCTTTGTAGGCACCTTGCAGGCAGGAGATGGTAAGTTGATTGGCCCGAGATTCTGCAACTCCTTGGCGTCAGTTTCTTACGAAGTAAGATGATATTAGCACTCTTCCAAGATTCCGACGCGCTCGAGGTAGTTAGTCATTCCGTAAATAGGATGGAAAGATTTTATAGCCGAATGTCTCCGCCGTCCTATACATAATATTTTAAAACTGATTATCAATTAAGAATCAGTGCAACCTAAGGGGATGGACGGCAGTTTCTGCTTGTTAATGTATAGTGGCAGTGAAACTCTTAACCATAAAAGTTTCAAAAACAAAACTTTGTTCTTTATATTGGCGATTTCCATGAAGTCGACGCCACGCTGCGGCGACGCCAGGAACTAGTGTAAGAAGGACTGGCACACCGTAGATACGGTCGGTTGCTCCGCTGTGAGTGCTTCGCCGGTACATTCAGGTGTTGTAATTTTCGTGTAAAAAAAATCATTAACTGGCACATTTCAAGAGAGCGTCCCTCATAGCCTGAGTCGCTTTGGGACGTTAAACACCCATAAATCAAATCAAATCATTTCAAGAGCGAAGTGTTTTGTTGTAAACTGTCTGTAATGATAGGCCTTATTATGACATGCGTGTATGCTGAAATGGTGCTTTGTTATCCACGGAAAGGGGAATGGGGTAATATTATTTCATTCGAATTGTATTCCGCTCTGAGTCTGTTTGCACATCGTCATTACCTTAAGCCCTGCATTCTTACTGTACAGGCTGGCAATGCCGGCGGTGAAATTAAAAATGCACTCATGGGTAAAAAGTAATCGGATACTCGGAGAACTTTAGAACGGGTTCAAAAGGCATAGGCGCTTAGATGATAGCCTGTTCTTGTTTACCCAGTGCATAGAAATAGCTTGGGCAGAAAACAGACCTCTGTATTTAGCCTTCCTGGACATAAGCGGTGCATGCGACAACGAGGGAACTCCTGTGGAACGTATTAAAAGATGAAGCTATCGGTCATGAGGTAATTGATTTTCTACAGGAAATATGTCGAGAAAATAAAGTTGAAATTACATGGGAAGGGATAGAAAGTACGACAACTGTCAAAGTACACAAAGGATTAAGGCAAGGTTGTCCTGTGTCAACGTTGCTGTTCGTGCTTTATATGATAAATATGGAAAGAAGGCTACAAGGAAGTCATCCTGTGTCTGAAGCCCCACCAGTGGCTGTGTTTGAAACAGCCACCTGCGGGGGCAGTGGCACATCGCTTAACCGCTGCACCACTGCTCCAGGAGTGGTACGAGGGCTCCCCGCGACCTATGAATGTTGAGTAGAGAATTATCAATTCCGCATATATTAGACATGTAGGCGGAATTCCTAGACGGCAAAGAACGAGAACTTGTGCGGGAGGGATCTCTAATGCTGCCGCATAGTACTCTATCTTAAGGGTAGCTTAAGCGTTATGTGACGGTGAAAGAGAGAACAGTGTCCGTGTCTACGATGCAACAGGCAAGGAGGACCGCAGGCCGTTGAAGAGGCCCATTAACGCTATCGCGTCATACCCTTAAGGCAGAGCCTAGGAGTCCACTCACGTTTCTACTTCCTTCTATCTCGTTTACTCCTTTACGACCTCAAGATATGAAAGACTAACTCCCACGATGCTGCCACCACCTACAAACTAGCACGAATTTGTTGTAAAATTTTAAAACAAGCGCGATTCCACTTAGGCCCCCCACAGAAGGAGTCTTCTTTAGTGCTCCCATGCTGGATTACTAGAGGCGCCCTCCTCTGGGTTATGAAAACTCGCCTTTAGGAGGCAGTGAAAACCCAATGCAACTTTATAGCTTAAGCCATGACGAGATGTAAGCTCGGAAAGGAGCCAGCAAACGCGTTTCGCAGATACGACTGTTTTAAATAGAGCTCTTCTATAAGGGTCTTGACAGTGGGCACAGCAAGAAAATTGACACCCCAGCTAAGGCAGCGTGACGGAAAATTCATCCCATGCTCTTACATCACCAGGGTCTGTTACCGCCGGCTTTCTCATTACATATGAAAGAGGAAACGCTACACACCCGGTTTTTCAGGCGAAACCATAATTAAGTCGTACGGTAAACCCTCTGATTTTTTTACGGGCAAGAATCGTATGCCGTATGGGTCAAGGGGTAACTGTTTCTTTACATTGAGAGACCGGAAGCTGGCAAAGTGGGTGAGGGAACAAACGCGGGTTAAAGACATCCTTGTCGAAATCAAGTTGAAGAAATGGGCTTGGGCAAGGCATGTGTTGCGAAGGCAAGATAACCGCTGGTCCTTAAGGGTAACGGAGTTGATTCGAAGAGAAGGCAAGAGTAGCAGGGGGAGGAAGAAGGTTAGGTGGGCGGATGAGATTAAGAAGTTTGCAGGCATACCGTGGCCACGGCCGGCAAAAGACGGGGTTAATTGGAGAGACACGGGAGAGGCATTTGCATTGCAGTGGGCGTAGTCAGGCTGATGATGATAATGATGCATAAGAAGCAGTTGGTTGTCCAGGGTATGTAGATGCCTTTATTATGAAGACAGGTCTTAACGGAAAGTGTATTTGTGTGCAGTTGAAAGAAGGTTTTCCTGCAGGTGGTATTGGAATTTTCTTTACTCTGTTAAGTACATCCTGTCCAGGGCCTTCATGATTTGGTAAACGGTAAAAATGCACTGATAGGATGTTGTCAAATAGGTTCTTTTAAACTTTCTTCTTGCTGACGCTGCAGAGGTACTCTTGTGAAAACCATGCGTTTAGAAATCTATACGAGAGCACCACTTCGCGCAGAGGCCCAGCCACGGCTCAGCGCATGTTTTCACATGATGTCACAACAAATTCTGGCAGCAGTCGGCGTAGCCATTACTTCAGGACTGTACGTAGAAACTGGTCATTTTGGTCACGTAAATTAACTATAAGCGTGGCACAATCTGTCGCAAAAACAAGTCAACAAGAACTAACCCACCTTTCTTGACCGGACAAAACAAATTTGTTCCACTGGTCCTCTCCTAGTCGAAGCCCAAATGAAAACAGCAAAAATACGATGAATTTTTTGTATGTTAACTCGCGATGCACATAACGCATTCATTACATACTAGATCTTGGAGACAGCGGCTCATGAGAACATTGACAGCTGCCTGCCTTGCCACGCCTCTGCCTTTTCCTTTGCACTCAACCCTTGCTGAGAGCAGTACGCTTCAGGACCGCGGTAACAATCAAATGGTACACCGAGGTATTGCGTTGGAACAGTCAACCACTGCAACCTAGAGAAATGCTCTGGCATGATTTCTCATTCGCCATTCTAAAAGCCAGAACTCTTGTCCTAGTTGGTATGGGCTCCAATATAATCGCAAAACCGTTCAAAAAACGTCGTGGCTTGTTTAAAGCTCTCTCTGTGCGAGTAAAAGACGCCAATACAATCTACGTAAGAAAATATCTTAACATGGGCCGCTTGCAGCCTAAAACCTGTTATGGCTTCATTATTTGCGATCGTCAAACGCAGCGGCTCGAAGTAAACTGCAAACAACAAGTGCGACACTGGGCATCCCTGCCTCACCGACAAGCGAACGCACGGATTGTCGGTAAGGTCACCATTGACAGTAATATGCGTTGTATAATTCATGTACGCCATTTTGACGCCCTGTAGTATTATGCGGCCCACAAGCTGCATTAACGCCAAAGCATGAACACCTACTTTCAGTCGAAGCAAGATGCCCGTACCGTGCACAGCATAAACTTCGTGCTCTTATTGCTACAAACAGAAAACAACGCGAATGAACAGAACGACTGGAATCGCCCTACACATTATTCATGAACTTTAGAGCAAAATTGCAAATAAACCAAGTATTGCAGAGCAGTGCAATGCACTGCAGTACAGTACAGGCCTCTTGGGGTCATTGTCTCGTCAAGAGTAGACTGTGTGGGGACCTGCCCTGCAGCCCCTGAGTTTGCTTTCCCGCGAGGCACCGTGCAGCGGCGGTCTCACCTCGAGGCTGAGCGCATTCCCTTGTGAGTTACCTTAACTGGCAGGAGAGGGCGCCGGCATCGCTGCGCGGAGACTGCCAAAGCCCGCGCGCGGGAGAGGGGGCAGGGGGGCTTCGGCGGGGATCATCGGCGCAAGCGGACGCGTCGCTGGCGGCTCCGCTCTTCGCCGGCGGGGCGAAGAAGCGACGGGGAGACAGGCTCCAGTACTCGTCCCGTCCGGCCTGCGGAGTTTATATCCCTTGCCCTAGCGCGGGCGAACATTCGCTCGGAACCTTGCTGGTGAGTCGGACGACCTCGATTCATTAGCGTACCTTGTTGCTAGCTGCCGTTATTGTTTCTGTAGCAATAAATGCCTGTTTGTGTCAGCCAATGTGTCGTTCCTTTGTTCCCCCAGAGCAAGGCCCGCCGTGGTTGGCGTGCGCTCGGTAGCGTACGCGATCACGGGGTGGGGTCCGGGCGGCTTTGAATCGTGTCAGCCGCGATTGAGTGGGGAGAACGTACTTATCTTCCCCATTCAACCCCACATCTGACAGCCCAACGTGGGGCCTGCTCTTGGAACAATGGACGACTGTCGGTTCGGTTCGAGGAACGCTCTTTGTCCGGACTTGACAAGTGCTAGGCCTAGAGTGAATTTTGATCGCTAGGACCTGCGGCATGCTTTCTTGAGTGCGAGGTGTATTGCGCTGCAGCATGTTTGAACTTTTCGACATGCTCAGCACATTTTTTTCCCTGGAGATTCTTCGCGAGAATCACTTGGTCCGCATCGAGAGAGCGCCAGGCCTAGCGCCCGCGGAGTCGCCGAGCACGAAGCGAGTGAGTACGGAAGCCGCGTGGGTGGTCCGAGTTTCTGTATATATTTTCTCTACTGTCTCTTTTTCGACTCTGGGAGTCGTGGCTCCGGGAGCCGGGTGGCCTGGGGCCACGGGTGCCGCTACGAGCTCGCTGGTATTGCAGCTTGGCACCGGGCGCTCTGACACCGTCCGATACGGTGGGCGCCGACCGCTCAGAAGCTGCTTTGTGCAGTGAGCGGGGTAGGACCACCCGACAAAGCTGACGTCTCCTCGCGGCTGCGCGCACATAACCCGTTTCGGGTCTTTGTTGTGGTCACGGTCGTTGTCGGAGTGGTAGTTAGGCCTGAGGCTTTTCGGAGCTGCCTGCACCACGTTAAAAGAGACACGGCCACCGGACCGTGTCGTTGAGAGGGGGCGCACTTTGCTGCCCGCCCGTTTTTTTTTGTAACCTCGGACGAACTGAGCAGTCTCGTTTACCTCAAGAAATGGCTTTGTTCACTCGAACTTTGCGTTTGCACAGCCGCCGACACGTTTTGCTGGCGAGTTAGGCATTGTGCCACGAGGCCCTTGCGGATGCCGTTTCCCCTCCCGTGACCTACGTTAAAGGCACGCCGAGAGCGTTTCGGCAATTTTGCAGATCCGGTGGAGCCACCCAGGCTTGCTGACCGGTGCACATCGTCTCGCTGCCACCTTCTACGGCGGAGCGGCCTGTATCCTGTTCGCCGCATCCATCCGGGACAGCTGTGGCGAGACCAGTCAGCAGTCACCTCCGGCTGCTGCTGCCCTGGCGACTACTGCAGGATCCTGGCCTGCAGTTTTCCCACCGGCCTTCGATTCGCGGGCCTGCGGACACGGTAGTCCGCGGGCCATACAAGTCGTCCCAGCGGAGACCTTCACGCCGCCTTCGGAATACCGCGGAAGTCTGCGTGGACGCTGTCGGCGTGACCTCCGCTGCAAGACGTGCCTCAAGGACATGAAGACCAGGGGACTCTTCCATAGCATGTACCTTCAGGCGCGTGGGTCTATTTAAGGTTGGGGGGATGTGGGGACCTGCCCTGCAGCCCCCTGAGTTTGCTTTCCCGCGAGGCACCGTGCAGCGGCGGTCTCACCTCGAGGCTGAGCGCATTCCCTTGTGAGTTACCTTAACTGGCAGGAGAGGGTGCCGGCATCGCTGCGCGGAGACTGCCAAAGCCTGCGCGCGGGAGAGGGGTCAGGGGGGCTTCGGCGGGGATCATCGGCGCAAGCGGACGCGTCGCTGGCGGCTCCGCTCTTCGCCGGCGGGGCGAAAAAGCGACGGGGAGACAGGCTCCCGTACTCGTCCCGTCCGGCCTGCGGAGTTTAGATCCCTTGCCCTAGCGCGGGCGAACATTCGCTCGGAACCTTGCTGGTGAGTCGGACGACCTCAATTCATTAGCGTACCTTGTTGCTAGCTGGCGTTATTGTTGCTGTAGCAATAAATGCCTGTTTGTGTCAGCCAATGTGTCGTTCCTTTGTTCCCCCAGAGCAAGGCCCGCCGTGGTCGGCGAGCGCTCGGTAGCGTACGCGATCACGGGGTGGGGTCCGGGCGGCTTTGAACCGTGTCAGCCGCGATTGAGTGGGGAGAACATACTTATCTCCCCAAGTCAACCCCCACAACTGTTACATCTTTGTGTCGCCTCGGGAATAAAAGGCAGTCCATGGACGGCGCACTTGAGGAAAAGAAGCCGGAATCACCTCCATCCCCCTCGATAGCTCAGTTGGTCATTTTACTTCCGACTACCGAGTGTGGCGGACGCATGTAGGATGGGCTCCGCTGGAGCAGCGATAGCGGCCCAGGCCGGTCGCGGAAACAGGAATGCTGCAGCTGCAGATAACGAGTATCAATTTCTTTTGCCAAAATTGCCTACCGGACGTGTGGTGTGAAGTACTGTTTTTCTTCATGGCGATGTGCGACTTCGGCCCTACAATGTCGAGGACTTCCGTGATGCCCTGACCAAGAACGGAACTCTGCCTGACGTGGTTGCTAGGGGGGTGTACCAGGTTAACCACTTATGGGCTGTGACCCACAGCACTTCCGAGGCGACAAAGCGGGTGCTTGCCGTGAAGGAAATGCAAGTAAAAGGGGGACGGTACATGATCATCGACCCTGAGTATCAGCACGTCAAACTGCGGCTGCAGTGGATGCTCCCCGACGTTGATGACGAAGACATAAGGACGGCGTTAGCAGCGTTCGGAAAGACCACCGCCGTGAGCCGGGAACGGTGGCGAGTTCAAGGTATGACGGAAAAAGCCTCTGTTACAAGGACTGCTTTACTGAAGATGAAGCCATATTACAGTTGAGGACTTGCCTCATCAGCTAAGAGTTGCGGGAGAGGTGGCACTTGTGGTTGTGCCTGGTAGGCCTACCCAACGCCTGCGCGGTCGCGGCACTGGACACGTTAGGCGAGAATGTAGAATTCCTCGCTATACGAAATGCAAGCGTTTTGTTCATGGTGAGGCTGACTTCGTTCGCACTTACGCATCGGCAACGGGAGCTGCGTTCGACAACGAGAAGGCGGAATTGCAAATGGATGCCGCTGAAGCTGAGGAGGCGGCCAATAGGGGGGGGGGGGGGGGGCAGGGGAAGTGGAGAAGGCATCAGTAGCCACGGTCTCCTCACCATCTTCTGCGGAGGACACCGAGCCGCCCAGTGACCAAGAGGAGGAACCTGAACTGCCAGGATCCATGGCAACCAAAATGGTAGAGGACGGTGGACCTGCAGGCGTTTCAAAAGCCGAGGTGCCCTGACTTGCGTGTAGCGAGGAGGGCATGGATGACAGCGACGGCCGCTTGGCGACGATTAGTGCGTCCTGATGATCTGAATCTCAACGAAGCGGCCAACGAGACTACCGCCAGTGGAGAAGAGCCTCAAGCGAAAGCTGCTCAGGCCCGGAGGCCCGATTTCAAGCCGCGCCCGAACTTTTCAGCTGAGAGGCGAGTCGCCGCAAGTTCACCTTTGCGGCAAGGCCAGGGCGATTGACCTGATGACTCTGGCGGTTAACAGAGCGTCTAGCAATACGCTGGACGTGAAAGGTAAGCGCCATGCTCTCTGTCTCTTCACTTCGTTGTCGAAATGGCTCCTCTACGTTGCCTGAAAATAGCCACACTTAATGTAAGGGGATTGGCGGGGAAAAGAAAACCGAGCCAAGTGTATCGACTTATAAATGACTACGACATTGATGTGTTGGCGGTACAAGAAACTAAAGTAGACGGAGAGGAAGAGACCGAGAGCATGGTGCAGCATTTCACTTCTAGGTATTACGCGATAGTTGTTCATGCAGTCGGAACGTCGGCTGGGTGTGTGCTCTTCTATAGAAAGCTATGGTTGTTCAGGCTTACGCGACATGTTCTTATGGACGATTTATTGTGCTTTATTATGCTTACTTGGATGTGGAGGGGAGAATAATCTGCCTTTAAGCACCTAACAAGGTCGAAGAGAGGGCAGACTTTTTTTGAAAACGGTGAGCAGTACTGTGCAGTGGTGAGCAGCCCTGTCTAGAGCGCGCCGACTGTGCTCTGCTTAAGCAAGTCAGCGCCATCTAACGTTAGGCTCTGGGTTTGAGTTATGCGTACCTTGTGCATGCGTGGCCAAAATAAATCGGTGCCTGCTCGTGGGTCCTCGGCGTTATTTCCACTCAGTGCTTGCGCTTCACGCAGCTAGGGCCGTGTTAAATGATATGTAACAGCGGTAGAAAAAACAACGCGTTTTGCGCGCATCACGAGGCGGCTATAGGCAATCAAGTGCAAGTGATAGCGGCAGCGTGGCCCTGGCTGCACGAAACGAACTCGCAAGGTGGGGGCTGGACAAGGAAGCGATTAGCAGGCATCCCTCTGCTTTTGCTGCGCATGCGCACGGGACGCTTAACTCAAACCCGCAGAGCACCGTCGGCGCGCTCTAGACAGGGCTGCTCAACACTGCACTGCCGAAAGGCAATTGATTGTCATCGGTGATTTCAACTGCCTTGGCTGCGCGTGGCAAAACAAGCGATAGCATATTCAGATACCTAAGTTTGGTTTATAGGGGTTTAACGTTCCAAAGCAACTCAGGCAATGAGAGACGCCGTAGTGAAGGGCTCCGAAAATTTCGACCACCTGGGGTTCTTTAACGTGCACTGGCATCGCACAGTACACGGGCCTCTAGAATTTCGCCTCCACCGAAATTCGACCGCCGCGGCCGGGATCGAACCCGCGTCTTTCAGGCCGGCAGCCGAGCGCCATAACAACTATGCCACCGCGGCGGCTCCACATACCCAAGTACCGAAATAATGCCCGCGTTAGTAGATAAATGGAATATTTAAGATGTGGCTGACTGTTTAGAAGGTGAGCGGGATGTGCAATTTACGCACTTTCAGCGGTCAAGTCACGCACGTCTGCACCGTATTTATATCGCGGTAGACCTGCTTCCAAGATGTAACAATTACGAGGTTGTACTTGTGTCCTTTTCGGACCACTGTTTGGTATATAGTGTAGGCTAGGCAAAAGAAAACAGGACAATGCATTTAATTGGAACTTGCGGAAATTTAATAAGTTGTTAATGTGCGAACGTTTTTATGCCTACATAAAAGAAGAAATTTGCAAAGTAGTGCCTAATTCAAGAGAAAAGTTATGGCAGCAGTGGGAACTATGTAAGCAGCAAATTAAAATGAAAGCAATTGAAAAGGCTAGCTGCATGAAAAAATAGGAAAATAATTAAGGAAAAGAATTGAAGAGAACTTCTGCGGAAACTAATCGAGCAGGAGAGTAAAGCTCCTGGTCTGGATTTATGACGTGAAGAAAATTAAACAAAAGCTAGAAGTTACGGAACAAGAGCGTTATCGCGGTGCGCTCGTGCGTGCGATAGCCGAAGAGGCGGTTTTCGGTGAAGCACCAACAAAACGAGTATTGGGCATGGAAAAAGCCCGGGCAGAGCGCAATCGTTGAAATGGTAGGTGTCATAGCAGATGGGGAGGTGTCATAGCAGATGACGAAGCGCATATAAAGCAAGCTTTTGGTGAATACTATCAGTCGCTCTTGGCAAAACATGACGTAGACATTGACACATTCAAGGACAAGTTTCTAGGAGCAATGCCAAGAATAGGTTACGAACAGAAACAGATATTAGAGGATCCAATTACTGAGCCTGAAGTGCAAAAAGCGATAGACAATTTAAACACGGGTAAGTCGCCTAGACCTGACGGTTTAAGTGTGGCTTTCTATCAAGCCTTTAATCAAGACATTTCCCCTTCGCTAACTGCACTCTTTAATGATGCATATGACTTACAAGCACTACCTCCTTCTTTTGGCTTATCTCACACTGTCCTAATTCCGAAAACGGAAGACAGCGAAAAGTTAAAGCAGGTTACATACAGCCTACAGGCGGAGTTCACTTCACGAACGTGGACTACAAATTATATTATGAAGGTGCTCGAAAGGCGGTTACAAAGGGTAATGAACGTGATAGTAGGTGCTCATCAGACATGCGGCATCAAAGGCCGTTCTATTATGTCTAATATTCATAAAGCAAGATGTGTTCTTGAGTGTTGCAATATTACAGACAGTCGTGTTGCTATTCTTCAGTTAGACCTGGAAAAGACTTTTGATTGCGTGGCACATGAACTTTTGTTTTTAATTTTGGATCAAGTGAATGTTGGATCAGTCATCAGGGAGGAAGTGGCCATGGCGTATCGCAACTGCAGAACTAGACTAATACTAAATAAGAGTTTGGGGGCCCCCTTAAGCGTGAAGCATTCGGTGCGCCAGGGCTGGCCCCTCAGCCCTCTTTTGTTTGGTGTATACATAGAAGCCCTGTGTTTGAGCATAATACAGAATGACGGTATTCAATGTTTTAGGCTACAAGCGACCGGAATTAAGTCGCTGGCTTATGCGGACGATGTAGCCGTTTTCGCGGTTGATTATGAGAGCGTAAGAAAGGCCATTGATTGTGTTCGGCAATTTAGTCAATCGACAGGAACTCAAGTAAATTGGGCAAAATGTACTGGCTTCTGGTACGGTGTATGGCCAACGACCCCAGTTAACTTTGCGAACGTGTCATGGGTGCCGAGCTCAATGAAGTACTTACGTGTACCACTGGAATGTTATCGAGACAGCGAACCGTATTGGAACGGGCAATTGGAAGACACACGTGCAAAAGCTGACAGGTGGAAAGGGGCTCGGTTATGACTTTCGCGAGAGCTACAGTGTGCAACTTATTCTTCATCAGCAAGCTGTGGTACGTGATGCAGGTACCGCACTGTTCACGAACTAACGTGCATTAATTGCACCGCATTTTTGCGGTGTTTGCTTGAGCCTTGAGCTGGGAACGATGCAGCCGCACAAATTCGTTTAGAAGTGTAAAAGATGGAGGCCTATAGGCCTGGGCCATCTGTTTTTGCGCCATATCGTGAGCAGGTTTTTATTTTTTCGTGATGCGAGTGACCCCTTCTTGCGTACAATCTGTCAAGTAAGGCTGGGCCGTGCGTTGCCAGAATGCATTGTGGGAACAGATAACATTCAAGGTCGGATTTTTGGATACAGCAGAGAAGTGGTTATGAGTGTTAGATTTTTAGCTGGTCGTTTTTCACAGCAGTATCTCTCAACTGTAAAAAGGAAAACACTCTATCGGGATTTACGTGATGTTGTTCTGCCTGGACCATTGTACAGGGCCATGTACTGTGGAGGCCAGGGCGGCAGTGTGTTGAGGCGTGTGAAGGAAATGCTGGTGCCACCGGCCGCTAAATCTTTCTTTTTTAAGTTACACGCAGAAACAATGGCCGTGAAAGCATTTATGGAGAAAAAGGGAATGTTTCTACCTTGGGGCTCAGTTTGTCTGATTTGCAAGAAGCCAGAGACAATCGATCATGTATTCTTGCACTGCTGGGAAGGCGTCTACTTCTGGGATGTCTTGCAAAGAACGCTGAATAAAGACTTGCCTCTAGACACGTATATGGAATACGGTATCTGCTTCTACAAAACGAAGAGGGCGTACCTTGTGACACAATAATGCTTTTGTAGCGAGAGCTACACCGGGCTACCAGTCGAACATTTCGCGCTACATGAGAGAGGACAGTTGTGCGCATGCGCCGTTATCATGGCAACCGAAGAGGAGCTAAGTGCGGCGTGTGTTTCGCCGTCGCCGCGGCCGCGTGCCCGCTCCACCGTCCAAGCCGAGCGTGACGTCTCTCAGATGAGCAGTTCTGCGCATGCGCCAATACCATGGTAACCAGAGAGACCCCACAGCTGCGCCGCGTTCTTCCTCGCCGCCTCACCGCACGCCACTCTATCACCCGAACCCCGCGTCGCATGCGCAGCATTGCGTATAAAAGGCGGGGATGTAATGGGCGTCTGTATCACAACGTTTGACATGCATGCAGAGAAGGTGAGTCCAGCCGCTGCTAAACGGCGGTATAGACAAGAGAAGATTAACTCTTTCGATCCTGAGGTTGTCGCGTGGCAGTTGGCTTGAACCAAATAACAACGCTGGAATCTGTACGTGAAACAAGGTGTCACCGTTGTCAGACATCTCCCTTCGATCACGGTGCATAATGATGAAGCCTGCTGTGTTCGGCTTCTGGAAAGCGGCATTATCATCCAAGGAGTCTACGCGGCACCGGGAACATTTGTCAAGCAGACGATTTATGTGGTTGCCACGTGTATACCAGTCCACGGCACGGTTTTAAAGTTGTGTGTGACTTTGGGTGATTTCAACAAGAAACGGGATTCTCTTAGTCAGTGTATGAAAGAAAAGTATGACTTTAGTTTAGCTTCGGGCCCTCAACCAGACTACACAATGGAAAACTACTATACAGCTTGAATACTAAAGAGGCTCTACCAGGCTCTACCGCTGCATGCTACTTCACAGATCATCGGACAGACTTCATCTCGGTCACGCAAAATGAATAAAAGATGTGTATACCCAATGTATCGTGCTAAACATACAGTAACCGCAACAAGCTCAGCCAGGGAAACGTACCTCTCGCTACGTATATGCTGGCTTAGCCGAGCTAAGCCACTGCCAATTTTTGGGTCTCCACGCTATTTGGAGCTCGCGAATGGCTGGTTACTACTGTGAACCGGATGCGAGGCCTGCCCGAATTTAGTTCCGTGAGAGTGTGCACTGGTTCATTGAAATACGAAAAACGGCCGATCGAGTTCCTGAATGGCTCTCGAGGGTAAAGCCCTTGCTGTCCCTGAGGGACTTTTAACATGAGGCCAGCAGAGCGGGTGGTTCTTTTTGTACATCTTTCAGGTAAGCCAAGGGAAACGTATTATTTAGAAACTATTGCCGGCAGTTAACGGTGTCACATGAAGATTTTCAGTTGCAATACAAGTCGCTTTGGGCCGTTGTCTCGTCAAGAATAAACTGTTATCCCATTGCGCCGACTCCGAAATAAATTGCTGCTCACGGCGTACTTGAGGAAAAGAAGCCGGTATTGCCTACATCCCCGTCGATAGCTCAGTTGGTCATCGTAAATGAAATGGAGAGGCTGCTCGAGGAGCGGCCCAGTCTTTTTGCCGTTCAGTGGGAAGAGTGGCTAAAAAGAAAAACCATAGAAAAGAGTTGCTCCAACCGACACAAAGAAAAACAAGAAGAAAAAGCAGCGCGCGAGCAACTGCAGTTTTTATTAAGCATGGAAAGCTCCGAGCCCGGGAGATATGCAAAAGATATAAGGGATGTGAAAAGCCAGCTTGAAAGACTTGACAGTGAAAGGTATAAAGCAGCAGTTATACGCGCAAGGGCACAAAAACTGTGGGCCGGTGAAACGCTGACAAAGCGAGCCTTAACAGATGAAAAGCGGTACGCTAGGCAGAAAGAAATCTTGCAGATAAGAAATGGTGCTGAAATTTCATGTGATGCCAATGTAATCCAGCAGTCATTTCAAAAGTACTTCAACGACCTTCTTGGCCAAGTAAGAGAGATTGGTGATGCTTTCTCTTCAGAATTTTTGTCGTTCATGCCAAGACTTGAGGATGATGTAAAGGAGAGCCTTGAGGTACCCATAACTGAGAATGAAATAGAATCTGCAATTAACGACTTACAGACCGGTAAAGCTCCAGGACCTGATGGGCTGGGCGCCGAGTTTTACAAAACATTTAAGCCCATAGTCGCTCAGTTACTGCTAAGAGTGCTGGATGAGGCGTATGAACGTGAGCAAGTACCGCTGTCATTCACCACATCGCACATTGTGTTGATCCCAAAATCAGATGACCCAGAGAAGCGATTGTTGGTGGGGTCCTATAGCCCGATAAGCCTCACCAACGTTGACTACAAAATACTCATAAATGTCCTCGCTAGGAGATTCCAGAGCGTAATAACAAAAATTGGTTAGACCGCACCAGACTTGCGGAATCAAAGGACGCAGCATTGCGACGAATGTACACGTCGCACGTACTGTATTGGAATGCTGTGATGCGATGGGGGACCGCATTGCTATGATGCAGCTGGATTTGGCAAAAGCCTTTGATCGCCTGTCACATGATGTACTTTTTCACATATTAGAGCACGGTAACGTTGGCCGCATTATCATAGAAGGCGTCAGAATGGCATATGCAAACTGTACCACGCGCATTGTTCTAAATGGTGACCTCACAGATAGGCTGGCAGTGCGTTCGTCAGTAAGGCAGGGATGCCCTCTGCCGCCCATTTTGTTTGCGGCTTACCTAGAGTCACTATGTTCAGCTATTGCCAAAAGTGACCGCATCTCGGGTTTTCGATTGCAGTCGGCACATGTCAAAATCCTCGCTTATGCGGACGATATCGCAGTATTCTGTTCCAATCGAGACAGTATTACTGAAGTGATCAGTATCGTTGATAAATTTTGTAAGCAAACGGGGTGTATGGTAAACTGGGAAAAGAGCTCTGGATTTTGGCACGGTGATTAGGAAACGAGGCCTGATCACTTCTCCCGGCTGCGATGGTCTTGCCTGCCAACGCAATATCTCGGCGTCCCCCTTAACTGTAATCGAGACATAATTGAAAGTTGGAACGAGCAATGCTCAAGGGCGAGGGAGAAAGCAGATGCATGGCAAGGGAGGTAGTTATCAATGTTTTCACGCGCCTCCATCTGCAACCTTTTCCTTGTTTCGAAAATGTGGTACATGATGAATGTTCTGTGTGCGAGTCGGGCCAGCATTCGAAAGATGCATCGCGTGTTTGCTGTGTTTCTTTGGGCGTCAAGCTGGGAGAGAACTAGCCGTACCAATTTGTTTCTTTCGGTTAAACGAGGAGGGCTCGACCTCGTGCACCTATTCTTGCGCCAAGTTGTGTCGCGTTTTATCTTTCTCCGAGATCATAGGGATCCTTTTCTGCGCACTGTCATCCAAGTAAGGTTGCAGAGACTCCTCCCAGAAATCGTTGTCTCATGCTGTGAAGGTATGTGCGGTGCTGTCAACGGGTACATGCGAGAAATCGTACTTCCTTTTCGACTACTGTACGCGCGTTTTTCACTTGAGTACTTGTGTAATGTTTCCAAAAAGGAGTTGTATAAGAATTTTCTGTAAACAATGCTGCCGATTCCCATTTATCGCTTACCGCACCGTGGAGGCCCAGGACAAGACGTCTTAAAACGAATTAAAAGAATGCCGGTTAAACCAACCGTAAAAACATTCTTCTTTAATTTACATTGTAATAAACTTCCTGTTAAGACGTGGCTGCATGAAAAGGGGATTTTCGTCCCATGGACGACCAACTGCCTACTATGCAAAAAGCCTGAAATGGTGGAGCACGTGTTTCTTGAATGTTGGGACCCAATTTTTCATTGGGATCTCCTCCAACGAACCGTGAAAAAAGATTTTCCCCTGCATCCATATGGCATCAGGTTTTTGTCAATCACAAACGAAGGAGGAGTGCCATATGATTTAATCATGCTCTTGGGCCTCCACAGCCTTTGGGGGACACGAATGCAAGTGCGACATGCCGATGTTAATGTCCGTTCCGTGCCAGATAACTTTATTGAAGGTGTTGTGAGCCTGAGAGAAGTGCATCGTGCGCAAGCTGAACCGCCCGAATGGACCACTGTCCTGGACGACTTAGTTGTCTTGAGAAGATTTTAACCTCTCCCGTGTCAGCCAAGTAGGCTGCTGCTGTTTTTATCATTTCTACTTTTGTTTTAGCATGTAAGAATTGGCAATAAAGAAAAAAAAACGTCGATAGCTCAGTTGGTAGAGCGGTGGACTGTAGAGGTCTCGTGCTATGGACATCCATATGTCGCTGGCTCGAATCCGGCTCGACGGAGTGTGCTTTTCTTTTTGGAAACTATTGCCGGCAGCTTAACGGCGTCACATGAAGATTTTCAGTTGCAATACAAGTCGCTTTGGGCCCTTGTCTCGTCAAGCATAAACTGTTACACCGTTGCGCCGACTTCGGAATAAATTGCTGCTCGCGGTGTACCTGAGGAAAAGAAGCCCGTTTCGCTTTCATCCCCGTCGATAGCTCAGTTGGTAGAGCGGTGGACTGTAGAGGTCTCGTGCTATGGACATCCATAGGTCGCTGGTTCGAATCCGGCTCGACGGAGTGTGCTTTTCTTTTTGGAAACTATTGCCGGCAGCTTAACGGCGTCACATGAAGATTTTCAGTTGCAATACAAGTCGCTTGGGGCCCTTGTCTCGTCAAGCATAAACTGTTACACCGTTGTGCCGACTCCGGAATAAATTGCCGCTCGCGGTGTACTTGAGGAAAAGAAGCCCGTTTCACTTTCATCCCCGTCGATAGCTCAGTTGGTAGAGCGGTGGATTGTAGAGGTCTCGTGCTATGGACATCCATAGGTCGCTGGTTCGAATCCGGCTCGACGGAGTGTGCTTTTCATTTTGGAAACTATTGCCGGCAGCTTAACGGCGTCACATGAAGATTTTCAGTTGCAATACAAGTCGCTTGGGGCCCTTGTCTCGTCAAGCATAAACTGTTACACCGTTGCGCCGACTCCGGAATAAATTGCCGCTCGCGGTGTACTTGAGGAAAAGAAGCCCGTCTCGCTTTCATCCCCGTCGATAGCTCAGTTGGTAGAGCGGTGGACTGTAGAGGTCTCGTGCTATGGACATCCATAGGTCGCTGGTTCGAATCCGGCTCGACGGAGTGTGCTTTTCTTTTTGGAAACTATTGCCGGCAGCTTAACGGCGTCACATGAAGATTTTCAGTTGCAATACAAGTCGCTTGGGGCCCTTGTCTCGTCAAGCATAAACTGTTACACCGTTGCGCCGACTCCGGAATAAATTGCCGCTCGCGATGTACTTGAGGAAAAGAAGCCCGTCTCGCTTTCATCCCCGTCGATAGCTCAGTTGGTAGAGCAGTGGACTGTAGAGGTCTCGTGCTATGGACATCTATAGGTCGCTGGTTCGAATCCGGCTCGACGGAGTGTGCTTTTCTTTTTGGAAACTATTTCCGGCAGCTTAACGGCGTCACATGAAGATTTTCAGTTGCAATACAAGTCGCTTTGGGCCCTTGTCTCGTCAAGCATAAACTATTACACCGTTGCGCCGACTTCGGAATAAATTGCTGCTCGCGGTGTACTTGAGGAAAAGAAGCCCGTTTCGCTTTCATCCCCGTCGATAGCTCAGTTGGTAGAGCGGTGGACTGTAGAGGTCTCGTGCTATGGACATCCATAGGTCGCTGGTTCGAATCCGGCTCGACGGAGTGTGCTTTTCTTTTTGGAAACTATTGCCGGCAGCTTAACGGCGTCACATGAAGATTTTCAGTTGCAATACAAGTCGCTTTGGGCCCTTGTCTCGTCAAGCATAAACTGTTACACCGTTGCGCCGACTCCGGAATAAATTGCCGCTCGCGGTGTACTTGAGGAACAGAAGCCCGTTTCGCTTTCATCCCCGTCGATAGCTCAGTTGGTAGAGCGGTGGACTGTAGAGGTCTCGTGCTATGGACATCCATAGGTCGCTGGTTCGAATCCGGCTCGACGAAGTGTGCTTTTCTTTTTGGAAACTATTGCCGGCAGCTTAACGGCGTCACATGAAGATTTTCAGTTGCAATACAAGTCGCTTGGGGCCCTTGTCTCGTCAAGCATAAACTGTTACACCGTTGCGCCGACTCCGGAATAAAATGCCG
The DNA here is from genome assembly GCA_030143305.2 of Amblyomma americanum. NCBI lineage: Eukaryota > Metazoa > Arthropoda > Arachnida > Ixodida > Ixodidae > Amblyomma > Amblyomma americanum. The sequence goes on from JARKHS020005461.1 coordinate 204,841, forward strand.
CTCGCGGTGTACTTGAGGAAAAGAAGCCCGTTTCGCTTTCATCCCCGTCGATAGCTCAGTTGGTAGAGCGGTGGACTGTAGAGGTCTCGTGCTATGGACATCCATAGGTCGCTGGTTCGAATCCGGCTCGACGGAGTGTGCTTTCTTTTTGGAAACTATTTCCGGCAGCTTAACGGCGTCACATGAAGATTTTCAGTTGCAATACAAGTCGCTTGGGGCCCTTGTCTCGTCAAGCATAAACTGTTACACCGTTGCGCCGACTCCGGAATAAATTGCCGCTCGCGGTGTACTTGAGGAAAAGAAGCCCGTTTCGCTTTCATCCCCGTCGATAGCTCAGTCGGTAGAGCGGTGGACTGTAGAGGTCTCGTGCTATGGACATCCATAGGTCGCTGGTTCGAATCCGGCTCGACGGAGCGTGCTTTCTTTTTGAAAACTATTTCCGGCAGCTTAACGGCGTCACATGAAGATTTTCAGTTGCAATACAAGTCGCTTGGGGCCCTTCTCTCGTCAAGCATAAACTGTTACACCGTTGCGCCGACTCCGGAATACATTGCCGCTCGCGGTGTACTTGAGGAACAGAAGCCCGTTTCGCTTTCATCCCCGTCGATAGCTCAGTTGGTAGAGCGGTGGACTGTAGAGATCTCGTGCTATGGACATCCATAGGTCGCTGGTTCGAATCCGGCTCGACGGAGTGTGCTTTCTTTTTGGAAACTATTTCCGGCAGCTTAACGGCGTCACATGAAGATTTTCAGTTGCAATACAAGTCGCTTGGGGCCCTTCTCTCGTCAAGCATAAACTGTTACACCGTTGCGCCGACTCCGGAATAAATTGCTGCTCGCGGTGTACTTGAGGAAAAGAAGCCCGTTTCGCTTTCATCCCCGTCGATAGCTCAGTTGGTAGAGCGGTGGACTGTAGAGGTCTCGTGCTATGGACATCCATAGGTCGCTGGTTCGAATCCGGCTCGACGGAGTGTGCTTTTCTTTTTGGAAACTATTGCCGGCAGCCTAACGGCGTCACATGAAGATTTTCAGTTGCAATACAAGTCGCTTGGGGCCCTTGTCTCGTCAAGCATAAACTGTTACACCGTTGCGCCGACTCCGGAATAAATTGCCGCTCGCGGTGTACTTGAGGAAAAGAAGCCCGTCTCGCTTTCATCCCCGTCGATAGCTCAGTTGGTAGAGCGGTGGACTGTAGAGGTCTCGTGCTATGGACATCCATAGGTCGCTGGTTCGAATCCGGCTCGACGAAGTGTGCTTTTCTTTTTGGAAACTATTGCCGGCAGCTTAACGGCGTCACATGAAGATTTTCAGTTGCAATACAAGTCGCTTGGGGCCCTTGTCTCGTCAAGCATAAACTGTTACACCGTTGCGCCGACTCCGGAATAAAATGCCGCTCGCGGTGTACTTGAGGAAAAGAAGCCCGTTTCGCTTTCATCCCCGTCGATAGCTCAGTTGGTAGAGCGGTGGACTGTAGAGGTCTCGTGCTATGGACATCCATAGGTCGCTGGTTCGAATCCGGCTCGACGGAGTGTGCTTTCTTTTTGGAAACTATTTCCGGCAGCTTAACGGCGTCACATGAAGATTTTCAGTTGCAATACAAGTCGCTTGGGGCCCTTGTCTCGTCAAGCATAAACTGTTACACCGTTGCGCCGACTCCGGAATAAATTGCCGCTCGCGGTGTACTTGAGGAAAAGAAGCCCGTTTCGCTTTCATCCCCGTCGATAGCTCAGTCGGTAGAGCGGTGGACTGTAGAGGTCTCGTGCTATGGACATCCATAGGTCGCTGGATCGAATCCGGCTCGACGGAGTGTGCTTTCTTTTTGGAAACTATTTCCGGCAGCTTAACGGCGTCACATGAAGATTTTCAGTTGCAATACAAGTCGCTTGGGGCCCTTCTCTCGTCAAGCATAAACTGTTACACCGTTGCGCCGACTCCGGAATAAATTGCCGCTCGCGGTGTACTTGAGGAAAAGAAGCCCGTTTCGCCTTCATCCCCGTCGATAGCTCAGTTGGTAGAGCGGTGGACTGTAGAGGTCTCGTGCTATGGACATCCATAGGTCGCTGGTTCGAATCCGGCTCGACGGAGTGTGCTTTCTTTTTGGAAACTATTTCCGGCAGCTTAACGGCGTCACATGAAGATTTTCAGTTGCAATACAAGTCGCTTGGGGCCCTTCTCTCGTCAAGCATAAACTGTTACACCGTTGCGCCGACTCCGGAATAAATTGCCGCTCCCGGTGTACTTGAGGAACAGAAGCCCGTTTCGCTTTCATCCCCGTCGATAGCTCAGTTGGTAGAGCGGTGGACTGTAGAGGTCTCGTGCTATGGACATCCATTGGTCCCTGGTTCGAATCCGGCTCGACGAAGTGTGCTTTTCTTTTTGGAAACTATTGCCGGCAGCTTAACGGCGTCACATGAAGATTTTCAGTTGCAATACAAGTCGCTTGGGGCCCTTGTCTCGTCAAGCATAAACTGTTACACCGTTGCGCCGACTCCGGAATAAAATGCCGCTCGCGGTGTACTTGAGGAAAAGAAGCCCGTTTCGCTTTCATCCCCGTCGATAGCTCAGTTGGTAGAGCGGTGGACTGTAGAGGTCTCGTGCTATGGACATCCATAGGTCGCTGGTTCGAATCCGGCTCGACGGAGTGTGCTTTCTTTTTGGAAACTATTTCCGGCAGCTTAACGGCGTCACATGAAGATTTTCAGTTGCAATACAAGTCGCTTGGGGCCCTTGTCTCGTAAAGCATAAACTGTTACACCGTTGCGCCGACTCCGGAATAAATTGCCGCTCGCGGTGTACTTGAGGAAAAGAAGCCCGTTTCGCTTTCATCCCCGTCGATAGCTCAGTTGGTAGAGCGGTGGACTGTAGAGGTCTCGTGCTATGGACATCCATAGGTCGCTGGTTCGAATCCGGCTCGACGGAGTGTGCTTTCTTTTTGGAAACTATTTACGGTTCGAATCCGGCTCGACGGAGTGTGCTTTCTTTTTGGAAACTATTTCCGGCAGCTTAACGGCGTCACATGAAGATTTTCAGTTGCAATACAAGTCGCTTGGGGCCCTTCTCTCGTCAAGCATAAACTGTTACACCGTTGCGCCGACTCCGGAATAAATTGCCGCTCGCGGTGTACTTGAGGAAAAGAAGCCCGTTTCGCCTTCATCCCCGTCGATAGCTCAGTTGGTAGAGCGGTGGACTGTAGAGGTCTCGTGCTATGGACATCCATAGGTCGCTGGTTCGAATCCGGCTCGACGGAGCGTGCTTTCTTTTTGAAAACTATTTCCGGCAGCTTAACGGCGTCACATGAAGATTTTCAGTTGCAATACAAGTCGCTTGGGGCCCTTCTCTCGTCAAGCATAAACTGTTACACCGTTGCGCCGACTCCGGAATAAATTGCCGCTCGCGGTGTACTTGAGGAAAAGAAGCCCGTTTCGCTTTCATCCCCGTCGATAGCTCAGTTGGTAGAGCGGTGGACTGTAGAGATCTCGTGCTATGGACATCCATAGGTCGCTGGTTCGAATCCGGCTCGACGGAGTGTGCTTTCTTTTTGGAAACTATTTCCGGCAGCTTAACGGCGTCACATGAAGATTTTCAGTTGCAATACAAGTCGCTTGGGGCCCTTCTCTCGTCAAGCATAAACTGTTACACCGTTGCGCCGACTCCGGAATAAATTGCCGCTCGCGGTGTACTTGAGGAAAAGAAGCCCGTTTCGCTTTCATCCCAGTCGATAGCTCAGTTGGTAGAGCGGTGGACTGTAGAGGTCTCGTGCTATGGACATCCATAGGTCGCTGGTTCGAATCCGGCTCGACGGACTGTTCTTTTTTTGGAAACTATTGCCGGCAGCTTAACGGCGTCCCATGAAGATTTTCAGTTGCAATACAAGTCGCTTGGGGCCATTGTCTCGTCAAGAATAAACTGTTACACCATTGCGCCGGCTCCGGAATAAATTGCTGCTCACGGCGTACTTGAGGAAAAGAAGCCGGTATTGCCTACATCCCCGTCGATAGCTGAGTTGCGGCGGGCGAGACGAATGCCGTGGAGACACCGCAACAGGACAAAATTGTTGCTGAGGAGGGCGTAACCATACGTGAACCAGCGCCTCGCCAGGACGCAGGGCCGAGGTCGGAGGGCGAGGTGAAATCCCCAGTCGCTACTGGGGCTCCTTCCATTCCTCCTGACCCTGTGAGCATGGACAAGTCTTCCGAGGAGGCTAACCTAGCGGCGGGAAAGCGCCCGCACGACGACGGTGAGAGCACGGCGCTTCAACAGGACGGCAACGGCGGAGACGAGCCGCCGTCCAAAGCCACAGGTATGAGGCGGCCGACCTTGAAGCCGCGGCCGAACACTTCGTCCGAAACACGGCAGGCGGGGAAACCGCCTCCGTAGTTTCATGCCTAGAGCCCGTTCTAGGGTCTGGGGATTTTTTTTTTAGGCGTGGCGCGAAGGCAGACACCATAAAATAAGGTGTTTTTTTTCTCTCGATATGGCTCTCATTTTAACTGAAGCACTGCGTGTAGCCACTTTAAACGTGCGAGGCCTTGCAGCAAGAAGGCGACAATGCCAGCTCAGTCGCCTTCTTCTAGACAACGATCTGCACGTAGTTGCAATACAAGAAACTAAAATTGAAAGCCAAGAAGCTACAGAACGTATGGTGTCCGTTTTCCGTACGCACTTTGAAGTATGTGTGTGTCATTCTGTAGGTGCCTCTGGCGGCTGCGTACTCTTTCTTCGCAATAATTTCGGTATTACGGTGCAGTCACTTTTCTCGTGTGATAGCGGCCGTCTTCTTGTCGCTGATTTTTTGTACTCTGGCGTTGAGTTCCGAGTTATTTGTGTGTATGCACCAAATGCGGAGTCCGAGCGAAGAGTGTTTTTTGACCGCTTTGAGACATACCTAAACTGTGACAAAGTACTAATCCTACTGGGAGATTTCAACTGCGTCTGTCAGGCTACCGATCGTGCAAGAAGTTCGTTTGTGAGAGATAGGATTGCTGATGTCTTGAACGAATTGGTCCATGGCCATAATTTAGAAGATATTGGAAGTGTTTTCACCAATGGCCCTTGTACACGGTATACCCATTTTCAGGGCAATAGCCATGCCCGATTGGACAGAGTGTATGTGTCGGCAGAACTTTTTTCACTATGCACATTGTATGATGTCAGACCTGTGGCTTTCAGTGACCAAGCCCTAGTGATTACAACCTTTGGCAGGCAGCAAAGCAAAAAGCGGTTTAATTGGCATTTATGGAGATTAAATAATAAGTTGTTGGAGGACGAAGGATTCGCTAAGGAAGTAAAGCAAGAACTAGAGAAGCTAATTAGAGCGCAACCGTCGAACTTCGCTGCAGAGTGGGAGGAGCTTAAGCAAAGGGTAAAAATAAGAGCGATTGAAAAAGGTACGCAGTTGAAATATGCCGAGAAACAAAAGGAAGCAGAGCTTCGTGAACAGCTTGAATACCTCACGTGTACAGAAAGCGCACAACCAGGCACATGCTTTAATGAAATCAGGGATGCCAAAGCCCAGCTGGAAAAAATGGACGCCGATAACTATACTGCGGCAGTTATTCGGGCGTGAACTGAGCAGCTATGGGTAGGGGAAACACCAACAAAACGAGCGATATCCGATGAAAAACGATACTCGTGCCGAAAGCAAATACGACAAATAAACACTGGGGCAGGGGTTTCGGCGTAATCAAGGAAACAATCTGTGATAACTTCAAAGATATGCTGGGTCATTCGCGGAAAGCGGAAAGGGGCTTCCATTGCGAATTTCTACCACTTATGCCGAAACTTGACGAAGAAATCAAAATACGGCTCGAACAGACGATTTCCTTGCAAGAAATAGAGGACGCGATAGATGCATTGCCAACCGGTAAAGCTCCTGGCCCCGACGGCCTGGGAGCAGCTTTCTACAAAGCTTTCAAAACTGCAATAGCCCAGATACTGCAAGTCATTGTCGTTGAAAGTTATGAGAAAAAACGTGTTCCGCTGTCCTTCACAACTTCGCACATAGTGCTCATTCCTAAAACCGATGATGCTGAAAAGCTCCTGATGGTGGGGTCTTATCGCCCGATAAGCCTCACAAACGTCGACTACAAGATTTTCATGAAGGTGTTGGCGAAGAGACTGCAGAGTGTTATAACATCGATTGTAGGCACGCACCAAACGTGTGGCATAAAAGGTCGAATTATCGCTACGAACATACACGTGGCGCGGTCCATACTAGAATGCTGTGACTCTTTTGATGACCGAGTGGCGATGATACAACTAGATCTGGCAAAAGCCTTTGACCGGGTGTCTCATGACGTCCTGTTTGCCGTACTAGAGCATGCGAATGTTGGCCGAATAATAACAGAAGGTGTTAGAATGGCATACGCAAACTGTACGACTCAGATTGTTGTGAATGGCGAACTCACTGGCAGCCTGCAAGTGCGATCTTCTGTAAGACAGGGTTGTCCCCTGTCGCCATTGCTGTTCGCGGCGTACCTTGAGCCACTTTGCTTGGCCATCCGGAATAATGAATGCATAACGGGTTTCAGGCTGCAATCAGCGCACGTAAAAATCTTGGCTTATGCTGATGACATCGCTGTATTTTGTGCAAATACAGAAAGTATTTCTGAGGTAACGAACGTAGTGCACAAATTTTGTAGCTGCACTGGAGCCCAGATCAACTGGGAAAAAAGCAACGGGTTCTGGCACGGTGGCTGGGACGTCACGCCTGAACACTATTCTCGGGTGCGCTGGTCCACCACTCCAGCGTTGTATTTAGGAGTACCTCTTGACAGTTACCGGGACCCAGATCCGTACTGGCTTGACCAAGCATCGAGGGCCAAGGAAAAAGAAGTGACGCATGGCAAGGGAGACAGTTATCGATGTTTTCGCGTGCCATTATCTGCAACCTGTTCCTTACTGCTAAAGTGTGGTATGTGATGAATGTGCTCAGTGCTTCCCGGGCAAGCATTCAAAAACTTCATCGTGTATTTGCGGTTTTTATTTGGGCTTCGACCTGGGAAAGGACGAGTCGAACAAACTTGTTTCTTTCTGTGAAGAAAGGTGGGCTTGGCCTGGCGCATTTATTTTTGAGACAAGTTGTCTCGCGTTTCATGTACCTACGGGATGAAAATGATGTCTTCCTCCGGACCGTAATGCAAGTACGGCTTTGTCGACTTCTTCCTGACCTTCTTGTAAGTTCGGTACATGTAAATGGTGCGATAAGAGGGTACCTTAAAGAAGTTGTGCTCGCGTACAGAATGCTGCATGTTCGGTTTTCCATGGAGTATTTGTGTAATGTCAAGAAAAAAAATTGTACGTGGACTTAGTGGACACAATGCTTCCTCTGCCGATATATCGTTTGCCACACATTGCAGGCCCAGGAGCTGATGTACTTAAAAGAGTTAAGAAGATGCCAATATTGCCAGCGATCAAATCCTTTTTCTTTAAACTCCACACTAATACCTTATCAGTGAAAACGTGGATGCACGATAAAGGTCTTTTCGTCCCTTGGTCAACAAACTGTTTCCTGTGCCACAAACCGGAAACCATTGAACATGTGTTTTTGGACTGTTGGGATCCCATTTTTTTCTGGGATGTCCTTCAGAGAACTTTAAAGAAAGACCTACCATTAGATGCATATGGCATAAGATTTCTACCTTTTCACAAAACAGATGATTTTCCATTTGATGCAGTAATGCTCCTGGGACTTCACAGCTTGTGGAAAACCAGAATGGAGTTTAACAATGCAGATGAACAAGTGAAATCTGTACGGGAACATTTCATTCAAAATGTTGTGCGATTTAGGGAGGCGTATAAGGCCCTCCCTGAACAGCCAAAATGGATCGATGTGCTTGATGATTTGGCAAGACTGAAAAAATTTTAACATGCCGTGTCAGGCAAAGGTCTGCCGACACGTTTTAATCGTTCATCTTGTGTGTTTTTGAATGTCAAAGTCGGCAATAAAAAAAAATCGATAGCTCAGTTGGTAGAGCGGTGGACTGTAGAGGTCTCGTGCTATGGGCATCCATAGGTCGCTGGTTCGAATCCGGCTCGACGTAGTGTTCTTTTTGTACATTTTTCAGGTAAGCCAAGGGTAACGTATAGTTTAGAAACTATTGCCGGCAGCTGAACGGCGTCACATGAATCCATGATTTGGGCCAGCATGAACTTTGGGACAGAAACGAAGAGAGACACATGGAACACGGAACACACTGCTCTCTTCGTTTGTGTCCCAAAGTTCATGCTGGCCCAAATCATGGATTCATACCAACTGGCCCAGAAAAATGCCATTTTGGCGTCACATGAAGATTTTCAGTTGCAATACAAGTCGCTTTGGGCCATTGTCTCGTCAAGAATAAACTGTTACGCTAATGCGCCGGCTCCGGAATAAATTGCTGCTCACGGCGTACTTGAGGAAAAGAATCCGGTATTGCCGACATCCCCGTCGATAGCTCAGTTGGGATTCGATTTCCGGACGCCGAGGCGAACGGACGTGTGTGTCATGGGCTCCGTAGGAGCGGCTTCAGCGGCCCAGCAGGGCCGCGGTAACAGTATTTCTGGCTGTGATGACCCGGATTATCAAGTGCTTTTGCCTCAGCTACCTACAGGGCGAGTTGTTTTGAACACTCTTTTTTTGCATGCCGATGTGCGTGAAAGGCCATACCATGTGGAAGACTTCCGTGACACACTGGCTAGCCTAGGCCTACTGTCTGAAGTTATCGCCCTGGGGGCGTATCAGATGAGTCATGTATGGGCGGTAACCTTCAAAAACGGAGACGGCGTGCATTAGCTTTTGGCTTTGAAGGAATTGACCGTGAAGGAAAGGCGGTGCGTTGCGATAGATCCTAACAACCAAGCTTTGCGTATCAAGCTTCACTGGGTGCTTCACAACGTACTGGACGATGACATACGGGCGGCGCTTTTGCCGTACGGCAGAGTGATGGACGTTTCCCGTGAACGTTGGCGTGCTCAAGATGTGCAAGACAAAGCGTCCTCGACACGCTTGGTGGCCTTAAATTTGAAGACGGGCGTGACAGTGGATGACCTGCCCCATCAGATCTGTGTTGCAGGTGAACTGGCGCTTGTTGTGGTGCCCGGTAGGGCCCCGCTATGCTTGCGCTGTCGCAATACCGGCCACATTCGACGCGACTGCCGCGTGCCACGCTGCGCACTATGCCACCGATACGGCCACGGAGAAGAGCAGTGCGTGAAGACGTATGCTTCTGTCACGCAGAAAGCTGCGAGGGCTCTAGACGTCAACGACCTGCTGCAGGATGAAGCCGAAGTTGAGGAAGCTTCGAAAGGAGCAGAGGAGAAGAGCGGCGAGGACGCGAAGTCTCCAGAAGAGAAGTCCGGAGGCGACCCCAAGGCCAAGGCCAGTGATTCTCCGTCTCTCACCGCTTCTGAACCGGAGCCCACTGCGACGAACACGACTACGGGTGCAATCTCTCTAAGCTCGCACGACGGAAGAATTGCTACGGATAAAGCTGAGGCAATGGACGCCAGCGAGACAGGCACAAGTGGTGCGGTGGTGAAGAGAACTCATGACGAGTTAGCGACCCAGGATGGACAACCGAGCGAGCCGAACAACGATGAACCCCCGCCAAAGACGCCGGGTGTGCGTCGACCGACGCTGCGCCCGCAACCGAAAATCCCGCCGGATAGGCGTTCGGCGGTGACGCCTCACTTAGCACACAAACTTGTGTCGTCGAAGGTGCCGGGCTACTACGGATTCGAAATGGACGGAATCACTGAAGCTACGAGCGACACATTCGACGTACGGCTGAAGACGTTACTGGACTTCTTTTTGGTATGTCAGTTGTTATTTTTCACCTTAGAAGTGATAGAAAAGTGTCAGTCATGTTTGTAATGACATCATTGGTATCATGCTGCTTGATTCAAAATGGCAAATAACTTAAATTCTTCGCTACGCATAGCGACAATCAATGTTAGGGGCTTGGCTGCAAGGCGACGGCAATACCAGCTTAGTCGCCTTTGCATGGAGAATGAGCTAGATCTAATTGCGGTACAAGAAACAAAGGTGGAAAAACAAGAGCAGACTGATCATATGGTGTCACCTTTCACAACGATTTATAATGTCTGTGTATGCCATGCCGTTGGAAAATCTGCTGGCTGTGCTGTATTGATACGCAAAAGTGTGGGGATTATTGAGGAAATGATTACTGTGTCTGAAAATGGTCGCCTCATCGTCTTGGACTTTTCGTTGTCGGGAGAAAAGTGGCGTCTGGTGTGTGTCTATGCCCCGAACAATGTCAGTGAGAGATGTATTTTCTTTGAACACCTTAATCAGTATCTGCCTTGTGAAAGGCATCTTATTCTGCTGGGAGACTTTAATTGCGTTTGCTTTTCTGAGGATAGATCTAGAGTAGCATACGTACATGATAGGAGCGCCGAGTTACTTAGCTCCTTGGTGGTGGACTATAACTTGGAGGATGTGGGTCACACAATAACAAGCGGCTGGGCGGCCGCAGTTCACTCACACCCAACAAGGTAGTCAAGCAAGGCTTGACAGAGTTTACGTGTCCCTCGCTCTAATTCCCCTTTGCAATAGTTACAACGTTATACCTGTTTCATTCTCTGATCACAGCCTTGTGAGTTTCAACATTCAATCCAATCCAATTTATTCCAACATCAATATCAACAGACAATGATGTCGCGGACAATGGACAAAAAGCCTCAAAATAGGGCTTGACAGCGTCCACTGACCGTCTTCTTGGCAACGACACAGCATTGAAAATATACATTAGATATGAACAAAATATGAATTCGAAGAACAAAAGATGTACAAAGAGTAGGTGAGGAACACTTTACATATAAGAAATAATAATTGAAAAGCAGCAATATAATTACACAAAAGGCAAATGTGAATAAACAGCCAATGAATATATGCAAAGAAGCACACTTACAGAGGCGAACGCTTTGTAACATGCAAGGGAAACAAATATATGTGCGTCATCAGTTATTAAGTAATTTCGGCAGTTGAAATCGCAGCATCTGATCACCATATTTTGTGCGGTTACAGGGGACCTCCCAAATCTCATGATAGCGAGTGTCCCGAATATTTCTGTTTAGTGTTAGACAAGATATGGTCTCAAGCGATCTGTTTCTCTTTCTAATACCTGTTTGATAACGCTTTCTGAGAGTATGCTGATAGAGGTCAGGAAGCGGCACTAATTTTAGTTCTCTGAAGAGTGGTTCGGAATGAGTAAGATATGGAACATTCATGATAGCGCGAACAGCCTTCTTTTGTATTATGTGTAATTTATTAATGTTTGATAATGTGGTTGTCCCCCAGACTAAATAACAGTAGCTTATTATTGACATAAAAAGGGAGTTATAAATAAGGAGTTTTACACTTCTAGGGAGGCAATGTCTCAATTTAGAAAGTACACCTGACACTCTGGATATTTTTCTAATAATTGTATCTACTTGCAAATCCCAAGACAAGTGTTGTTCAAAGAGTACTCCCAAACATTTCGCAACAGGCACAATTTCAATGACCAAGTTTTCAAACTGCAACTGGTACTGCAAATAGATGTGGCGGTTTCTTGGTCGAAAAAGGACCGCTTTTGTTTTGGTTGCATTCACAACAAGGGAATTCACAGTGGACCAAGTCGATAGCTTCATTAGTACAATGTTTGCTTTCATAACAGCATCATTTGGATCTCGGGCAGTAATTAGGAGGGACGTGTCGTCAGCATACACAATAAATTTAACAGAACTGTCAATGTTAACAATGTCATTAATATATATACAGAATAATAGCGGCCCAAGGATGCTTCCTTGTGGCACTCCTGAAATTATAGATCTTAAATCTGAGCCATTGTTGTTGATAATTACTTTCTGCTTGCGGTACTGAAGGTAAGATTTGATTAGATCAAGAAATAAGCCGCGGAAACCATAATGATTCAGTTTTTTTAATAATGTTAGGTGACTGATCCGGTCAAAAGCCTTGGAATAATCGATAAAAACGCCCAATGTACATAATTCCTGTTCAAATGCCTCCAATATTATTTCTTTTTGCGCTAAAAGAGCATGCTCGGTAGAAAGACCTTTCATAAAGCCATATTGATACGGTGTTATTATATTGTATTTAGTAAGAAAAGAAGTCATTCGGACATGAATCAGTTTTTCTAGGCCCTTGGAGAAAACTGGCAGTATGGATATAGGCCTATAGTTGGAGAAAACATTCCTGTCTCCACCCTTATGCAATACAATAACTTTTGCAATCTGCAGTTTTGTAGGAAAAATACCATTAGTGAAAATAAGATTGAAGACATGTTGTAATACAGGAGCAACTATGTCCAACACATGTTTAATGGGCCTTATTTGTAATCCATCAACGTCAGAGCAACTACTGTTACTCATGGATTCAAATGTTGTAATTATTTCAGCCGCGGTTGTAGGAATAAGAAAGGCACTATCTTTCTGCCTGTCGCCCATGTACTGTAAACAATTCGGGTCATTTGCGTTGCTTGTTATAGACATAAAATAATCGTTGAAAGAATTTGCAAGGTCCACGTTAGAAATTATTTTACCGTCTATGCAAATTTCTTTCAGACTGGTTCTGTCATTCACACTGCGACCTAGGAACTCATTTATTCTCTTCCAGGCTAGATCAGATTTTTTCATTACTTCATAATTGAATAAATTCTGCAAATAGCACCTTTTTTCACGTCGCAAAAGGCTGGTGACCTTGTTACGCTGAGATCTGAACTTTTTCAGCGCAACCTCACTCTTACTGTTAATGAAAAGTTTGTATAACTTATTTCTTTTGCGTATTTCTTTTAGACACTTTTCAGTTATCCATGGCTTCTTGCTTTTACGTGAACGTTGCAAACTTTTCAACGGGAAACATTGATCATACACACCTCTAAATATCTCTAGAAAACAATCGTAGGCAAGTTCAGGGTCGTCGATACAGTACACTTTTAACCAGTCAGCCACTAACAACTGACTGCGAAAAGTAGTCAAACTTTTCGTGTTAATGTCTCTTATTGTTGCAGGAAAATCACATGACGTCTGTGATTTACAGTCATTGAGTTTGGTGAGTAAAAATATAGGAAGGTGGTCACTGATCTCTGCACTTATTACCCCTGACAGTTGGCATGAATCATCAATGTTAGTAATAAACAGATCTAATAGTGTTGAAGAGCCATTTGAAATGCGTGTGGCAGCTTTTATTACATTTAAGAAACCATTCATTTCAAGAGTTCTGGTTAATTCAGTCTGCTGTGTAGAAAATTTCAGAAGGTCTATATTCAGGTCTCCTGCCAGAAATAACCTAAAGCCGCTATCGCTGGCCCAGCTCAGATATTTGTCCAAAAAGTAAAGAAAATTCGGGAAACTTCCTGCTGGAGGCCTATACAAAACACAAAACACAGCATCATTGCACTGCACTGTCAAGACCTCATAATCGTTCGTGATACACGTATGTGGGTCAACTAAAGAGCAGGTTATTTCATGCTTAGCCATTAGCATCACGCCGCCTCCTAACCTGGAAGAACGATTTACAAAGTAGGACGTATACCCTGGTGGCTTAAGAATATCACACTCATCCCGATACCAAGTTTCGGTGATCATGACGATGTCCGGCTCAAAACCAAAAGTAGCCAATAAAGCAAGAATTGTGTCCTCTTTATTTCGCGCTGACTGAGCGTTGAAATGAATAAACGAAAAGTTAAATCCAGAATTATCGCGCAAAGTGCCAACTTCACTCGGTGTAAAATAAGCGTTATCCATCCTGCGCCTGAAGCTGTGATAACGGAAAACGCCAGATATGCTCAGTTAATCTTTTCCAGATCGGCGATGTGCGCAACGCGCAGCGTGCGGGAGGTTTCAGTCTTTCTTGCAAAAATCTTTCCGTCTTTGGTCCAGACAAAGCGCCAGTCCTTTTCTTTCTTCCTTGCAGCAGCCATTCCTAGCAGTTTTTTTAGTTCTGGACATAAGTGCTCATTTACATACACAGGTAACGATGGCTCAATATCGATACCGATGTCAGTGGTCGAAAGGCGTACTTTCCTTGCTTTTGCGAGGACTTCATCACGTTTAGCTCGGCTGAGGAACTGGACAAGAATGTTAGACTCATTTTCTTTTTTTGTCGGAACTCTGTGGCAGACCTCGATGTCAGGTTTTGCGATTGGCTCATTTATAGCTATTCCAATTTTCCCCAAGATTTCGGCAACATTTTCGGAGTCAGACACTGGAATGCCTTTGATTTCAAGATTCCTGTTTCTAGAGTATTGCTCTAGCTGCAAGATCTTTTGCTCATTTTCGTGCACACGGTTCTTGAGCATTTCACACTCGGATGTGAGAGAAGCATTTTGAGCACGAATCTCGTCATTTTCTTTTCGTAAGGCCTTTAGTTCAGCTGTCATTTCTTCAAATTTTTCACCAAAAAAATCTAAGCTCTTCTTGATGTCCCTGTGTTCCGTTCTAAATTCTCTCTCTAAAGAAGCTCGCATTTCTTTTAGGTCCTGCCGTACGTCTTTGAGCGCTTTAGCGAGTTCAGAATTCATATCGGACAATGCAAGAAAAGAAAACACTCTTTGGCAGCAGCAGCAGCAACAGTTCAGGTAGTAATAAGGCAAAAATATTCTAAATGAATTTCCAACCTGCAAGACGGTGAAATGAAGGCGCTTGAGTGCAACGTTACAGTTGCCGCAGCCGCTGCCAAAGTGAAGATGTCCGGTCCCTGCTTGCTCTTTTAAGCCATGTTGCTCCTGGCGGCGGGCTGCAGCAGGCAAGCGACGCAAACTGTGACGTCAGGGAGGCGATGATCAGTGTTGAACCGGGGAGATAGGGGCTGTCGACGAACGTCCAGTGATGAAGGATGACTGGCAAGTAATCTGCAAGACGGTGAAATGAAGGCGCTTGAGTGCAACGTTACAGTTGCCGCAGCCGCTGCCAAAGTGAAGATGTCCGGTCCCTGCTTGCTCTTTTAAGCCATGTTGCTCCTGGCGGCGGGCTGCAGCAGGCAAGCGACGCAAACTGTGACGTCAGGGAGGCGATGATCAGTGTTGAACCGGGGAGATAGGGGCTGTCGACGAACGTCCAGTGATGAAGGATGACTGGCAAGTAATCTGCAAGACGGTGAAATGAAGGCGCTTGAGTGCAACGTTACAGTTGCCGCAGCCGCTGCCAAAGTGAAGATGTCCGGTCCCTGCTTGCTCTTTTAAGCCATGTTGCTCCTGGCGGCGGGCTGCAGCAGGCAAGCGACGCAAACTGTGACGTCAGGGAGGCGATGATCAGTGTTGAACCGGGGAGATAGGGGCTGTCGACGAACGTCCAGTGATGAAGGATGACTGGCAAGTAATCTGCAAGACGGTGAAATGAAGGCGCTTGAGTGCAACGTTACAGTTGCCGCAGCCGCTGCCAAAGTGAAGATGTCCGGTCCCTGCTTGCTCTTTTAAGCCATGTTGCTCCTGGCGGCGGGCTGCAGCAGGCAAGCGACGCAAACTGTGACGTCAGGGAGGCGATGATCAGTGTTGAACCGGGGAGATAGGGGCTGTCGACGAACGTCCAGTGATGAAGGATGACTGGCAAGTAATCTGCAAGACGGTGAAATGAAGGCGCTTGAGTGCAACGTTACAGTTGCCGCAGCCGCTGCCAAAGTGAAGATGTCCGGTCCCTGCTTGCTCTTTTAAGCCATGTTGCTCCTGGCGGCGGGCTGCAGCAGGCAAGCGACGCAAACTGTGACGTCAGGGAGGCGATGATCAGTGTTGAACCGGGGAGATAGGGGCTGTCGACGAACGTCCAGTGATGAAGGATGACTGGCAAGTAATCTGCAAGACGGTGAAATGAAGGCGCTTGAGTGCAACGTTACAGTTGCCGCAGCCGCTGCCAAAGTGAAGATGTCCGGTCCCTGCTTGCTCTTTTAAGCCATGTTGCTCCTGGCGGCGGGCTGCAGCAGGCAAGCGACGCAAACTGTGACGTCAGGGAGGCGATGATCAGTGTTGAACCGGGGAGATAGGGGCTGTCGACGAACGTCCAGTGATGAAGGATGACTGGCAAGTAATCTGCAAGACGGTGAAATGAAGGCGCTTGAGTGCAACGTTACAGTTGCCGCAGCCGCTGCCAAAGTGAAGATGTCCGGTCCCTGCTTGCTCTTTTAAGCCATGTTGCTCCTGGCGGCGGGCTGCAGCAGGCAAGCGACGCAAACTGTGACGTCAGGGAGGCGATGATCAGTGTTGAACCGGGGAGATAGGGGCTGTCGACGAACGTCCAGTGATGAAGGATGACTGGCAAGTAATCTGCAAGACGGTGAAATGAAGGCGCTTGAGTGCAACGTTACAGTTGCCGCAGCCGCTGCCAAAGTGAAGATGTCCGGTCCCTGCTTGCTCTTTTAAGCCATGTTGCTCCTGGCGGCGGGCTGCAGCAGGCAAGCGACGCAAACTGTGACGTCAGGGAGGCGATGATCAGTGTTGAACCGGGGAGATAGGGGCTGTCGACGAACGTCCAGTGATGAAGGATGACTGGCAAGTAATCTGCAAGACGGTGAAATGAAGGCGCTTGAGTGCAACGTTACAGTTGCCGCAGCCGCTGCCAAAGTGAAGATGTCCGGTCCCTGCTTGCTCTTTTAAGCCATGTTGCTCCTGGCGGCGGGCTGCAGCAGGCAAGCGACGCAAACTGTGACGTCAGGGAGGCGATGATCAGTGTTGAACCGGGGAGATAGGGGCTGTCGACGAACGTCCAGTGATGAAGGATGACTGGCAAGTAATCTGCAAGACGGTGAAATGAAGGCGCTTGAGTGCAACGTTACAGTTGCCGCAGCCGCTGCCAAAGTGAAGATGTCCGGTCCCTGCTTGCTCTTTTAAGCCATGTTGCTCCTGGCGGCGGGCTGCAGCAGGCAAGCGACGCAAACTGTGACGTCAGGGAGGCGATGATCAGTGTTGAACCGGGGAGATAGGGGCTGTCGACGAACGTCCAGTGATGAAGGATGACTGGCAAGTAATCTGCAAGACGGTGAAATGAAGGCGCTTGAGTGCAACGTTACAGTTGCCGCAGCCGCTGCCAAAGTGAAGATGTCCGGTCCCTGCTTGCTCTTTTAAGCCATGTTGCTCCTGGCGGCGGGCTGCAGCAGGCAAGCGACGCAAACTGTGACGTCAGGGAGGCGATGATCAGTGTTGAACCGGGGAGATAGGGGCTGTCGACGAACGTCCAGTGATGAAGGATGACTGGCAAGTAATCTGCAAGACGGTGAAATGAAGGCGCTTGAGTGCAACGTTACAGTTGCCGCAGCCGCTGCCAAAGTGAAGATGTCCGGTCCCTGCTTGCTCTTTTAAGCCATGTTGCTCCTGGCGGCGGGCTGCAGCAGGCAAGCGACGCAAACTGTGACGTCAGGGAGGCGATGATCAGTGTTGAACCGGGGAGATAGGGGCTGTCGACGAACGTCCAGTGATGAAGGATGACTGGCAAGTAATCTGCAAGACGGTGAAATGAAGGCGCTTGAGTGCAACGTTACAGTTGCCGCAGCCGCTGCCAAAGTGAAGATGTCCGGTCCCTGCTTGCTCTTTTAAGCCATGTTGCTCCTGGCGGCGGGCTGCAGCAGGCAAGCGACGCAAACTGTGACGTCAGGGAGGCGATGATCAGTGTTGAACCGGGGAGATAGGGGCTGTCGACGAACGTCCAGTGATGAAGGATGACTGGCAAGTAATCTGCAAGACGGTGAAATGAAGGCGCTTGAGTGCAACGTTACAGTTGCCGCAGCCGCTGCCAAAGTGAAGATGTCCGGTCCCTGCTTGCTCTTTTAAGCCATGTTGCTCCTGGCGGCGGGCTGCAGCAGGCAAGCGACGCAAACTGTGACGTCAGGGAGGCGATGATCAGTGTTGAACCGGGGAGATAGGGGCTGTCGACGAACGTCCAGTGATGAAGGATGACTGGCAAGTAATCTGCAAGACGGTGAAATGAAGGCGCTTGAGTGCAACGTTACAGTTGCCGCAGCCGCTGCCAAAGTGAAGATGTCCGGTCCCTGCTTGCTCTTTTAAGCCATGTTGCTCCTGGCGGCGGGCTGCAGCAGGCAAGCGACGCAAACTGTGACGTCAGGGAGGCGATGATCAGTGTTGAACCGGGGAGATAGGGGCTGTCGACGAACGTCCAGTGATGAAGGATGACTGGCAAGTAATCTGCAAGACGGTGAAATGAAGGCGCTTGAGTGCAACGTTACAGTTGCCGCAGCCGCTGCCAAAGTGAAGATGTCCGGTCCCTGCTTGCTCTTTTAAGCCATGTTGCTCCTGGCGGCGGGCTGCAGCAGGCAAGCGACGCAAACTGTGGCGTCAGGGAGGCGATGATCAGTGTTGAACCGGGGAGATAGGGGCTGTCGACGAACGTCCAGTGATGAAGGATGACTGGCAAGTAATCTGCAAGACGGTGAAATGAAGGCGCTTGAGTGCAACGTTACAGTTGCCGCAGCCGCTGCCAAAGTGAAGATGTCCGGTCCCTGCTTGCTCTTTTAAGCCATGTTGCTCCTGGCGGCGGGCTGCAGCAGGCAAGCGACGCAAACTGTGACGTCAGGGAGGCGATGATCAGTGTTGAACCGGGGAGATAGGGGCTGTCGACGAACGTCCAGTGATGAAGGATGACTGGCAAGTAATCTGCAAGACGGTGAAATGAAGGCGCTTGAGTGCAACGTTACAGTTGCCGCAGCCGCTGCCAAAGTGAAGATGTCCGGTCCCTGCTTGCTCTTTTAAGCCATGTTGCTCCTGGCGGCGGGCTGCAGCAGGCAAGCGACGCAAACTGTGACGTCAGGGAGGCGATGATCAGTGTTGAACCGGGGAGATAGGGGCTGTCGACGAACGTCCAGTGATGAAGGATGACTGGCAAGTAATCTGCAAGACGGTGAAATGAAGGCGCTTGAGTGCAACGTTACAGTTGCCGCAGCCGCTGCCAAAGTGAAGATGTCCGGTCCCTGCTTGCTCTTTTAAGCCATGTTGCTCCTGGCGGCGGGCTGCAGCAGGCAAGCGACGCAAACTGTGACGTCAGGGAGGCGATGATCAGTGTTGAACCGGGGAGATAGGGGCTGTCGACGAACGTCCAGTGATGAAGGATGACTGGCAAGTAATCTGCAAGACGGTGAAATGAAGGCGCTTGAGTGCAACGTTACAGTTGCCGCAGCCGCTGCCAAAGTGAAGATGTCCGGTCCCTGCTTGCTCTTTTAAGCCATGTTGCTCCTGGCGGCGGGCTGCAGCAGGCAAGCGACGCAAACTGTGACGTCAGGGAGGCGATGATCAGTGTTGAACCGGGGAGATAGGGGCTGTCGACGAACGTCCAGTGATGAAGGATGACTGGCAAGTAATCTGCAAGACGGTGAAATGAAGGCGCTTGAGTGCAACGTTACAGTTGCCGCAGCCGCTGCCAAAGTGAAGATGTCCGGTCCCTGCTTGCTCTTTTAAGCCATGTTGCTCCTGGCGGCGGGCTGCAGCAGGCAAGCGACGCAAACTGTGACGTCAGGGAGGCGATGATCAGTGTTGAACCGGGGAGATAGGGGCTGTCGACGAACGTCCAGTGATGAAGGATGACTGGCAAGTAATCTGCAAGACGGTGAAATGAAGGCGCTTGAGTGCAACGTTACAGTTGCCGCAGCCGCTGCCAAAGTGAAGATGTCCGGTCCCTGCTTGCTCTTTTAAGCCATGTTGCTCCTGGCGGCGGGCTGCAGCAGGCAAGCGACGCAAACTGTGACGTCAGGGAGGCGATGATCAGTGTTGAACCGGGGAGATAGGGGCTGTCGACGAACGTCCAGTGATGAAGGATGACTGGCAAGTAATCTGCAAGACGGTGAAATGAAGGCGCTTGAGTGCAACGTTACAGTTGCCGCAGCCGCTGCCAAAGCCGCTGCCCCTTCCTCTTTTTCCTCTACCGCCAGGCACATCTCGGGTGCTTCAGATTGCTCATTTTATATTGACCGCTAGCAACAGGGGCAACTCGGTAAAAGGGTTGCCTCATGACCGCGCGAAAAGGTCTTGTTTGCGAAGGGGACCATTGTACAGTTTCCGTGCAGGTCGTGTTGCGCGCGTGTGTGGAAAGTTGACGGACCATACTGGAGCAATGGAGTTGGGCGAGGTGGGACTGACTTCCTTTCGTGCTCAGGATAACCTTGCGGTTTAGTGAGGTTGCTGCGCAAGTTTTTTATGGGGACGAAAAAGATGACATGATCTCACAGAACAAGAGCCATACAGCTGCAGCTGTAAAACTGGGTGTCGAGGACTTGCATGTGAAGGTAATCATCCAAGCTAACCGTGCAGGATCCAGTCGTGTCACTATCAGCCGACGCGTAAGTGGCGGGCATTTCGAGGTTTGAAGAAGGCTGTGGGAACACTGCAGTGAACAAAGTAACAGCATACTTCACGTGAAAGTTCTTAGGTCCAGCAGTCACTCGATAACAAAGCGCATCTGGCATTGATGTCTACGCAATACCAACACAAGACGTGCCAATATGCAAAGT
Source organism: Amblyomma americanum (assembly GCA_030143305.2). NCBI lineage: Eukaryota > Metazoa > Arthropoda > Arachnida > Ixodida > Ixodidae > Amblyomma > Amblyomma americanum. Next base: position 225,283 of record JARKHS020005461.1, read on the forward strand.
GAGTTACGAAGAAAGCTTTCTAATTGTCTTCTGGTCGATTGGTAAGATTGGACACCTCTGTCTCTTTGACTGTGTCTAGTACTAGACGGCCTCTGGTCACGGCTACGGCACTGCAACTCGAATCCTAATTTGGCTCCTCCGACCTATACCCTGGCAAGTTCTTTTCGCGACTCAGGATAGGCGATGCGTACAGAAGTTGCTGCTTGCTCGACAGATGAAGAGTAAAGGATGCGTGGAGCGGTTGCAATTTATGACGTTAAGTGCCACCCTCCCCCCTCGAAAAAAAAGAATATTCGAATTTGTGACCTTCCTGTGAAACATCTGAACATTGCAACGCTTTAAATATAATCATTGTCACTTGGCCTACTGACATCTCGCATGGCTGAACTTCAAAATCAACACTCGAGTGTTGATTTTGAAGTTCATCAGGCCAGCTGTGTGCTTCCGATGTCAACACCACGTTGGCGCTACGCATGTCCGGAGCTCCCGAAACTGTCTTTGCATGCAATGCTGTCCAGCATTGGTTGGCCATTGTGCGGAGACTGGCCGATGTATTATAGCATTTAATACGAAGTGCCTGTCAGAACAAAGCTTCTGGCCGCACGAGGGAAAGCGAGGAATTCCACTATGAAGTAATCAACAAGGGCGCTTGAACAACATAGCTTGCCGCTGGCGATTGCATGAAGATATCTGTGCTCTTGCTGTGTTACGGTTTACTGGTGCAATGCAGCAGGGCTGGTACGTGTTTCGCCTTGCTTATGCTTGTTCATAATTCGTCATGTATTTCCACATTAACTTCTATGCCAAAATGGAAAGCGGAAAGACCTGCAAAGAGCATCATTAAACACTCCTCATAATCCGAGATTTGCTCGTACGAGGACTTTGTGTCATTAGAGCGCCTCCCATGTGTACATGATAGTCTACTAATACGCGCATTTATCGCGCAACCAGTTTCAGTACAGATGGCAGAGTAGCACTGAACATTGTTGGAATGCGGCTCACAAAGCCAGTCCTCGATTTGCTGCAAAATTTTCACTTGAGCTACGAACGGAAGCGTTGATGCTGATGCTTTCGGAAGACGTCCTCATATACGATACGTGTCGCACTAAGCGGTAGTTATCGCCGGATAGCATATATGATGGCTTTTACTTGGAAAAGGCTTCATCTTTAGAGCTAGTGCATGCTTCCACTTCTCTATCCCTGAAGTAATTTATTAATGAGTATTTTGTAGTCTTTAACTTTATGGTTTCGTGAGACGCATAGTTCTATTTTGTGTCCCACTATCCTATAACGGGTTAAGGACGCGAGTGACCGCTCTCATGCCACATCATAGGAATGGTGCATGGTACCGTATGAAAGCCTCACTGCGTTTAACATCATTATTATTGTGGCTCATCAGTCTTCAACAGATTAATTTCTTGTGCTTTCTACAATCTCGTCGACAGCACCAGCCTGTATCCAGACCCAGTGGGCACCTAGGTATACCTCATGCAACTCCCTTTGACGAGCGGAGACTGAGTCGGCCGAGCCACCAGACGCTCACCTGCGTGCTCTTTACTGCGGCATCCAGAGGGTGCGTTCGCAAGCTCGCAGCGACTGGAACGGTCTCGCTGGCCTTCGTGAAGCCGCCTTTTACCGAAGCCGTCTCTTGCGCACCAGTTGGAAAATAATTTTAATTTTGTGCCTATACAATAAACTTTAACAGGTAGCCCTTGAAACCATCAACACACTGATTGCGTGTAATGGCCACACAGTGCAGCAAAGTCAAAGTTCTGCAGTACCGCCCATAAGAGAACAGTCGACTGAATACTTCATGGGAGACTGCGTACCGCTGTACTTGTTATTTTCTTGAAATTTTCAAACTTTATAGTCGTCGCTATTTTTATGGTAAGAAAAAGCCGCTCGGCCATGGAGACATAAAGGAAAAAGAATAACCCTGGCAGTTTTTTCTTCGCTCTACTGGTCAGTTTAGCGAACAGACAGCTCTGCTCGTTACTTGTGCTGCATGCTATCGAAGGGAAAAGGGCTTTCTATAATATCCACGACAGCACCATCCTGTATCCCGACCCCGTGGGCACCTAGGTATACCTCATGCAACTCCTTTTCTACGAGCGGTGACTGAGTCCACACTGCCGGCTAGTATATGTGGAAAGACATTGAGTATCAAACAACGTGTCGCTTCCCTGCAAGTATATCTCACTCACCGTGCCGCACTTTGTATCTGGAGAAACGTCTTCATGAATGGCATGTCAAATAAATACTATAGACTTCATGGTTAAAAATTTTCCAAGTTAAGTTACGCAAAATTAAGAAAATAGTATATTCAATGTCGCTACACTTAGTAAAATGATTTACGAACAGTTGCGCAAAGCACATGGTGAAGAGTGGCAAGGTCAGTAATAGTTCTGCGGACGTTTGAAGCGGTATTTTTGTAACTTGTGTTTGAAGTGTTCATTTCTCGCTCTGTAACAGCACGCAAGGGCTACACAATATTGTAACTCAAACAAATAAATAAACAGTTGAAGCAAGGATTCATAGGGGACCCCTCTTTCTATTGTCTGTAACCAGGACTTCGCCTTGCATTCTGCTGAGATGCTTAACCTAGTTTTCGCAAGTGGTATGACCTCTTGTATAATGAAGTCGTTTTATTCCGACGCACTCATTAGTGCGTTCTCATTCATGCATGCATTAGAGCGAATCCCAGCTTGGCGGCGGCGGCGGCCAGCTCTACTCCCATCACTTAATTTACCTTTAAATCTTACTGCACTGCTTAGTCACGATGTTAGGAATACGTGTACATCGGCAGAGACGTCCTGAAACCACGGCAATAGCTTTAGCTGAATATACAGGAATGTTGTAGAATGTTAAGTTCAGAATTTCTTTATTGCATTACGCAGACCTGCGATGAGGTCTCTTGTATCTGTAGGGTGGTGCTAGCCTCGATGAAAGATAACACACCGGTAAAGCATTGACGAATTGCAGTTTTGGCGACTGCATTTGAACTGCATGCGCAGATCCTTTCCGTACACGATCACATTTCTCGTTATTTGCCGCCCTGCTGTCCGGATCCTACTAGTCTGTTGCTGGCTGAAAGTGGACGACTAATATTCGGGTAGCTACACGAATCAAAAAGTCTTTGTGCACTGCAGGCGGATGACTTCCCGATATGCATCTCTCGATTCAACTACAACCGCACCGTACGCGTTGCACTGCAGGTTCACTGACGCAAAGTGTAACAGATACAATCAATGACCTATATATATAAATCTCTCATTCGCCTTACCTGATGGGAAGATAGACGTAAATGGCGCAGATGATAAGGCGGCTCGCTGCTGCAGAAATAAACCATTTTGTGGCGTCAGCATTCGGTAAAGGAACGATTGGGGGAGTGAAAAACACGCCACTGGGCGACAGCCATATACGATGCCGCCCGTGTTTCTTACACACACAATGCCGCATAGCTCGGACGACTCACACTGCACCCGGCCCAGAAATTGTCCAGAAAATACGTCAAGCACCTCTTTTCAACTCGGGCGATATTTCGCAACGATTTATGCACTCGATTTATTGTCTTGGTCCTGTATACCATTTGCATATAGCTACCGTTTATTGCATAATATAATGCAAGCAGCTAGCTAGCAAGCGGTGCCATCTAGTAAAAGAGGGGAAAGAGGGGCTAACCAATGGGGAACAGGCGAAAGAGCATTGCGATTAAAATAGTTTAAAAAGCAGACTCCAGGTAAACTGCCCAGCCCCCGCAGTGATCACAAAAACGAAATGGAGGTATACCTGGGGGAATTGGATTAGAGGCGTAGGTGTGCCGTACACACACGGACGCAAAGAGGCGAAGCAGTAGTACACAGGGCTGCTTTTGGTCGGATTGCCTCCTAGCGTGGGTGCGTGAGCGGCTTTTATTACATCTCGATCCGCAGGTATCATTCTGAGGGGGCTCCCGCACACAACCAAGCGGCAGTATTGCGTGCGCGCCACTTTGCGTCCTCCATGTATTTCTGGTGCGCCCGACTGATGGGTCGAGCGCGCGCCTAAGCCCACGCTTTGAGAAAAAGCCGCCAGTAAAGATACGAGCGGACTAGTTTATAGGAGATGTTGCAGGTTCTATTGGATTCGTGTGGTCGCGAATAGCGCAGTGATTTGGCCGCTTGCTCGAGGAACTGACTTTTTTTCACGTCCTCGTTGTCATCTACCGGCAGGACGAGGTTACGATCACGAAAACATTTGGGCTCCAGGAACTCAAGCGCTGGAAGGCCCGGTCGGCCCCATGCTTTTTCTAGAATCCCCTTGAAGAATAAAAAAGGAACAGGCAGAGAACTCCTAGTAACGAGTCTTGCTTCTCGCTTTGTCAGTTTTCGCATGGTGACGAAATAAAATCTTTAGCTGGTTATTCGAGAGTTTTAACGCGAAAGCGTTAATGAGCTCGTGTCGTAGAAGCTGTATGTTAGCGCCCTTCAACCTGTCAAATATAGGGGCAGCAACGTTCGTCAAGCTGCAAATCAGCAGCTTTTTGTTGCTTGCCCTTGCATTTTTGTACTCTTGTAAAAAAATGCGAAATAAATTGGATTGAATTGACAAAATCCGGTGTCGCCGTCGGCTCCGTCGGCGTCGTTGACCGTGAAAGAAAAATCAGCAAAAAATCTCCAGAGAAGCAACCCAGGAGGCAGGTGGTCCACCTAGGTCACGTGACCTTGCGGCGTCATCACTTCCTGCTCACCGGAGAGTGAGCAAGCTGCCCATCGTGACAGCTTGCAGTTGAAGATTGGTCATGCGGAAAGATCAACCTGGGCGCTCAAGGACCACCGCTGGGAGCACCTGCCATCACGGGGCAGTGGCACATCGCTTAACCGCTGCGCCACTGCGCCAGGGGGGGGGGGGGGGGGTGCGAGGACTACCAGGGGTCTATGAATGTAAAGTAAAGAATGAAAAATTCTGCTTATATGAGAATTAACCCCTGATACTATCGCGTCATACCCTTAAAGGTGGACCTGAAGTGTCCCCTCAAATTTCGCACGTACCCTTACCAAACCTTCGTCAGACAGTTCATGTAGAACAAGTGTCTACACGCTTTGCAGTGAAATTTTCGTCCCGCTAACGGTTCTGCCGACGACTTGTCTTTCATCCAGGCTGCTATGAGTGGACTCAACTCGATCGTAGTCAAGACGAACGCTCTGCCGTTAGAAGGCCCGCCTCTAAGTTGAACTCCACGAACGATTCCAGTGTCACTCCTTCGCAGGAATCGGCACTCGTGTACGCACAAACAGAGGTCGACACGCCACGATATTTGAACACCACTGAAACCGTGAACATGTATACGCATCTATGTGCCCCTGACGACGTGTCCGTTTCGGCCTTGTTGTCAAGCCGGGCGTCTGATTTCCCGAGGTGCCCTGTAAATGCCACGTAGACAGCCGTAACGACAGGGCAAGTGCATTTATACCGGCTTCTACAGAGCAAATCGATCTTTCCGGGCAGCAATCACTGGCACGATCCCCTGGAAAATGGCATACATCGCCGTGCGGTGTACGGTTCCAAGGTCTTCGTTATTAGGTATGTTCCAAAGCATAGCCATACCGCGGCGTGACAAGGGCATTGCCGGCGATCTGTCACAGTCAACTGTCAGCAAAAGGCTCCAAAGCGAGCCATCGCCGTGGCATGCATTGCACGCCCTTGGAGACACAGTCGCCTCGTGAATGTCAGCCACCTTTGTGTGCATTCCGAGCCGTCGTACGGCGGCCTCTGCTTGCAGTAAACCCTGTCAATCAGCGCCACCTGCTGCCCTTCTCTCACCCTCCTTCTGGGCTAGAGGAGGAAAAGGAAAGATCGTATTCACCGCATTCCGCTTGCTGCGCTACAAGAGGCTTGACACCGCGGTTTTGAACGGTGCTAAAGTTGGGAGAGCGGTGGTCCTTCCCAAGTTGTTCCGCAGCATCGACTGCCAGTGACGGATTACTATACATCGTCCGAGAAAAGGGAATCCGTGTTTACGGCGGCTTCCGAGACGAAAAGGCGGGTCAGCACGTCATGAATAGGACCAACGTTTTTGCCTTATTTTTATTTTCAAGCAACGGTTTGTCGAGGGCATAAAATGAAATGAAAGATAGGAGAAATGCAGATTCCTTTTGACCTTCATTTGTTAGGTAAAAACGTACGCGAGCACTTTGAACTGCAAGCTCTGTTCTTAATTGAATTCAGTGTCACTATTCACGTGTACCACTATTAGAACACTAGAGAATGATAATGATGAACTTATGTTGATGGCGCAAGACTGTATGCACCGAGGTGGGGTCAAAGACCAATTTTTCACAGCATTTCGGAGCAGAAAAGTTCAGCGTTTTGGGCCAGACAAAGCTTGAGTTCCGGAACCTCTGCGAACCACTGCACCACTACCGCGCGTGATAGTGCTCTAGTTCGGCTATCACGAGTGACCTAATAAAAGCCTGCGGCTTGAGACGGTTCTATATAGAAAGGCGCCCCTTGGTGGTACGCATTTCGATGAGAGCCAGTTTTTCATGGTCTCACCACTTTTGCTAAGCGGCTGTCTGCTTTCTGTAGGAACTTTCAACTCTTTCATAACGGGTCACTTCAAGCAAGAATTTCTTAGTGGCCTGCCAGATAAAGTAACAGAAAGACGTCAGGCAAAAAGAGCGCGAAAACTCATACAAAACACTTAGCGTAATGCATTGCACGGTTTCGCCTCCTTTCTCACTTCCCACGATGACTTGAAGAAAATACCGCTGTGCCTCTCTGTTCCAATGTCTTATTTTTCATATCAGTGAACGAGTGACCTGCATGTACGCACCGAAGAATAAATTAGCGGTCTAATCCGTGCTACTCCTAGATTGCCCCACTGCATGAACGCACTTCGTGGTGATGAATGTTTTGTATTCATCGCAATTATCGCATTATCCCATCACGCATCACCGTTACACGTATTTAAATTCAAGCGGTAATAAACAACCGATTGATCGATCTATTGATTGATTGATTGATTGATTGATTGATTGATTGATTGATTGATTGATTGACTGACTCTGACTGACTGACTGAATGACTGATCGACCGACCGACCGACCGAACGACCGACTGACTGACTGAACAAAGTGCAGCTTGTCACTAAAGAAGCCTTTATGCACTTTTTTCATTAAGTCACTTCTAAGCACCCAGCGATGAAGTAGCATGCAATGCGTCTTCTTATAATCGTCGCCTGTTGTCGGCGTCTCGGCGCAAGCATTTGTTTTTAATTTAATTTAGTTTCCGGTTCTCTCACGCGTTCCAGGTCATCTCGATATGGCGGATGCAAAGGATGAGGCGCTAGCGTTGACACAAGCATATTTATAGACATTTTTAACACCAGACAGGCCAACTACAAACGCAGTATCACACGCTTAGAGAAAAGCAACCACTACAAGCACGAGCAATTGCGGGCAAGAGCACATGCAAGGAAGAATCGAAACTTGTCCTCGAACATAATTGAGAACGGATCACAAAGGCGCACTGTGCGCGCCAAAAGCTAAAAAAAAGATTGCAATGTTTTCAAGGAATCTATCTTTGGCCACCTCGTTAGGATATTGTGTATTCATAAGGGGATAATACTTCTCTCTCGTACGGTGTCTTTTATATAATGGCTTGCTTTAGTTTTTGTGCTTAGATTCGTACGAAACTGACCACTGTTTAGGAACGCTGTTGTTGTTTATGTCGAACTACTTTCAAGCTACTACACGAGCGAATGTCTTTTGCATATACATTCTAAGGCCTGCACACAAGGTGACAGGGGGGTACTGGGAGTAGCTATCGTTGCTGCAATCGCTTGGAGTGATGTGGTTGCTGAGGCACGCATGCATACTGCTTCAATGTTTTTTTTTCTCATCTATTTCTCTCAAGTCCCTTCTGTCTGCTTGCAGCAGTGACAGTGTCCAAGTTAGAGGCAGTAATTTCCTCTTTGCGGTGATGGACGGACGGAAAAAATCGTGCGGATGAAAAGAGGCGGAAATGCAGCCTTTAAATGCATTCCTGCATTAAAACTTTCCTTCGCACGGATCAAGGCAAGAATGGAAGGCTTTGTAGAGCAGAAATTTTTGCTGTCTATGAGAAGGTTCTCCTGGGAAGGAGACAGAATTTACAAAATACAAGGACGATTAGGATTCTCCCTAATGGGGAATTTAAGCACAACTCTGTACGTGTCTCAGGCTCTGTGGGCTCATTGTTTTGCTTTGCCGGGTCGTAGGCACGTCTGGCGAGGATATTGGTTAGTTCTCTACCTTACATCGTTTTCCCTTATTTTTTTTCTAGTCCATCTGTAAGAACATAATTCAAATCTGGCCTTCAAGGAAACAAACTTCTGTTTTTCTTTTCCGCATTCTATGTGCTTGGAAAAAGCCCCGTACAGGAAAAGTGAAATTTTGGCATACACCAGCAAGAAAAGAAACACAACAATTAACTCAACCTCGGATCGCCACTGCCCACAGCTGTCCATGGTAATTATTTTTGCGCCTTAAATTGCTTTCCCTTGTCTTTGTTGCGATCGCGGCGGCTCACCGTCATGCGTTGCTGAACAAACGAAGAAAAGCCGCCTCCCTCCCCTCCGGCCTCCTCGCATCGGCATGCAAGAAGCTGGACTCAAAACTGAAAGGAACTCGATAAATCGCGGCACGCTGCAGAGGCGAAGCCGCCGCGATCGTATCTCTTCCACACGTCATAGAACCTCCGAGGTGATTCTACTTTTCCTTTCTGGGTAGGAATACATAGGTCGTTTCCAGCAGCAAAACAAACCAGCCACGCCGTAAGCACACCGTCGAAACCGAAGCACTTTCTCGTTCCACGCTTCGCGTGAGCAGCTCAATAACAGTGGCCGGGAATTGTATTCTCAAAGCCGAATGCGTGCAGAACACGAGGAAGAGTTATCGCTTGCCGGAGGAAGTTTCCGCCCATAAAGGAGAAAAAGAATCAAAAGCAGCATCTCCATTTCGCGAAAGGAAAAAACAACAACAAGTAAGCACGGGGAAAATGAACCCAAATCGCCTAAGCGCGCGCTCAGCTATATACAATCGGTCGTCCGCGTTTCGCAATCATGAACTTTCCACCACATTGACAGTTACACACTCTCTTCCAAGTCCGCCCAGGCGCTGACAGGCGCAGCCGTCAACGGTCTTCGCTACTGGCGCTGTCGCGGACGCGACGATAAGCGCTGCTGCGGTGACTCGCGCCTGGTATACACCTTCTCTAATCTACGACTAATCGGTCACGAACGCCTGGAGGACGTGTAATTAGCTTTCGAGACGGCAACGCCATCCCGATTAATCCTCGCTTGTTAATTCTTTCTCCCCCTTTCTTTCTTTCTTTCTTTCTTCCTTTCTTTCTTTCCATCTTTATTTATTTATTTATTTATTTATTTATTTATTTATTTATGACCCCTTCCCGCTCGGGTCGGTGCTGCACAGCATGATATAGTTGTGAGGAAAAGAAAACAAAAACACAAACTGACCCCGATGTTGTTATTGCGTTGGGTTTTAATGACAGATAAGCCCAAACAGACATGGACAAAACACCACTGCACAGGTAGACGAGAACAGAGAGATATAGTGGATACAAAGTGCGCTGCTGTACGGCGCCTCCAAGTCCGCATTGCTCCAGATTTAGTGCACGTATACTGGCCGTGTATGCTTTTTAATTAAAGTGTCAGTCGGCCGAGAGAGACACGATACGGTGCTGTCTCTCAGGCTGTGAACGAACCACGGCGTTACGTGGGCTTCGAGATCGCGCGCGGTTTTTCTTTTCTTATCCAGCTTTGCTCCGATGAACACGCTTGCATACAAGGCATGTCAGGGCCGCTCAGTGCCTCTGCATAATCAAGCATGAATCGCCCAAAGGCATACACCTGTGTGGCGTCGCGGCCATAGGCAGTCATGCTATGGTGAGCGAAGTAGGGCCGACAAACAAAAGGCTACCAACAGACAAGACCGATGTAAGATGGCTTCCCGTATCTGCTTCAGTCGCCTCGAACTGTCGTATTACACTACTTCGCATTTTGGAGATGGACGTTATGCTCTCCGCCTGATTATCGTGACGTCAGCTCACCACTGGAGCATCGTATCCTTCGACGCTAACTAGAGCGTTCGCCAGCCATGCAGGTTACAGCTTGTAAGCTACGGCTTGCAATGCATTGCACGGTTTGTTGAGGTTGCCGAGATGTCACAGCGCCGCCCCCTTCTGGTGAACTCAGTGCGTTTTTCGGTAATTATCTCTCCTTCCCTATCAATCGGTGTAAAATAGAAAGGCGGAACCTCTGGAGAATTGACATATGGCAATAGAAGTTGAACATCAGCTTGGTGGAACAAGTTGTTTCTTCCCGTTTAACATGTTCTAAAACTGACAACTCTGATGCCGAAGTTCCCGACTTCATTCCCCCCCCCCCTCCTCCTCCTCTTTCCGTCTCTTATGTCATGTTTTGGGAAAGGTTAATAAATTCCCGCCTATGTGAATAAAAAAATAGTTCACTTCTATAAAAAAGAAACACACAGTCAAGCATCAAGCCTACGCAAACGATTTCTTGTTGTGCCGTTGCATCATCAGTCACATTTCTGCTGTTTTTATGGGTGTATAACTTCCCAAAGCGACTTAGGCTATGAGAGACGCCGTAGCGAAGGGCTCCGGAAATTTCGACCACCTGGCGCTCTTTAACGTGCACTGACATCGCACAGTACACGGGCCTCTAGGATTTCGCCTCCATCGAAATTCGACCGCCGCGGCCGCGATCGAACCCGCGTCTTTCGGGCCAGCAGCCGAGCGCAATAAACACTGAGCCACCGCGGCGGCTTTCTGCGGTTTTTGAGTTGCTGATTTGCCCAGTGTGTCTTGCCGAGTGCTCACGCTTCATTCACCGACCGGCGCTCTGGCGTCCCACGAACCACGGATCGTGTAACCAGGCTTTCCCTCTACTTATGCTCATCTCGCATACGTACGCAGCGTCAGAAAATTGCCGCTGAGAAATGATAAGGAAAAGCTCCGGCGGACTCTACCCGGGACTCCTAAAGTTCACTGTTGCAAACTCTAGAGTTCCGAGGTGTCCGCTGCGGTGGCCTTCTACAAAGGTAATGCCATCTCCAAGCACGGATAAACGTCGGTCGAAACTGATCTCGCCTCCATTTATTTCCCTCTTTTGGAATCATCGATCAAGCTGGGGGTATAATTTTTCGAGATTACAGGTATCATGCTTCACGTTGCCATCGCCGTGCGTCCATACAGGGAAAGCACTCAGTAGGTGTCCAGCGTTCGCCAGCGGCTATAGGAGAAACGCGTAGGCGCCTCCGCGGCCTTGAAATGCGCTCAAATGGAGACCACCCTTGAGCATATACGTCTTATACGGCCACCCCTGGAGTGGAAGAAAATGTATTCAGGGTGGAGGTGAGTGCATAATCGGGAACGGAAGATGCTTGCAAGCATTGCACAAGGATTACACTCCTATCCGTCTTTATTATCACGCCGGTTGGCTCAAATAAGGCTTTTTTTTTCTCGTGTAGGTCCGCCTACAGACAAAGGAAAGAAAAGAAGCAGTTACAGTTTGACGCCAGCCAGGTCAGTACACATACACGGCCGACTCGGATACTGTGTATTGCTGACTGCGGATCTATAGTGGACACTTTCTTTTTTCCTTGTCGCAATGTACGAAAGCATTAGTCGCACCTCCGTGGCATTAGCAGCCCCGCGAGGTCAACGTTACCGTGCAGCGCCTCGCAAGAAGCGCTTACACCGCCATGTTGCCGCCACACCTCCGGGTCCTTGTATCGGCTATAGTAGAGTCGGCGTTAACCTTAGGTACAGCGTTCGAGCAGTGGGCAGCACAGAATTCAAACTGAAATTAAAAAGCTGTCGATGGTGTCTGGGCAAAGTGCTCCTGCACACATTGCTTTCAGCTTTATGTGGCTCAACGTCCGCGCAAGTATTGCCTCCAAAAGTCAGAAGCGGCCACCACTTGCCAATGTTTATGCAGAGAACTGCGCCGCTCGAGCGCTCTACACGAGTGACGCAGACTGTACATATATGTATTGTATATATAGAAGCCTCTGAATAAAATTTCTTGTAGTTGCGAGTAGCGCTGTGTCCTCTCTGTGTCGTCGTTTGATAGCGCCAGGTTTTTTCATATTGTACATGCCTACAGGCAACCGCCCCTACCCACAGCCGCGAGTACACACAAATTGCTGCTCACTCATTAATACGGTTTTAATCTGCGCCGTCGCTAGAGGGAGCGGACTGCCCTCGCGTTTTACTTCCGGATTGTGGGCGTCTACCTCTAAGATGGAAAGGCAGCCACACTGTTCAGGGGAAGCCTGCGCTCAAAGCATATAAGCGGCGAAGCGATCGTTAATCTCCGCTTGCAAAGAAGGCGTCCCGGTCGGCGCCGGGATTCTTCATGCATGCGTCCTAATGTGCACACTGTACAACGCCCTCCACCCCTCATCGTGTACGCAACGCGCCGGCAGTGCAGCCCTTGAGCGGTGCCGCCACCACTGACGACGATTCGAGCCGGAGACGCGAGCGGCGATCAATTCGACGCGACCTCTCGAGCGATCGGCGCACCGGAGAAGACAGGCAGCGGCTGGCTCAGCAGCAGCTGACGTACACAACAGGCTGCGCCAGGGCTTCGAGAGAAAAATCCAGGCCGGGCCTCAGGTGGCCGCTCGTGAGACAGTTGGACGCGGCGCCAGAGAAATCGGGTGGACTTGGCTCTTCGGCCGGGCTGCGCAGGCTCTATGCGTGGACTTCCTTTGTCTGCAGCTGATGCTGTGGCCACTGCGCTGCCGTGTCTATCTGGCTGCCTGGCGTCTGGGAGTCTATTACAGCGGATTGAAAGACGAAGGCGACTTCTTCAGCAGCGTGGTCGTGAGAATGACGGGTGTGGTCACTAGGAGTAGCCCTTCTCGCTGCTGCCGCAGCTGCTTTGGAAAGACGTTACGTCTGCGGACTGCATGTTACGTTATTTTGGGTTCAGAAAATGGCTCTTAGCTTAAATTCACTCACTCACTCACTCACTCACTCACTCACCTCACTCACTCACTCACTCACTCACTCACTCACTCACTCACTCACTCACTCACTCACTCACTCACTCACTCACTCACTCACTCACTCACTCACTCACTCACTCACTCACTCACTCACTCACTCACTCACTCACTCACTCGCAGCTTAGAAAATGTCGTTTAGCAGAAAAGAGTGTTGGCTCCATTTGGACTCACAAGAAGACCAAGAGGCCATAGCGCAGCAAGCGCTGCTTTTCACTGAGGTTTATTTAATACTGGCCCCTAATAAATTCTTTCCCTCTTCCTCCTCTTATTCACTATCAGATTAACGCAAGCGTTTTCAGTAACGACATAATACGAGATCGAAGGCGACGAGTTTGCACGACACGAATTGTTTCTTACAATAATGGTTGTAATTTATGGCTCTGAAGCCTGAGATAAAAAAAGCACGCGCTTAATTCGACAGTTGCTGCATATACCGCACTCGCTATTCTCATTCGAGACCAAATGGCCAAGGAAGAATGGATCACGCTCAGCATTCCTGAGACCACACACGAAGGCGCCCGATCGGAATCCAGGCGGTCGCCTGCTAAACCGCTTACACATCCACCACCATTGCACTCCAGAGGAGGCGGAGCGTATCCCAGAACTGTGGCGCCATATGCTCTGGGTCTCCCCGCTCCCCCGTAACATGGACACCGACATGCACGAAAGCAGACGACAAGCGCGGGCTCGGGCTTTTGAGAGACAACACGGCTCCCGACCCGGTGTATACTATGTAGACGTAGCAGGGCCATCGCCCACGGGATTTTACACGGCCGCTGTCGTTCACCAGGAAATGCACGTTGATGGACTCTCCTTCCGAGCCCAGAATTCGATGCGAGCCGAGGAAGTGGCGATAGCGCTTGCTGCCGCCCACACCAATTCGAGAATCATCATCACGGACTCCCGGAAAGCATGTGATCATTACTTGGCAGGGGGAATCTCCCCCTTAGCCGCTTGTATTCTAAGACGGACTGCCACTGATCCAACACCGAAAAGAATCATTTGGCCTCCTGGCCACCAGGGCTTAAGAGGTAATGAGGCCGCTGACGCGGCTGCCCGAGCGCTTACTCACCGGGCTCCTCACCCAGCTCTTCTGGCTCGGAGACAAACCAGCCGCTGCTGCGGTTCAGGGAAATCATAACACATTATAACGAGCAACCACCGCCTTTCCCCGGCCCCTGAAAAGGGGCTAATTAAGACGGAGGAGCGAACTTTAAGGCGCCCGCAGAGAGGTACTCAACTCTCTCCTGCAATCATCAAACATTACGATCCTAACACGGATGGGCGATGCCCGCACTGTGGGGAGACCTGCGATATCTTCCACATGGTGTGGGCATGTACTCAAAATCCCCACCTCCCCCTTCTCCCTTCCCTTCCCGAGAGGCATGGGAGACTGCCCTCCTCAACTGCTCCTCGCTTGAGTCCCAAAAGGCTCTGGTGAAACGGGCGCGAGACGGGGCCTCGTCATGCGGTGTCCGACTAGGACGCCGACCATGTAGCGGGGCCACGCACTGTGGCTCCTAAACTCTATGCCACCAAATAAAAGTTTTTACCACCACCACCGTCGAAAAGCCCGAATGCATGTCTTTCCCTCCCTGCCGGCGTATTTTCACTTCGTTTCTTCGAGGCACGGCGTGGCCGAGATGTTTTTCCACGGTGCCCGCTTTTCACGCTACCATGCATCATTGAATAGCGGCCGCCTAATGGGCACATCGATGCGAACATCGCAGCCAAAGCGGCGCTTGCCGTGAAGCGTTCCAAACTAGTCTGGCTCGCTCGGCGGGGCGATGTCTCAACGTTAATCACACCCATAGGATCGCTTGGACATCTAGGTGGCGTTACTTCGGTTCCGGATGTGCGCACCTCGTCGTCAGCGCTAATCGGATTAAGGCGGGAAGAATCTCCCATGTTTCGTCCTCGTCATCGCTTATTACTTTCTAGGTGATTGCTTCTATTTAAAACTCGCGTCAATGCAGATTGGGAATGTGTTGCTCAGTTTGCTTGTTTGGCGCCCCTTGCATTGCTGCCGTCTTGGCTTGGCGAGAGCTGCGACGTGAGCTCTGCGCTTCGCGCTTCTCTTGAATACGTGGCCATGAGCTCACGTCGCCAGCGTGCTCACGAACGGCCCGAGAAAAGCGCGCTATTTCGGGAGACACGGCAGGTCAGCCCAGACTACGCGTATACAGGCGCTGCTGCACCGCTCTCAGAAATGCGATTCACCCATAGAACTGCCTCCCTTTCTTTCTTGCCCGGGGGTGCGGCTGCAGCGAACCGTTCACTCTAAACACGAATACGCCTACAGTCGAATTTCGTTATAACGAAAGGTTTGTAACGAAATATTGGATATAACGAAGGAATTGCGATTACCCTTGGAAGCTCGGCCAACACGGGTTATAACGAACTACAGCAATAACGAAGTAATTGTCGGGCCCTTAAAATTTGTTTTAGCGAGGTGCAGCTTTATGTGAGAGTAAAAAAATTGGAGGACGCTTAAGCTTAGCCTTTAAGAGTGGAACGCGACAGCGTGTTGCAGCACTGCCAGGGAGTCCAGGGAACGCCATCGCCCGTTCGGAGCGAAGCCTTGCCCGTTAGAAAAATCGCTGTGCTACTTACAGTGAAACGGACGCGCGGTGCGGCAAACCACGTAGAAGCGCTGACAGGCGCCTTGCCGAAACGCGCGGGGCTTAAGTTGCAGTCGTAGTACGCCGGCACATCGTTCTCGACAAACCCGAAGCCACGAACGCCAGCATAGTTTACGCGCCGAACGAAAGGGCAGCAAGCCGCAAGCTTGGTGGTGAACGCGCCGTGGATGTGCGCTGCGTTGTTCGCCGCTTACCGCGTGATTGCTGCGTACCCGCACGTCCCCACTGCGCCCGAACGAGACGAGCGGGAGGCGCTGCCGTCGCACGCTATCTGTTGGGGCAGTGGCGTACATTGCGAGGAGGGGGAGGGGGAGGAGGGATTTTTCGCTCACGGCCAACGCCGCCGACGCCGACGACACCGGCTTTTCTGCGACACAGGGCACTTAACGCTGTCGCGTTAAAAGGAAGTTAGTAGTCGTCTAGCGCACTTGCCTCCACTAATATATGTCCCTACCATAAAAGGGAGTGCGCTAGATTACAGCTTCCTCCCTTTTTACTAATATATGATTCCAGTCTTGCTTCGTGAAAATCTTTATGCGAATTTTTTGGGCGCAATCGGTTTCTCTGCGTTGCTCTTTTTTTTTCATTCCGTTGCTCCAATGTGACGGATCCTCCCGCTTTTTTTGCTGCACTTAGCTGCACGGCACTTAAACTGGCCTGCTTAAAGAGCCTGGAATTGCAGCGAGCGATGTATCAGCAATTATATTGCTGCTGTTTCGTGCCTGACGTCACTTAAAGTTCAACTACTAGCCACAACCACCGTTTGAACCATGAAACTGAAACTGAAACAGAGTCAGGAAGAAATTCAATTATTAATTGTTGAGCGGTTGTAGGCAAATATCACGGAGTGTTCCATGTAAACGAATGTCTAACGCCTGGTTTGATAGAAGAAAACACGCAAGCAAAAATTGGTGTTTATAGTCCTTTAATGAATAGAACAGAGTGCAATGCAGAAGGGATATTTTTGCTGAAGGAAACTGCCATAATTATTTTTAAGCGACAGCTTATGTGGCTCGTCCGCTCGCCAAGTTGATGTGCACCGTATTGCTTGGTCTGGCCCGAGTTCCGCCGCTAAATTTAGCGGGCACAGTAGCGCCCCTAGCGATCGCTTAAGGAGCTCGTCGGCTCGCCAGGTTGATGTGTGGCGCAAAGCTTGGTCTAATGCCGCTGGTCTGGCAACACGTGCAGCTGCGCCAGAGTTCCGCAGCTAAAATTAGAGGGAGCGCGGCTCCCTCGGACGCGTGCGCGCTAATCGAACCAGCGGCGCTTACCAAATTCAAAAGACAAGAGGTGGAACATCCCGACTAATCAATTTAGATCATTTGCATGGAAACAGCGCAGCAGACGGGACCAAGAAAGGAAGACACACACACGGACGCTGACTATCAACTGAAAGAAATTTATTGCAGCAACGTTAATATATAAAACCCATACATATATTAACAGCATGAAGCCTTAAAACTAGGTGACAAGATTCTTCTAATCAGCCATCGAGAAATCTGATTTCTTTTCTTTTCAAGTTAACAGGAGTGCTGACGCACTTCTCCCCTCGTTGATGTATGGCATGCGCCTCAAAAAGTTCGCGGTCAAGCTGTTTCTTGCATCGTTTAAGAACCTTGGTCCTGTCCAAAGCGGCAGTGCACGGGCATGAGGTCACGTGTTCAGGCAAGTTCTTCCTTGCGCCGTCTTTTATATCTTTATTATGCTCTCTGAGCCTGTCATTCAAACAACGCCCAGTTTGTCCCATGTATGCTGATCCACACGATTAATGAATTTCGTAGACGACTTCTTTAGTACAATCAAGGAAAGCTTTTTTGTGCTTATATATTAACGCTGCTGCAATAAATTTCTTTCTGTTGATAGTCAGTGCCCGTGTGTGTGTCTTCCTTTCTTGGTCCCGTCTGCTGCGCTCTTTCCATACAAAGAATGTACCAACTAGCCCGGCTTACTCCTTTGTTGAATTTCAATCCGTGTGTGGTGCACGTGTGGTCGTGCTAGGTCATGCTTGGCGATCCCGTCGAGATCTTTGTGCTTTCGCCAAACCAGGCTGGACATTACCTAGGCGCCGGCAAATTTTTTTTCTTGTACCTAGCTCACCGTTAATTGCTACCTTCAGTCTTGCTTTCTCAAGATCTCTTGATATGTTTTGAAAAGGCAGACTGCCACACTGCCGACAGTGGCGATGCCCTCGGCAGTACCGCTACGGGCAGAAAACGAGTTACTGGTATCTGTGACAGATGTCAGCAACCTTATTTCTTTAGAGTACCTTTAAAACCAGCTTAGAGTTCTGAACAATAGATTGAATAAAGTCTATACATCTCGGTTAATATCACGATATTATTCGACGTCTGCACGCCGCCTATGGGGAGGACAGTCGTCGCACCAGTATTTCCAGTGTTTGCAGACGCCGACTGACACGGGAAAGCGACATTCCCTTGCTGAAAAATTACGTTTTAAATTGTTCTGCTGTCTCTCTGAGCCACAAAGCCAGTTATTTATTTGAGAGAGCATATCTTGGCGCAAAAAAATACAATGAAGTGTGCATAGAATATCTTGAACTAGTTCAAGTAATGTAAATAGGTTATGTGGCTCCCCGGGATGAGTCTAACGAACTGAGAAATCCACGAATCACAACATAGTATGCCACGATTTTTTTATTTTTTGCTCTGGCTAGTGTTCAGTGGTGGCTTGTGGAAAATACTGACTAGCCGCGCGCTTACACATTCAGCAAAATCTCCCAACTGCCCGGTTCGTTCTTCAGTAGTTCTCCGATATCGTGTAGCCGAAAGTCATAAGCGCAGCGCGAGAGCGCTTGTTAGGAAACAAAGCTGCTCACCATGCACTCCGGTGCCTGGTTCCTTGATCTCTGCAGTATGAAAAGCGTCGAAGGGAGTGGTCTGCTTCTCACACAGACGAAATTCAACTGGCCACAAGTTCAAAAAAGAAGTGGCCAGGAACACGACCAGAACACCGACCATGCATCGCAGCGGCCATCACTCTCCCATGCATCGTCATCCTGCGCGCAAACACCAAACGCGCTGTCGCCGAGAACAGAGGTAACTATAGGACCGGGGGACCGGACGCTCTGTGAATTCTCCTCAGCGAAGACGTGTCAGGCGGGAAAGCGTCACTGCCACATTGATTGCTACCCGCACCCTCCGTGCCCCACCGTGACTGCTCCTAATTACGAGGCGGAGACAATGTGTCCTGAGGAGACGTGCACCCCTTCCTCTACAGCCAGCTCAGCGCGCTGCTATCTTGGGTCGCGTGCGGGCGACAGGAAGTGGGCAGCAAATGCGTGTGTCTGCCGCCTTCATTTCTCTTCCTCTTTCCGCCTTGCTTTCGTAATTTAATCTCACTCCGGACAATCTTCCTTTCCCCATGGCCTTGGTCATCCGGCCTCTATTATGCATTTCAGTCCGCTTCAACTGCTATGCCTGTTACACGTGCGTCTTAGTGTTACTCTGTAAGCTCCCGAGAATGGCGAACTCGGAGCAGGGTGGTCGCACTGGGAATGGAGCTGGAACATGGCAAGCGACCATAGGTCTGCTGGCTAGCACACAAAGAAGCGTGTTGCCAGATTTTGTGTGTGGTGTAGTCTTGAAGCGCAAACTCCTGTTGGAGCACCATGAGCCTGGACGAAAAGCCGCTTGTGGTGTCTGTCGCACAGCGATATAATTTTTGCTTTGTTTACAGTTAGTGTGTGTTTCATAAACGGCAGGACAGTAGCAGTTTACAGTCAATGTTCTGCTTCCTTTCAGATGTGCATGATGCTTGCGATGGTTCCTGGCCTCAGACGTGAGCATATGTTGTGAAATGCAATTTATACGGTTGTCATGGTGTCGTCGTATCGGCGTTGCTTGCTATGGCAACTGACTCCCTGGAGCTTTGCACAATTAATTACCTGTTGTCAGGGCCGCAGTACAGCCTTGCATGCAATGACTGGATGCGTACTGTTCCCATTATATAACAGTGCTTATTTCTAGATACTTAGCCGCCATACAAATTCCTGAAGTGGTGATACGAGAACTGTTTCCAACGTGCTCCTTCCTAGTTGTTTGTAAAGCATTACAAATACTTGACCACTTATTATATGATAAGTTACTTTTTTGGAGGTTTCTAGCGAAATGATTTTTTTATTTATACATACTGCAGCTCCACAGGGGCTATTGCATGGGTGAGGATATAACATGCGTGGTAGGCAGTTGCGTATAGATGTTGATTCATGCATGCATACATACATACATACATACATACATACATACATACATACATACATACATACATACATACATACATACATACATACATACATACATACATACATACATACATACATACATACATACATACATACATACATACATACATACATACATACATACATACATACATACATACATACATACATACATACATACATACATACATACATACATACATACATACATACATACATACATACATACATACATACATACATACATACATACATAAAATTATATACAAGATACAATATAAATGAACAAACCATAGGAGTAAATGACATTCAATGGCAGCTAAAAATTGCGGAATTGCAAGTGAACGCATTTCGACGGGCAGGGTGTTACAGCTTTCGATGGTATGTGGGAAGAAGCTGTATTTTTATTTGTCAGAGAGTGCGTGAAGTTGACAAATATTGAAACTGTGATGGCAGCTAGTTGACAATGGAGTAGAAAAATTAACATGGGTGCTCACTGCCATGAGTCGCGGCGATTTAATGAGAATGTAGATATGCTTGAGTCACTCAGAGTACCGGCGTGTCGAAACTGAGCTTAGAGATAATGCGCTGAAATTAGACGGCGGCGAAAATTCTTTCGTAGCGACAGTAGATAAAATGAATTGCCTTCTTCTGGGCAGATTAAATTTTCTCGCAGTACAATTGTTGATATGGATTCCAAACAACACAGCCGTATTCGATAAGCTGAAAGATATAAGTTTTGTTTTGTAGGCTGAAAGTTTTGTTTGACGTAGTGCTGCACGTAATGTGCGCCGTATACAGACACCCGGGTCTCTGCAAGCTGTAATGCTCACTCTAATTCAGTTTATTCCTTTTAGCAACCAATTATTTCTAGTCAGTTACTTTTTATAATGCCATAGCATTAGAAAACCCATCTGTAAAAAATGAGTCCGTTCGTCTCAAGCCTCGTGAAGAGAGAAGGTGGAGAGAGGGAAATATCCTTCCACCTATCCCTCGACTGTGCGTTAGCATTGCTGCTGCCCCAGGACCGAGCAGCCGTTTCCGCTGACGGGTTCAGACTACGCGAGCAAGTGGCCGGACCCAGCCCGTCAATCACTACGTGACACTCGCACCCCGATTCCACTTTCCCGATCTAATCTACCAATCAGGGTGTGGCACGTCGTACCCCTTCTCCATTCTGCACCACCCGTCACCTAGCGCCTCCCACTCTCTCTACGTCTTTCCTCTTTCCTTTTCTCTGTTCCTCCCCTCCGCAATTTGCCACCTGTCAACCGAGGCTTCAGACGGACGGAGGGATTTTTCCAGCGTGGTGATTCTAATGCTAACGCAATAAAAGTGCGTGAGAAAATCCTCGGAAAAGATTTATTTTACGGTTCCGAAGCCTTTGGCATTTCGTATTAGGGTGAAAAAGGATACCGGTGAAATTCAGCGTGGGTACTGATGCTCAGCTGCCTGACTCTCGCGAGCTGCGCCTATTTCCTTCCGGGTCTCTCTCCTCGGCAAGCAAATGCTTTCGAGTTATTAGGAAAAAATCACCAGCGAGCTCACCGGCATGCGTTCCACATTGCCGTAACCGACACAGCGCTTTAAGTACCAGTGCATCTGGGAAAACACGAGAGGCGGAAATTTATTGACCACCGAATACAGATGGACGCGAGACGTCTACAGCGTGCACCACCTACCCATACCTTCCTACCTGCGTGCCCACCCTTACTGCTCTCTTTCAAATCACAGGCAGCGCCTCCCCATAGACCATTCCTTGCTCCTTGCTACGCTTGCTACCGGATAAGATGCGCGCGATAAGAGGCCGAGCTTCCACCCATTAATGTACCGACTGTCGAAACTGTTCAGTGCCTGCGCAAGCCAACGAGCTCGCCGTCAAAAACCAACG
Source organism: Amblyomma americanum (assembly GCA_030143305.2). NCBI lineage: Eukaryota > Metazoa > Arthropoda > Arachnida > Ixodida > Ixodidae > Amblyomma > Amblyomma americanum. The sequence continues at coordinate 247,132 of JARKHS020005461.1, forward strand.
CACCCTTAGAAGGCGCGAGGCTCGCAACGCTCGTTAGTTACCTTGGTGACAGCTGCCTCTAACTTTTGCTCACTTCTCCTCCCTTCTTATCCGTGTAGCAAGGGAGCGCCGGCGGGATCACCTGACTGCAACAGCGCGCGAAAAGCAATCACGTCCGGGGTCAGTGACCTTTAAACTTTTTTTTTGAACGGTAAAGGAGAGCGGATTTCAACTGTACGTGACACATCGAACACTGAGGCTCGTATGCACAGCTAGATAGAGATAGAGACAGGCGTGAGTGCTCATCCTCAGCCCGCAATCACGCAATCCCTGCTTAATGCTTAGGCTTTGACTTCAACGGCAATAAGCGTAATGTGACGAGCTCCAGAAGCAACGGCGCTGGATATTAACGTTGTTGCGTGCCAGTAATGGACATCAGTGTATTCGCAAGAACGATTATTATATAGACGCAGCTATAGTTGCACAATAATGGCATGCGAAGATGGAGCGCTGGAAGGCAGGCTTAACAGAGATAACGTCTCGTGCCAGGCTGTGTGTGCGGAAGAGGGCCGGAGACCGGTGTGACATTCTCTTTTCTGCACGCCGCTTGCCATAAAAGGCGAGCGACCGGCCTGCGGTCATGCAGCCGCGAGAGAGATTGGCTGTAATTATCTCGCACCTCGATGACACCAATGCCGGCTCAACGTGGACGCATAATGCGACCGTGGCCGTAAATTGGTCCTTGTACCGCCGCGGGCAGTTCTTGGCGCGACATTTCACACGGCAATGGGATGGTGCCTAGGCTTGTGTTGAGGTCTGTGCACGTAAGCGGTTTAGGCGCAGGCTAATTTGAGATGGCAGCTCGGGGGCCAGGTGCTAATGTGCTTTGTTAGTCAACGGAACTTGCTGAGCCGAAGGGCGTACGGCCAGTCCAGTTTGGTTACACCCGCTCTGCACATCTATATTAACAGGATGATCACTGCCTGTCGCGCATCCGTAGTCTTTATGTCATTAACTCGGAATGATCAAGGTAGAGCTATAACTATCTGCAGGCGCTCAACGGCCGTTGGCTTCATCGTTCGTTGACCACTCTCAAGATGACCACGTCTGTGGACGTGCACGAGCCAGAGACTCGCATGCTAAGGGGTATGCCAACGGGTTGGCCGACGCGTTCAGCTGCGATAAATGATGAAGACGTCCGATTATACTTCCTGTCTGCTTGTTCGAGGGTCCTCGCATAGAACGGATCCTACATGGCGGAACGACCATTGCTGTACACATCATGACGTGCAGCGCAACAGTGGAAACGTACAAACCTGTCACATGGCGTGGATGAGACGGGTATATATAAGCGAGCGAAGGGAAGGTCATTACGGGGTGCTTGGTATATCATCACCTCCTCCCTGTGGAACACTTGCGTCATCTTCCGGTTCGCCAAAGAACGCCGACAAAATGATAAAATCGCACCTTTCGTTTCGCAACACACTGGGACTCCTCGAGGACAGTTGCGCGCGGAAAGAAAAATGTATGAACGTAAGCTGTAAAAGGTAATGGCGCGCCGACATTAGTGCGGCCTCCTGGCCTGCATGAACGTATCCAGCTATGTACACCTGTCTCAATCGAGCATCGCCGCTTGCCCCTCCTGCAGCCTGTCTGGACCGAGCCAGTCCCAGCATCGGTTCCTTCTCCTTCTGTCACCCCTATCTGTTCTAGCCATAGACTCATGTCCGGCGGGCATACAGGGTTTATTAAACCCTGTGTGCCCGGGTCTTCTTGGCTGCTCAACCGGAGCAGCCGCTTTGGGCGAGATTCGACCGCACCAGCATCCATCAGAGACACCACGGAATGCATCTTCGAGCTGGGCCGCCGGGTTTTACCCGGCAGACTTACTTTCGTGAAAATAAGTTTGGTGCGGTAGTTCTGGACATCAATCCTCATGCTTTATTCTAGCAACGCCCATGCTGGGGCACGGGCTGTGGTGCTTATAAAGCAGCCATTCTTCTCAGCATTTAGTCTTTGTCAAAGATCTAATTTTGTCTGTGCCTCATGTGGTGCTCATTATACACTTCAGTAAACGTTTAACGTACTTGTGGTCGTCATAATTGAGTCCAGCGTCGTTTCAGGACCCGGCTAAGCAAGCCATCGCCACAGGCCGGGCTGCCAGCGTCATGAGCCTCCGTAACATGAACATTTGAGTGCAGTGGGGCCGTGTGGGGGCCCAGGGACCTGCGTGTTCTAAACTCCTCGGTGTCTATTAAAGTTTTCACCACCACCACCGTCGTTTCAGTGGCCCATGGTGTGCCTGCTTATTGAGTCACACCAGTTATTTGCAAGAAACTATACAGTAAGTACCTGGTCTTGGCGATGTTGCATCCGAAGAAACGATGAGGCTAATAGTTCCTGCGGTTTCTTTAAAAATAACTAGCCACAAAATATATATGCGGATTCTGGACCGCTACTCGGTCTTTTTCTAGCTGTATTTCTTGTCTCGCGAGTCTTGAAGAGCTGAACTCAGGAGATTTACTCAGATCACTTGGCGCATACATTGCTGAGGCTCCATAACTGGTGATCGCAACCCCACCCTCTTTTTTCTAGTACCTTTCAGCACTAATCTTTTAATCACGCATCTACGCGATTCCCAAAGCCTTTCCAGACCATACACAGTGCTAAATGGTTCCTCCCTCCCCATCTGTCCTCTGACTTAAGCCTTGCTCATACCCAGAAATCGAGGACAAGCGCATTTTACACGGGAAATAATTTATAAACTAATATGTTTCCTTATATCTTAAGATTTCAATATAACAATCAACATATCCGCAGGTCTCCCCTCGGAGGGCTTGCATTGCTTTGCTGTTAAAGGTGCACTAAAGAGGTATCTGAAATCATTTTTTTTGCCGCGGGAACTCCATCTACACTGTCTGAGCATTCTTAGAAGCATCGAATTATTATCGTGTGCTGCTGATTACCCTAATTAAATAGAATTAACGTCACGGCTTCCACTTTATCTTTTTAATTCACCTCCGAAAAGAGGAGTCAGCCAACGCGTGGAGTGCCTTCCAGCCATCCGCGCGGCAGCTTCGCTTTCGGCTTTGTTTTGGGTTTAGGTTTTCTTGAATAAATAGTTTCAGTCGAAGACTACATAGCTGCAAATTAGGCCCGCGGAAATTAAAAAAAAATACGCATGGAGTCTTTGAATCGCCGGTCGCTACGTACCACTGCGTTGATGACAGCGCGGTAAGCCGCCACGCGGCTGGCTGAAAGGCCCTGCACGATTTGGCTGACTCCTCTTTTTGGAGGTGAGTTAAAAAAAAAAAGCTGGAGCGGGGACGTTTAATTCAATTTGTTAGGGAAATTGGCCGCACATGACAATAATTCGAAGTTTCTAAGAATGCTCAGTGCGTGCAGATCAAGTTCCCGCGATAAATAGACCATCTCAGAATACTCTTAAGTATACACATTTTTTGCTATAGTCATAAACATTCCCTGCTTTTTCTAACTACTCGATGCGGGCGATGGTTAAGAGAAAGGTTTTGCTACGCATCGCAAGATCGGACCATTGCCTTCAATATATCCATAATATACCTTACAATATTTCACAGCTGGCTCACAATTAAAATGTTTGTCTAAGAATCCTAGACTTGTGGTATCCACAGTCTTTACCATCGTCAAGCTCTCATCCTTAGAATGCATAAAAAACTACTCGAACTTGGGAAATGTGTACAGGTATACACAGTGACGCAAATATTAGGACCATCACCACTGCATGCAGTCCCGTGTGGGCGACGTTCTTATCAGACGGTGGGGGCCAGTCCTCTAATAGACACCTTTTTCCCTCTCGGTTTTTGCTCCTCCTTTGCTGCACAAGCCAAGGCGGACCCAATCTGTGTCGTCACGAGCGGCTGCTCCGGTGAATGAGTAGTGTGTATGGCTCCATACATCGCATACAAACCGTGCCATCGACGGACTCTACGTGAACTGCGCCTCGATCGCAAGCCTGGATGCGGTGACCGGTTTCCCAACAAGAAAGACGGGCCAGTTGTACATTTAGCAGTGATATTCAGTCCAAATGAAACAGGGAAAGAGGCGGGCAAAAGACGGCGCTACAGTGCAAATCATCGGCTGTCCAGCCCATGGCGGAATTCGGCCCGTCGCTCGGATACCGCGTTTGTTTACATTTCATTTGCACCATTCTTATTTCATTCGCATTGTTCCATGCACTCACATTTGCATCAATCTGTGGGTCGTACAACGCTGGAGTTGGATTCAATTCATGTTTCGCAGTCTTAGTATTTGTTTCATTCTTTTTTAACGCCCTTGAAAAAGTATGACAGCTGTCCCAGTATTCACGATTCCCGTCGACTCTAAACAACCTGTTGGATTTTTTTGATGCCCTCAGCTGCAGTCAGTGCGAAGCTCGGTGGAAAAAACGAAAAGTAACAGGGCCTTTCAGTTCGATGCACGTGTGCAAGGAAATAAGAAAAGTCCTTCAATCTATCCCGCCCGCTGACGACTTACAAACCGGGGTCTTTCATCTGCGTTCCATTTCCTGTAGTCATAGTTGAGGAGACTGACCGCGTCTGATTCGCTGGTGCATATTTTGGTCGTTCAAGAGCCGATAGCGTGACACTCCACTTTACGCTCTAGTGGGCCGGAGGTCTTTCTTATCGTTGCTGGAGGCCTGTCAGCAGTCCGCAGTCGAATAACAGCATCTATTTAGAGAGGGTAGCCAGGCAGCTTACGCGCCAAGTCTGCTGCCTTGTTGTACGACTGACAAGAGAAAGGAATAACAAAAAAGCTCTTGGGCGATCCTTGATAGGTCGTTTCTCTCTTTACATTTGTAGATTTCTGGGAGTCCTTACCATTCCTGGCTGAGTGGAGCAGCGGTTAAGCGGCGGCGCGTGTGATACTCAGGTTGCCGTTCCCGAGCAATCGCTGACGACCAACCGTTAATTTAACTCAAACCTGCCACGGTGGGCAGTTTGCACCCAATCTGGTGGGCAGGTTGCCACCTCCCACGGTGGGCAGGTTGTGATGACGTCACATAGCTCGCGCACGTCACGCGTCATGTTCACGCATGACGGCTCGCCATTTTCGCTTGCACAAACTCTTCTAATGCTAACGCATAAATAACTAGGGCCTGTAATGAACATCCAGGAGAAGTCCATAACGAGTGCCGCCCGGTGGCACGCATGCCGTAATAGAAAAAAATGTGCTCGGTTGTATTTCTAAGTATGTGTGTGCAGATATAAGGGAGTAGGCCAGAAGATATACAGATACGCCATAGAATTACAGCCTCCCCTTCTGAGAGAAACTTCATGTAAGAGTTAAAGAGAAGAAAGAGGAAAAGTAGCAGTAATAGTAAGTAGTAAGTGGTTTTAATTAAAATGATCATAAAAAGGAAGGAAAAGATTTTTGCTATCCCCGGCATCTACCATCGATACTGAAACACCTGAGCTGGGGCAGCGGAAATAAAGGATAGCAGGCAGAATGAAGAAATGAAATGGAAGAGGTGAGGGTACAGGAAGAGAGGATAGAGGGAGAGGTAATATACACAAACTATTTACACAATAAGAAATGTGTTCAGGTTGTGCGCGTTATTAGTTCATGATGGAGCAATAAAAATACGCGCACAGCACTATGTAAACTACAAGTGGAGTGGGGCGTCCAGTTGTTAATCGTCCAAGGTAGAACTCACGGAGCGTTCGGTCACTGCGTGTAACTACCTGGTTGGCGGAAAAAGCAACGAATACTTCAACACCCCCCATGTGGGCATGTGCCATTGTATGAGGGTAACAACAACAACAACTTCAACACTCTTTGTAGCAGCCTGCGAATGAGGCGCACAACATACCGTGTCGTCGCGGAACAACAGAACTGTGTGGTGTACAAGTATTCTGCTCACACCGACATTTAGCGGAAGTTTCCATCGGCTTCTTTGTTCAAAAGGCTCACAACCATTGTTTCGCCGCATACTAAACAGCATTCTTCGAAAGGTTCAGACTCCGCATAATGTATATTGGCTAAACGCACTTCTCGCCTGCCGACAGATGCGGAAAGCTGAACCGTACATAGCTCACCCCGGCTGCCTTCTGGAATACAGGCTAAGGGGCACATAAATCGACCCTACTGAATGGGCAAAGGGACGTGTTAGCAGTCACTGCGGTGTATATCAAGATCACGAGAACAAGAATGCATTGCCTTCGAGCTGGCATTGTGACGCGGCCAGCGTCGCGTATCTTGCCTCTTTGGGTCCCTATAGCCCCCAACTTTCAGCCGTCATATCTGGTGCCGGTTGGGGAAACGCACTTGAAAATAAATGCTTTCACATATTAAATGAAAATAAATGAGCCGCGCAATTTCCAAACTGGAAAATATGTGCGAAAGCGCAGTGACGAGAAAGCCATGTTTCCCTTGAGGCGAGTTAAAATTTTCCGCGCGTAGCCCTGATCTGATTAGGCGCCATTGACTAATTTTCAAGGATGCGGGTACGCATGTGTGATGGGCATGTCTAGCCGTGAGCGTGCGTCTGCGCGCAAAAAAAAGCGGAATAAAACAGCCATGATATTTGCAGAGGCAGTTCTGAGGGTAATGCTCTTCACTCGGATGCCTTGCACTGAGCAGCGGCGGCCCACACGGCTAATTTTCTCGCCTTTTTTCTTCCTTGGCGCCCATGTGTTGTTCTTTTTAGCCAGAGGTTCTAATAGTGCGGTGACTTCCTGAGTGGACACTTCAACTGCATAGCGAAGGAAAGCGTGAAGAGGTTGAAAGAGGAGAGAGACAACGTACAGGTGTAGAAAACGCGCAGCTTGGGGCAAACGATGGTGGCTACAGCCAACATGTTCTTGGGTCAGCGCTGAAGCTCAGATGGAGCGGACCTTCGCAGAACTGAAAAAAATGGCCACTCTGTTCCCAGCTTGAGCTGGAAGGTCGACTATCCTTATCCAGGGGATTTGTCGACAAGAATGACCGACCGCAAAAGGAACTTGCACGGAACAGAATATGCGTCAAGAACATAATCAAACATCTGCTGCAAAGACGCCAGGCTGTCGTTGGCTTGGTTAAAGAGCTCTATTATCAACTGCAGGTATTTTTTTCTTTCTAGTGGGGCACCTAAGCTGTTGTTATGCCGTGAATTGTCTGTGCCGACCTGGTACTGGCTATCCAGCAGCTTGAGACCCCGGGAAGGCTATAGCGTTACAACCGATAGACTAAAAGAACGTATACGGTTCCTGTCCGTTTCTATATTTGTCCGTACAATACAAACACACGATTACGCGCGTTCTGCATCGCTATCACAAAAGCAAAAGAGACAGGCGGCCTTCAATCTTACTGTGACGCCTCTGTGCGTCAATTATATAGCTGTTCTGGGAGAGGCGCAGGCAAAGGCTTCACACCTTCGTTCCACTCTATGCTGAGGCGTTTAAAGATTGCTTTCGGCTGGTTGAGGAGCCTCGCCCCTCGGCCAGTATGAAGCAATATATACGACCTTTGAACAGTGTGCCGTGAAAATCATTTAAGAACCCATTCTTTTTTCGCCAACCCCAACGTGTAGCGTGGCCTCAGGCCTCAAGGCAAGCAATTTCAGCTCAGAGACCAAAAGGTGAGTGAGGTTTTTTTTTATGGTGGTCTGTCATTATCTGTGTAGGGTATGAGCCCCTCACCCGTTATGTGACGAGATCGCGGTCAGTTATGTTTGACAACGAATGTAGACGATGGACATTGTCGTTGTTCCTCAGCACGAATTGGCCTACACTGAGTACTTTACCGTGGGTTTAGTTTAAACAGCAGCATGCTTGTACGTTACACTTCGAATTCGTAGCCAGACGTCGATGGGGGACCGTTTTGCAAATAAAAAAACGCTGCAAACGACCATTTACTTGGAAACACTAATCGCCTGCTACATAGTGGCTCCCGACAGCTGGATGTTAAAAGGAGAACAATTGTGTACAGGTCTGTTCACAGATGGTGGCTGCGTTTGATTACAAATATCAGCGTGAATGTTACGCTTCGCAACGACTGGCGCCGTCTTCTGTCGTCCGTGGAGCACTTACTCCACGGACGACACATATATGTAATGTAAATATATGTAAGTATGTAACAGGGTCGAGCATCCTCCAAGTAAAAAAACACCGGCCACTCACACGACCAAGGAAACCACAGAAGAAGAGAAATGCGTTTTCCTGCACTTTTGATACAAAAAACTGACACTCTTGACGTCTTCTTTATCTTATAGCAAGGAACGTGCCTCAACGTACCGTCCTGAGCAGCGCGTGCGGTATGCAGCAGACACTGCAGTCGTGCCAGACTTACCCACTTTCTTTTCACAGGTTTCTTTTTAATTTTCTTTTTTTGAAGGGTCACTTTTTTCTACCACTGCTAATCTCGTATCCCCTTTCGCTTTTATTCAAATGACCGCTCAAATCAAGTGTTTATGTTCCTTGTCATCAACGGCGGTGACAAGTCGCCGTATTGCATAAATTTAAAGGGCGATGGCTGAGTCGATATGGCGTTTATCTCTCACGCACATCTTTGCAGAGCATAAAGCGGCCTCGGCGGACGCATTTTGATGGAGGAGATGACAATCATTTATTGGTTAGTTACTATGGCTACCCTCATGGTATACAGAGGACATTGCTGGTGGAGTGGCGCGGAGGGGAATATACCGAAAATAGAAAAATGGGAAAGGGCCTGGCGGCTTATGGCTTATGGCGGTTTGACATCCCAAAGCGACTCAGGCTATGAGGAACGCCGTAGTGAAGGGCTGCGAAAATTTCGGCCACCTCGGGTTCGTTAACGTGCACTGACACCGCACAGCACACGGGCCTCTAGCATTTCGCCCCGTCGAAATTGGCCCGCCGCAGCCGGGATCAAACCCGCGTCTTTCGGGTCAGCAGCCGAGTGCCATAATCACTGAGCCAGCCGGAAAGGGCCTGGAGGGTAAGATATATATACATGTTATAGCAAAGTGACAGACCCGACAAGGCGGAGTAATTATTCGAGAAAATGCGGTTTAGTTAGCACATCAACAATAATAACTAGTTCAAACCAATACAAGGGCTAACATATGATTGCTTAATATTTTATAGGTGTTTTCAAGAACCTTTGGAAGCACACCGGCTTGATATCGGTTAAAATAGTAATAACCACGTGCAAAAGCTTCAAAGCGTTCCAAATCGAAGAAAGAAAAAAATTTTTCTTAACATTTTCTGAAGGCACGAAAAGTAACGATATTGCAGATCGGGCCTCTTTCGCTCTTAGACTCTCTTTAAAATCACCTCAATAGCCCTGCTTTAGAGATTTGGGATGCATTACATTGGACGAACCCAAATAGACTCGCGGACAAACAAGGAACGGCGACGCATATCTTCACAGGTAATCTCCAAGTTGCTGGCAAAATAAAATGCCTTTCAAAAAGGGACTGATTGATGGCCACGTCACCAAATAAAACACGAATACTTAAGTGGTGTTCTCTTGCATTCACACAAGCATCAATTCTGTTCTGCGACAACAGTGTGCTTCGCATCGTCAGTCATGTTGCTACCCCCCCCCCCCTCTTCCCCCAAGTAAGACTAATAAACAAGCGGTCAAAACAGTACAAGGGCAAGCGAAATTTACGCGTCCTCACGGATGCTATTTACTGCAGTCATTCACGGAATGCCAACTTTCGGAGCATCTCGTCGCCCCACGCTTCAGACAGAAGGTAAGAACCGCCCTCTCCACCCCCTCCCCCCGCCCCCTTCCCGCCAGTCCTTAGAAGATGACAGGACAGCTACATACAGTCGCTGCTTTTCTCTGAGTAAAATTGTCTTTCCAAGCGGCCCCATCCTTAATTATTCCGCGGCTGACCCGTCTGACCGGAGTCAATTGGCCTCCAGACTTCGCTCTTTTGTTTGTCGTGACAGATGTTGAGAAGCTGGTGCGGGAAAACGGTAATGGAAGAAAATGGAAGGACGCATCATAAAAAGAAGATACAGAAGATTCCTAGCACTTGAACGTTTATTTTTTTTATTTGCTTTGTTCGTTAGTGCTTCTTCAGAGAGCTCCTCATGCTGCGGCGCAAGTTAATTGGCAAACCCGACACGGCCCGCCGAACAAACTCATGTGCCCTCCCTCCGGAAACAGCAATGAGCCTCACCGCTGCACACGTTGTTCCATCTTCCCTGGAGCGCGTCGTTGCATCGGTGTCCGGTTCTGTTGGACTGCGTACCAGAGTGACTCTTCCTCGAAAAAGCATGCAGCGCGCGCTCGCCGGCCTGGCCTGCGAGTCGGTGGCGAGGGCATCATGCCTCCTGCGGTGCACTTGACACAACACAACACAACGCAACGTAGCGCTGCGCATTCGCAAAGCAAGAAAGCACGACACATTGCAAAGTAACACAACACCACAGAACACCACTCCACCAACACCACATTACACCACGGTGCAAAAGCACCACACCCCACATCAGCACAGCACACACACCACGTCACACAACACAACTCAACACAGTACAGCACAGCACAGCAGAACACAACACAACACAGCACAGCACAACACAACACAACACACACACACAACACAACACAACACAACACAACACACACCACACACACACACCACACACACATCAAACACGTAACACGTCATACCGAACAATATAACACAACATCACTATACATAACATGGCATTCCTATTATTCTATTTCCTATTGTTCTTTCCAAAGGTCTATAGGTGAGCTATTTTTGTTTGCCCAGATATTGGCGCTGACACCTAATTGAGTGCAGTGTGTGAAATCTGTGCACCTGACTCTAAAGCGAAACGATACACTGACAGAAGACCACGATTTCAGAACCAATGAAATCAATAGGCGATAGGGGATGTTCGTTAGGTACGAAGATCAGAAGATGTCTAACGTGTTTATTTTTTTTTCTTGAGTGCACGCTCTGCTTTAGATCAAAAAAACCATTCAGTCTCATGTGTTCCTATCCCTGTTTCGTGAGCCTTGTCACATATAAGGTCACATATAACTCCGGTCACATATAAGACCGGTTGGATAGTACTGATCATGACACATTCTTTCTCTAACCACCGATGAAAGCATTCATTTCCAGTAAATTACTGAGCTACACTACCAAGGCGTCCGCTGAAAGAGGAACTGACCCCGTTGGTCGAACGCTAACGCACATTCCGAGAGTAGGTGTGCAAAGGTAGATATTAATTTTTGAAACAGCAACGAGGCGACGAATAAATGGAAACTATCAGGCCGCGATCACCTCGACCTAGATAGGAGAATAGACCAAAGTCGTCGCTCATTAAAATGTGCCAGATAAGGAACGCTTCTACTACTGATCGGCGCACGTCGCCACCTCAGGGAGTTCGTCTCACGGAGACAATCCTCCTGCCAACTGGACGCACTAAAGCAGCAGCGGCAAGCAACACAAGAAGCGTGCCTCCTCAGAAGGATAAGCGCGGCCATCGCAGACGCTTTCACGCGGATCCTTCTTTTGTCTCTCCGCTGGCTCTTTTCTGGGGCAACGCTTTTGGTTTTCATGCTCGAACTGGTTGGACTACGAAGTATAAATGGCTTAGGACATGTACGGATAAAAGAAAAAAAACACGTTAGTTCCAGCGCTCATATATACGCTTCCAGACGACGTTCTACGAGAGCGAGGGTGGTTGGCGCCACAAAGGCCTCATGGAGAGATGAACGACAACACCTGCCGCTGTGTATATATACGGTCGGCTGCTACGCTGACTATGGCGGGTCTGTCCCGGCACTCGAATGTGTCGTTTGTCATTACAAACACGTGGAAAATATACGACGCACGGTGGGTACTACGCTACGCGAGGTGGGCACCTAGGCCAGACGTGAGTGTCAACGGCTGCAGACGGTGCCTGTCATTTATGCAGACAAACACAGAAACACAAAAAAAAAAAACACCCGGGAGTTTGGAGTACTATTCATTCAGGGGAACGACGGTCGGGAGAGATGCGGAATCAGTGTGTTTGCGCTGAGAAAAAGGGCCGCCTTAAATGTGTGATCGAATGGCTAACAGGTTTCCAGCATGCAGAAAGAATAGGGATGTACGCATCATATATACGTGGCTGACGTGTTGGAGGAAAACCTGCATTACGTCACCATATACGATGGGTGCGCCCACACACGAACGGGGAAGCTTAGTTAAAACATTTCAACAGTGAAAAACATAAAACAAAGAGAAGAGTAGAGAAGCGAAACCATCCACACAGTGCCGAGATATGATTCTATGCAGCGCCGCCCGACATCGCTGGTTGCATAAGAACGTATTCGCGAATAATGCCCGGTAGTTCTTGTTCTTTTGTTCTACAGTCGCAAATGAACAGGACTTGATTCCCTAGGCGATAGTTTAGGGCCAGCGGCATTAGCTCCGCCGTTTTGCTCAATGATCGAGCGTTCTGCCCGGTCGTGGGGCGATTGTTGTCCCCCTTGAATAACACAGCGGCGGCAAGTGCCATAACGCTGCAAGCGTGTGTGAACGCCGACAGCTCTGCATGGCGAACCTCGGACCCTCGGGGAATTCGGCTTCTCTGGCGAGATGAGGCAAATATAGGAAGGAGGGAGGCAATCGGGCAGATCCATGCGAGAAGTAAACTCAGCGAGCTTTTCGAGCAGGAACGCCCTGAAGCCGAGTTCTGCTGGTGACAGTCACGACGCCGTGAGCGCGAATCCCCCTGTTTTGACCACACTGCGCCGGTTGTGCCCCTCGGGTCGTATCGCGCGAGCTCCTCTCAGCGCTAAAACTGACGAAGATACAAAGAAGAAGTAATGAATTGAGGAGAATAATTAAAATCGGCGCCGCCATCTGCCTTGCGAAGTGTTACAAAATGTTATTTTCTATCAATTATTTCATTTTGGCTTAATAAATCTGTTGAAATCCCTCTCTTTATTATTATTATTATTATTATTATTATTATTATTATTATTATTATTATTATTTTTTTTTTTTTTTTATTATTATTATTTTAGAAATCAAAACTCTTATCCCTTTTCTGTTCATGAGGATGAATCTCCGGTGTTGCGTTCCCGCGTGCTTTTCTTTTTTATTAACTGAGTACAGGTGAATAGCTACCCGATTCTTGGCCGATCCCCCAGTGTGGGTATGTGCCATCTCTTGATAGGCTAACAACAACAACAACAACAACAACAACAACAACAACAACAACAACAACAACAACAACAACAACAACAACAACAACAACAACAACAACAACAACAACAACAATTAAAATTGGTGTCCGGTCGAACAACGTTAGCCGGTGATCTCGGCAGTTAAAGAGGTGTTCGAGGGCACCTACCCTATATATATGTGTTTGCGTGCAGGTGGGCAAGCTTAAAAGTTTCCTCCTTATCGTGTTACGCACCGTTGCGCGTGGCGGCAGTGAGTCAGAAACGGTGCTTCTCACGACGCTGAGCAGGCCTCGACTCAACTTGGGGAGGCTGTTGTACCGAAAATGCGTGCGGTGCATTGTTATATGGGCAGGTCCAGCTTCCGAAAAAAAAGATAAACCACTGGATAAGCCACTTTATCCTTCCTGTTACGACCAGATATTTCTGCGGGGTACTGAGCGCAAGCCGCTATACTTGGCTTCCCTTTAAGTTAAGAGCTTGCGTGCTGGCGTGAGTCCCGGCAGCAAGTAACTTTATCTGGAGCCCTTAGACGAAACTTAGAATGTTCAGTGTCTCTATTTTAGAAAGGTCACTGCCGTGTAGAAAGCCAGGAACTATCGAACGTGTCCTTCTAGATAGCAGGGGCGGGGTTTTCTGCTGGGATGACTATCTGAGGACTATAATAAAGGACTTGCCATTCGACCCGTCTGACATCAGGTTTCTTTTACAAAGGATGGACGATAATGCATGGCATCTCGTGATCGCGTTCGCTATACAACCCGCTGATGTGGATGCCTGGCCCGTTTGGGACCAATTGTATATTTTATTTGTGATTTCGTACTAGTACAGGGTCCTTCACGGAATTCGCCTGAGTGCTTTCCTCACATGGAGTGTTTATCACATCGGAAAAAGGTTCAGGCGTTCTAAAATAACCCAGTTTTTATATATTTCGTTTTAAACCTGTGCAGCCAAGACACTTTTAAAGGATAGCAAGAGAACAAAAACACAAAAGGAAGCGCTGTTCACGCCTTGTGGCACACTAAACCTGCGCACTATCGACAAAAGCACATTATGTTGCACCGTGCGATCCACAGATTCGCTGACCTTACTTTACCGCAAAACACATTTCAAGCTCTCGGTGGTCATTCATACTCACATCACGCCACCATTATCCGACTTTCACAGCCGTTTCAAGATCCCTCCCTGTCGAAATGCAGTTCGAACCAAAGTTAGTCTCCTCTGCGTACTGAGCCGGTGTACCCGGGTTTGAACTCTGCTGCGGCGGCCGAGTTTCGATGGAGGCGAAACGTTAAAGGCGCCCGCATACTGTGCGACGTCAGCGCCCGTTAAAGATCCCCATGTGGTCGAAATTATTTAAGAGCCCTCTAACACGGCACCTATTTCTCCCTTTGTTTTGTTACTCTCACCTTCCTCCTGCCCCTTACGGCGCGGTTGAGGTGTCTTCTGAGAAGCGAGACCATTACTGCACTATTGCATCTCCTCAGAATCACCTATTTAATGTCTTCTGGTTTTGTAGAGCTTGCAGAAGTTTTTATTCTTTTCGTTTCATTTCCCGACCTGAAGCAACCTATCACGGCACTTGCTCTTGCAGCTCCAAACAAGTATTTCGGTATGGAAACCCTCATTTTGTTACCTGGACGTTTTTTTCCCCTCCGCCTTCAACGATCTTTCGTCGTGCACCTGCTGTAACAAAACGAAGCCCCGTGGGAAAAACTCTGCTTTTTAATATACAGATTCTACCCCTCTCTCTCCCGCTCTACACGACCGCCCTTTTTAAGTGAACAACCAACTGCAATGGAGTAGCCAGCTGCGGCTGCCCTACGGGTTCAAATCAGATAACCCACGAGAAGTGCCTATATACGGCACGCATTCTCGCACACTGAGAACGTTATCGCACCCCGCCCAGCATGGTTAGGGGCCAATCTAGTTTCTCTCTCGAAGGGTGCCGTGGCGTTCGTATGCCTACTACGCGAACCACGGCTTGGCAGGCGCCAATGTTTCTTCACGCTGCCTCGGGGAACCTCGATGGATGGCGCATAACGTGAGCACGTTCAGGAGCAAGGGTTGTCACGTTCCACGGGGGTTGCCCGCCCGCCGCTGCCTGTGCATACAGCACCGGTTACGCCCTTATTGCTCGAAGGCAACGGCGCCTTCGTGAAGTACGCTCTCCCTTATCGCGGCTCGGGACTTACCAAAGGTGCGTAGGATGTCGAACACTGCGGCCCAGGGCGTGAGAAGTCGGGTGAAGGTTACATGTAATTGAACGCAGACTGCGAAACTATAGCAGGCCCAAGAACCGGCCTAGTATAGCGAGGCATCGTTCTTCCTCTTTCTGGCCCGTCTAATTTTTGAGTTTCTTATCTGGAGTGTAGGAGTATTAACGCCGCGCACCAAACGATATGAACTGCGATCGAGGGATAAGTGCACAAGCTTTGAGTACACACGTGTACCATATGTGCGCGTACGTTTGTAAAAGTACCTTGCTCATTTATTCCAAGAAGTGTAATCACTTTGTTCAGTGTACATAAGTATACTGAGCTAAGTGTGCCCTCGTGCTTCCAAGCATATAGGTACACATGAACAGCGGCACCAAAGTGCACCACGCATACGCGTGTACGCAGCACCTAGTGCGCGCAACGCATGCGCCGATTCGTTGTGATAAGACTGACATCCGGGAAAACGTACACGTCGATGCTAAGGTCGAAAAACAAAAAAAAGCGGCGTGAAAATTTCACGGACCACAGAACTAATGAAAAGGGCAAATTTTGTTGCGTTTGTTTAACATAGCGCGCACTGCTACGGCTTACGGCGTACCGCGCCCCGTCACTGCGCATGCGCAGATCGACCCGAGGGCGCCAGATGGCGCCACGTTCCCGTCAACAGCGCGCCCGCCTGTAGCGCCGGGACTAACCAGCGCGTGCGCAATGGCGGGGCACGGTAGGCGCTATGCTAAAGGTATCAGATAACTAACACGTTGCGACGCTCAGTCTGAGCATGCCTGGCGGTTTCTGGTCTCTTCCGACTGACACGATCCTGCAAAGTGTGGTGACAGGTTGACAGGAGATGACAGGTTGTGTAGTGCCTTCACGCATGCGTACCTTCTTTGAGGCATGACTACCGAGATCACTGATTGAGATGAATTCAGATTAAATCAAATGAATGAAGTTCTATATGGAATAAAACTAATTCAGAACCAGACCAAAATTCTGCACTGCGAAGCACGAAAAAT
The DNA here is from genome assembly GCA_030143305.2 of Amblyomma americanum. NCBI lineage: Eukaryota > Metazoa > Arthropoda > Arachnida > Ixodida > Ixodidae > Amblyomma > Amblyomma americanum. Next base: position 263,489 of record JARKHS020005461.1, read on the forward strand.
TGTCATTGCATTCAGACAATATTTTTAAACCGCAGATGGCGAAAAAAGATTACAGAGGTACGCGTAAAAACGTTTTGCATCCATTGAAAACATCTTCCTGATTTTTCTAAACCTCGAAAATTCCCTACTTTGCAGAAAAAAAAATATATCATCATGCGCCAAATGAGTTAAATTGCCGATAACACTCTCAACAGGCGTAATGTGGAAACTTTACAGCAAGGCTAGTACAACTTACTTTAAGGCCAGCGTTCTTCAAAGATGATATAACTAGGCCTTCGTTTCAGTCGCACATTATTAAAGAATGCCAGTCATTCTTCCAAACTGCGACGCGCTATGCTTTTATTCCATCTGCGCGTATGCGCCCATCTTAAGTTCGCTTTGGCACGTTATGCCCCCTGTATCCCATATCTTTCGACCTGCTCCTTATGTTAGGCGGTGTTTCGTTTCTACCAGCGTCCATGAGGTTACGTAGTCGTGTACGTCTGCGTCATCGGTTCTGTTGGACGGGTGCTGCATTTCGGTGCCAGCATCAGCCCGCACGGACAGAATTCCTTCAAGCATTCTTAACATCTGTAGCAGGAGCCATTGTTTCATCGCGTGCGTCCCATCCACAGCCGCCTCCTCAATGTTTTCCTTGCATCTCCATCCGTGAAAGATTGAGCAGGTCGTACTTGGGAACCACCATGACGTACGGCGGCCCAAAATGCATATTTTTCAGCTTTAAAGCATTCAACAGGCAAACTGCGACTCCCGCTGCAGTATTAAACAAGATTCGATGCATGATTATGTAATATATGAGCGCAGTCACCGGTAAGCGCGTGAATACTGCACAGACTGCTGCACATTGTTGTTTTGTGCTGTGTGCGTGTAGAGAGAACCTGTTGCAGGCTACCACTGTTGAATGGATCTGCGCTGCGGTGAAACGAGCGCAACATAATTTATGGATGTGTTAGGTACTTTATCCGAGATTAACGAAGTCGCTATAAATGAAAACTCTCGTACAAAATGGCAGGTCATTATGTATTGTTGCCAGCTGGGCCGGCAAATGGAGCTCTGTGGGCTGTATTTTGAAACGCCTTTAGAGAAAATAAAGGCGGTGCAGTGCAAGCTAACTTTCACGAATTTTGAAATTATGCTATGCGCATATCATTGTCTATGGAATAACAACTATGACGATGTGAACGCACCCCTGAAATAAATTCAACCGTTTACTTCGAAATCATAATACGCACTACAGAGCTAGGAGAAAATAAATAAATAAAAAACAGCAAATACTTAGGCACACAAAAAACTGACAGACTCACGGAGTGCTTTCACCTCGCGATCTGCGACCTTTAGTATGACCGCCGCCTTTCATCGAAGCCGGCCTATGATTCTCTCGTCGCCCGTGTTTCCGGACAAGCCTCACGCGGTTGCGTTTGGTTGCTGTCCATTTCGGCGAGTCACCAAGAAAAGATCAAATAAAACTACAGCCCTGACCGTACGGATGTCCGACCACCTGGGAAAGGCCACCCGCGCGAAATGCTTCGAAGCACGGGCGCTTTCGCAGCGCACAACTGAACCATTGTCGCATCTGATACTAGCGCAGAAGTTGCTCCCTTTCAGCATCCGGAAACGGACCTGCCACAGAGGTGAGGTGCGCCAGAGTTTTGAAAACCTGTGTGGGTTCTCATTCAGAGTGCGCAGGCCTCGACCTCACACCACGAATTACTCTCAAACATTGGGCTAAGACGGACGAAACACCCACACGGATCGACCATGCATCTAAACAGAACCGAATATACAGTGCCTCGCGTTTGTGACGAGAAGGGGATGGATGCACTGAAAGGAGGAAGGTCGGAAGCTTGTGCATTTTAGATGCATTAAACTGAAGGGTTCGGGAAGTCGTCGGTGGAGGCCCGTGCGCTCAAGTGGGTGGTACAAGTGCCGGCAAAACATAGGGGGACTGCGCGCCGCTGAGGAAGGCGCGGCAAACAACCAGCGCCCGCGATGGCCCAAAGGGTAAGACGGCACACTTGCTTCGAGATAAGAAAAAAGACAAGTGAGTACGGTTTGCATTCATGCGTTTAATTGGTAATGCGTGGCTGTGGGTACTGCTTCGCTTTCATTCTTGCCATGAACCGGAGTTGGGAAAGATGTACAAAGGAAGCAGTTTTGTGCCAGAATGTGGGCACTTGGCGTACAAGTGAGCTGGACACCGTCATTGGAGGTCAGTCTTAAACAACTATAGACAGGAAATTTTTGCTTGCGTGTTTTCTTGTTTCAAATTACGCGTTAGACGTTAGTATACATGGATCATACTACCTACTCTTCTTTTCTCTGGTTTCTATCATTATCACACACTTCGTTGTTGGTGCGTTTCCTTCTCTCTTTCCTCTCTTTCACCTCCTCATAACTTGCCTCACAGCGGTGTTCAGGTGTCCATTTTGAGCTTTAGCTCCGAGTTTTCTTTCCTCATAACCCTTCCCGCTATAGGTACATGCGCAATAGGGGGTCTGATACCACGTACTACCAAAGAGAGGCAAAAGACACTTCACGAAGGCAGCGAAGGGACTTAAAGAAAAGAAAAAAAGAATCAAAATAGAAGCGAAGATTAAACGATCATAACAGGAAAAAAATAAATCGTACTTGAGATGAAAAGTCTCGTTGCCTACATTTCGACGCGGTCCGGATCTGCAGCAGGCTTCCAGCTAACTGAGCATAAAACCCTTATTGTGAGCAGCCAAGTCGTTATACCGCTGAGCATCATTTACTCAAGCACCGGAAACACGGACACCGAAACGAGCATTTTATTGTCCGCAATAAGAGCTTTGAAGCTTACAGTCACATGAAACAGTGTCGTGTATGCCACGCTTCGATGAGCTGGTGGTCTGCGAAAGGTAGAAGACAATCATCGTTAAGGCGCCTGAAAAGCGTACAAAACACAGGGCGTGTCCACAGCATGATTTGCGGGAGTCACGTGGTCACAAAAGTCACAAAAACTAAAAGGGCGCACAAATGACGCAGTCAACTGCGTGCACAGGGAACATTACGCCGAAAAACACTGGGCATATCGTATACTGCACTTTGTGAAGGCGGGGACAAAGCTGGCGAAGCGTGAGCACCTGCCCTCAGGTGCTCACTCGTTAAGCGTCATGGACATCTCCTGCAGGTACGGGCTTCACGAACACTCTGCGGGACTCCCAGTGAAGTGAATAAATACATTGGAGCGAGCGCCTCATATATGTACGGTGACAGAAGCAGCCTTGTATCATGCTGCGCGATATATGTAAAAATGGCAAGAACTGCTGATGTGCAGTCTTTTGGCTGTCGTTTTTCATGGGAACGAATTACAAATGCCGGAAAGCATATGTAACGAAAAGATATGTGTCGAGTCCACTCAGATGAAAATATGCTAGCGCCATCTGGTTGGACACAATCTCGACAACGCCGCAGAGTGTGTCACGCGGCATACTTAATCCTTTCACCGTTCAAAAGTGTCAATACATAAGCTTTGTTTCCTGAAGCGTTTATATTGCTGTCATTAGGAGAAGCGCCACTTGCAGGGGAGTGGTGTGCCTTGTGATACATCGAACGACCGGCGAAATTGTAGTTCCATAAACTGGGCGACTTTCCTATACCTTTACACAGGGTTTTCAAGGGGATAATCTGTGTGTTCTATATGTGCAAAAATTCTAGATATCCGGGCTCAATATACGCTGTCTGCCTATTTGTAAATGCAGACGGTACAGCCAGCGATGGCAGCGCCCCCAAGCGGCGGGTAGCAGCAACATCATGACTGTGGTTATATAACATAACACATTCAAAACGACGTCTTCGCATCTGTGCTGTGGAGTAGTCAATTAGAGCCGCATTTTGGATGTGAGGGATGGCTTGCAGCTGTACAGTTTGCAGTTTGCGAATACGCATTCTGGATGGAGTGTAGTGCTGAGGTAGAAAGCCCTCCTATTGCGCTTGTAGATTCTCTAAATCTTTTAAACTGTCTCGGGTCGAATGACAGCTGAGTGAGTACACAGGGCGAAGACTGAAGAAAGATATAACAAAAAGAACATCGGGCATATTCAATAGCACACATTATCAACGTTTTCGTTCGAACGTTCTCCGTTTTTCTCATACACCGAAGGAGGCATGCTTCTTTTCTTCGTCTTCGATCAAGAACCACTCTTCTTTCTTCTCTATGGCGTTTGTGTCGTCTGTTCAATCGTTTTCTTTGCAGCGTTCTTGGCTCTTTTAGTGCGTAAGCACTAATCCGATAGGTACCAACCTCAGGCGAAATCGTCTTTTGTCGCGTTGTCTGTTCGCAGCTGGTGCATGCAGCGCGAGCGCTCCGTCCCGCGGCATTGTCCGCTCATCGTCATCTCTATCGTGGCAGAAATCCGTGCCTTCGAAACTTATTCGAAACTTATCCGTAGTAAACATCATCTCTAGTTTTTGTCCAGTTTTCAGTACGATTCTCGCGGTCCACGAGCTCCTCTTCGCGGTGGCTCAAAGGGCTCGGGGATTCGGCTACTAAGCACAAGTGAATGATGAAGCGGATTTGTTGAAGAGGGAAAAAAAGGCTTGTGCGCCGACGGCGGAAGAGCTGCCACATGCTCGTCGCGTTTTCTAACGACTGTTAGGCAAAATAAAATAGATAAAATTAGGTGGTAGGAAAGAGGGGGGGGGGGGGGGTAGAATGGAAAGTAATGATAGATGACAGCGGATAGCAGCGACGGAAGCTGAAAGGTTTGATCCCGCCGGCGATGAGGTAATAGCAGAGGGGAAGCTTAAGGGCTCGATCCCGCCGGATTTAAATAGGGTAGAACTGCCGACACACCTGAGTGCCGAGACTTCGGTGCCCGTTAAATGAGCTCAGGTGGTGGAAATTAATGACTACAGCGTGCCCTGCAGTCCACAGCGTTGCTTTGGCGCGTGAAAATTAATAACAGAACATTCGTCGAATCGCACTGGTCGCATGTTGCGTGTCTGCTTTGCGGTGCGGTTTTTTTCCTTTTCAGCAGTTTTTTTTGTTTATTTTTGACGACGAAACCGCGAGCATGTGTGCCGAGGATCAACCCAATGCTTCGCTCAGGCTTTCCCAAACGGCTAGCGGCAGCTTTAGTTTCCACTGCCGTGAAAGCTTCCGGTTCCAAGCGTGTAGTGAAGCGAAGGTGAGCACCAGCCCGAAAAGCCCATGATCGGGGAAGATCGCGAGAAGTAAAAAGGAAGAAGAAATAAGGAATATGAAGCAGCCGTCGCAGTCGCACGTATGGCAAGAGGAATAAGCCAAACGAGGCGGTACACGGGGCGGTCCACCATGGCGAGAGGCTCGCAGCTAAACGTAAGGCGGAAGGCAGCGAAGACCTGCTGTTGCCTAACTGCTGCTTGCCCGCGCCCTCCTCCAGCTCTGCGCCCCCCCCCCCCCCCCCGCCAGAGAGAGGGACATCAGCGATCTGTCATGCTTGCCCGCGACTTCAAAGACGCTGGACGTCGGAGAGCACCTTTCCCTCCATATCCTCCCGCAGTTTTGCGCACAGAGAAAGGGGCCAAAAACCAAAACATCGTCCATCTACGCTGAGAGGAAATGGTTCGGTTTCAGTGCGACAAGATGCTCGCAGATGCGAGATTGGCGCGGGCACCAAAGTCGGAAGCCATCTCGGGGCCGGATGCTACGAGAGCGCAGCCTTTGCAGCTTATCTGTGCGCTAAAGAGCCGACGGCGCGCATCGAAACCGATCCTAGAGGAGAAAACAAAAACGGAAGGTAAAGAAGATGTGCTTTAGACAGCTTCTTGCCACATTGGGAAGTGGGGGTTCACCTTCGAAAGGGGCTGGGCTTGCTACTGAATACTTCGAAATGCTGCCTCCAGGCTCCTCCAAATCGTACTAAACCCTGAACACCGCCAACTGGTCTCCACATTTGGAAAATATATAGAGAATGTATTTTTCAGGCATGGACTTTTTTTAGGTACAGCGCATTCTCGAAAGAGTGCGTTTGCAGGTAATAGGTACCTCCGGATCGTTATTTTGCTCCGCGGGGTCGCTGACGCCGCGCATGTTGGAACAAGAGGGGACGACATGCAGGTGGTTAGAAAACAAAAGATCCCGATACGCGAGCACTATACCAGGCGAGCTGTACTAGAGAAACAGAACCGAAAAAAAAAGACGCTACACAGAGATAATGCCACTTCCAGGGATCGTTTGTTGTGGATCTTTAATGCTGCTTGCGTCTATTATCGCATGTGCGCTGCAGTGGAAACCGAACATATACTGGAGCGCGTAAGTTAGTACGCAAACGGACTCAAATCAGACCCATATACCGCACTGCGTTTCTCCTGCGCACGGAGAGCGTTGTACACATCGCCATTTCAGGGCACCTCTAGTGCACAGCAGCAACAAAGCCGACATTGCGATTTTCGGAGCGAGTATACGCCGCTGCACTTTTTGGTGCCGAGCTTTCGTTTTCGTGGAAGCTATACGCACTAGATTAGCCCGCCGCGCCCGCGTTCTACAAGTCGTCTCGCATTTAATTTTTTTTCCCGAGAAATTTTAGGAATGAGCGCATACCCGCGTTCAATCAGACCTACAAGACATGCATTCTTCCGCGTTCTGTGTATAAATGTTTCCGAAGCCCTCTCGTCTCATCTTTTGTTGGTGCGCAGTGATTGACCGGACAACGCTTGCGAATCCTCGTCCGCACGGGACGCCTGTCGTGACGCCGAAGGAGGAAACGGTCACCGGTCACGATTTGGCCAGAACAGACGCATAAAAGCCAGGTCACTGCGGACGGCATCGTGCACTCTGGCTCTGAAGGGGGATACACGGAGCTGCTGGCGCCAGTGCTGGACAGAGACCGACGGCTCCTGGTACCCGAAATACCCCTGGTGGATGAACGAGGATGCTCCGGTGTGCGGCACCGCCACTCGCTTTTCTCGTGTTGCTTTGCTCGTAGCGTAGGCAGGTCGTAGCATTTGCGCATCGCTGCGCCTAACTTATAACGCACCTTGTAACTGGGGCTGAAATTTGTGTTAATAGCGCTTCAAACACGGCGTACAAATTTCCTTCGAAAACCGTGCGCTGAGAATAGTTCATTTTGGTTGCGGTGATACTTTTCTAATGCCTCATTTCTCGTTAAGCCCGCACCTATAATGCTCTGTTTTAAGCAAGCTCTATGTACTAAATAAATCAGTCAGTTAGCTGAGTACGTGTATGTCGACAGCGGAGCAGTGATAGAGTATGCACAGAGAAAACTACGTTTGTTTTCTTCTTCAAGCGAAATGCTCATAAATGGAACGCCCAGTTTCGTCTTATGAGGTCAGGATGGATTTGACGTGCTTGAACGGAGCTTCCTCGCGTAAGCGGAGAAGCTGGGTTATGTAGAGCCAGCCAGTTCAACTGGGAATTGGAGAATCCCTCACGCTATTTGCGGACTGCAACGCCATTCGAATGCACTGTAAACAACAGTCATCGCTTCCGCTGACTCATCGGCATAGTAGAGAGAGGGCAGGCAGATGGTTTCTTGACACACAGAAAGTGAACGAGGGAAAACGTTGGCAAAACGCGCATAAGTACACATAATTAACCCAAAAATTATAAACACTGCAATGAGCACATTCATGCACCAGGAATCCCGCAAGACAATGGCTAAGACATCTAACAATGACTAAGATATTTATTTGGCGCAGCGCGCCAAATAAATATTTCTTCTCCCTATGCTCTCTTCCTAGGAGATATGCCCTTGCTCTGTTTCACGTCCATCATACAAAACCAACTCACCCAACAGTTCGTGCTTTCAAAAAATGTTAGCGATGGTATTTTTTGACCAAGTTGTTCTTGCGCCTCTAACATCACTATTTCACCGTCTCCTAGTTTGCCATATAGAATTCAAACAAAGCGTACGATCTTTTCGTATGTTACTTAATGCAACAAACGGCGGCAGTGTTCCGGCTCACGATAAAGCCATGTTCCAACATCTTGGGCAAAAATTTGGAATATTGGAAAATTGCGAGGTACTGTTACAAAATATTGGAGATAATAGTACATTCTTCCGATGTGTAGAAAATTTTTCTTTTAAAGTTTTTACATCGCTCGTATCAAGCAGTTACGACTGCCTTAGAAAAGAGATGGTGATCGCTTTTGACGTTAGCAAAAGCATTAATAACAAAAAAATGCAAGCCTGCCGACGAGAGATCTGCATGATATATTCATTGTTCCAGTGAAACCTTACAAGGTATGAAAAAAAAATGCGTTCATAAACTTTTTCGCGTTGAGAAATGCTTTTGTCCAGAATTGTTGGGTATTTCCTGAACATACGAAGCATCGCTGGCGAAAATGTAGCTACGACCCTAAGCGTGCAGCTTTGTTCGAGGAGAGGCAAAAGGAAACTCGCGAGCCTCCGTCGACACGCCCGGGAAGCCCTCCCCCTCCTCCTCCTATCAGGCTGGGTATTTAGCGAGGTTTAGCACCAGCAACAACTGGACCAAGTGCAGAAACTCCGCCGCTTCTCTGCACCGAGGGAGTGGGAGTTGACCAAGGGCGTTCCGGTGGCCGCGGATGAGGACGGCAACACCCGTGCCGCCACCCTCCTTCCTACGTTTCTTCTTTGGTTTGATTGAGCTGTGGCTGGCTCGCGGGAAGTTGGACGCCTCTTCCGCCCAACAAGTAAAACGAACGCACCTCTGCTGCAGATGTTCCCTGCACCTGCGTTGCCTGGCCGCCAGCGTGTCAGAGGCCCGTAGAGGGTTGTTTGATGGGCACTTTATCACGGCGTATTTGTAAAAGGCAATGACGCGAGCCAAGAGGCTTTTTGGAGGAGCGACGGATGTAGAAGCAGTATCCCGCTTCACTTGAGTATGGGCGTGTACGACGATGGCTGGGATCAGTGCTAAAGAGTGCAACGCGGCCTGAAACGCTGTCTTTTTAGTTTGAGTGCCAATGAGGTACCGGTTGCAATGTACAAGAGGAGCCATTCTTCCTGACTTAAATATCTCTGTCCTCGCGACAATGCTGTGGAAGTGTCACTGTGACTCGCGGTCTTGAAATGGTAGAAAAGATGACAAGATTCCCTAATGTGCAAAGCATAAAAGGTCGCTATATATGGTGCGGTGTCAGTGACCGACTATACTACAGCACATTGATGAGATTTCTCTTAAGGTGTATAATTTGCGTGCAACAAACAATATCTGAGTACGTGCGTTTCATCTTTGGCTAGGGAACGAAGTTTAGTATATTCGTCTCCTCATTATTGTTTGGTCGTCTTGACCTTTGCTTTAGAGCACCGACGCGAGTACGATCTGTGGTCGTACTGTGTAGGTCAGCATGAAAGTAACGGCTTATGGTGGCAGGTTTGATGGGTGCGTGTAATATATATCGGCACTTTTTTTCTGGCTTCCCTCTTGTTGCCGCTTCGTTCCTTATATCGCTGCGTGGTCCAGGTGCCCACTCAGGCCGAATGGGATAGTTGTGGTACCTTTCCTTTTGTTTTTCATAATCCCCTCTCCCTCCTGTGCTGCGGTTAAGCTACCCCATTTAGATGGAGGCGAAACGCAATTAAAGGCGCCCGTGTGCTGTGCGATGTCAGTGCATGTTTAAGTTCCCCAGGTGGTCGAAATTGTTACGAGAGTCCTCCACTACGGCACTTCTTTCTCTCTTCCTCCTTTCACTTCCTCCTTCCCTCACGGCTCGGTTGAGGTGTCCATCAAGAAGTGAGGAAGTTACTGCGCCATTTTCTTTCCTCAAAAACCACTAGTAATCTCCTCACCGCCCGCGGCAGCTGCGTTTCGATGGAGGTGGAAACGGAAAATAGTTCTCAGACATATATTAAGCAAAGGCATTAAAAAATAATTTGCCTACCTAGATATTCCAAATAGCAGCGAATAGCCGGTGAGTGCCCACAGTTCTCACTGAGCTGTGCGGTGTCGTGCCTAAGCTCTGGGCAGTTGCACTCGGTGTTCTTGCGCCTACCGCGCGGCACACGTCGCAGGCCTACCGATGTCACGTACTCATAACTTTGTTGCGTGTCCGCCACTCTTCACCATCAGAAACGAGCACGCCACACAGCACACATTTGAAACGCAGGCAGACATTACGCACATAAGAGCATGCTGCCGCCAATGCATCCACGTTTTCCCGCCGAAATCACTGAAGCAGGCGCACATTTCAGTGGCTTCTCATGAACAACAAGAATAAATGAAAGGAAGCGTAAGTCGCAGCAGCAAATCAGAAGCGAGCTAACGGCCGCGTCGCGAGCCTCCTATGGGGATATGTATCAGGATATATATACGCGGGATGAGGAGAAGCGAGATTGGCAGAGCGGGTTCTTCCTTAGCGTAAGTTTTCCGGTCCTCACGCATGGAATCTTGCATCACGCGTAAAAGAAAGCGAATGGGGGTTCCTTCGACAATCGTGAAGCTTGGGTGGGAGAAAACAAAGCGTATTTTGAGTCTCGTGGTGCCCAAAACGAAGTTCACGCCGCCGAGGAGGACCGCTGCACGCTTAAAGGTACACTAAAGAGTATTCTGAACTCGTCTTTTTACCGCGGGACTCGATTTACAAGCTCGAGCATTCTTGAAAACTTCGAATTATTGTCCTGTGCGGCCAATTTACCTATTAAATCGGCTTAAACGTCCCGGCTCCCGCCTTTTTTTTTTTTAACTGACCGCCGAAAACAGTAGGAGTCAACCAATGCGTGTGGGGCCTTTACCCCTGTCGATTATGCTTTTATTTAGTTTTTAAGGCTTCTATGAATAATAGTTTCAGTCGCAGACAACACAGCCGCAGATTAGGCCCCCGGAAATAAAAATACGCGTGGACTCTTTGCTTTCGCAGATCACTCCGCGTATTACTGCTTGTCACTCCATGCGCTTCATGCTCTAGGTGACTCCCCCTCCTGACCGCAGCGGTGGCCTAGTGGTTGAGCATCCACCTCGCATGCGGGAGGTGCGGGGTTCGATCCCCATTGCCGCCGGGAACCCATCGGTGATAAAATGGGTACAAGCTTCTCCTGGTCTGGTGCTCGGCTTAATCAGGGTGAAATGTTTGGAAATGGGCCTTTGATCCTACCTTGGCAGACAAAAATACCTTGTGCCATGGCGCTCTTTGGCCGCAGATGCCCTTGCGCCATAAAAATTCACTATTATCATAATCACTCCTCCTACTCTTGGAGGTCAGTTAAACAAAAAAGCGGGAGTCGGGACACTTAATTCGATTTAATAGGGAAATCGGCCGCACAGGACAATAATTCAAAGTTTCTGTGAAAGCTTGGAGCGTGTAAATGAGTGTGAGCCGAGGTATTCTCGAGTTCAATGCCGCAGTTTATTGGCCTTCCCTTTTATTATGTTTTTGCTTTAGTGGGCATGGTAAATTCAGCAGCCCATTTAGTTAGCTTTCTAACGACCGACAGATGCCCACACCTCAGAGCCGCGTGGCTACACTCTAAACAGAAATGAGTAAAAAGGGAGTGAACTTCCCTCGAGAGCACTGCCTTTTATAAAAGGGAGGTTGCTAGAGGTCAGCTTACTCTTTTTTTACTCCCATATAGGCGTGTTTGTATTTAGAGTGTAGCCTTTGTGGTGAGCGCTGTATCTATACCCAGGAAGAGCACATGACCCACTTGAAAAAATGGCGCTGGGACAGGGCTTCTCACACAGGCGGACCCACGCATACTCGTCCGCGCAGCCTGACATCTTGCTTCGTAGTACGAGATAGGGAGGGGGGGGGGGGGGGCGGAGAGGTCCTCTGCTGCGGCTCTTGCACGCACTGCCTCTAAATATTTGCCTTGGCCGGGCACTTTACGACCTGGGTGCGGCGTTAAATATAACGGCTGGGCGGGCGCCTCAACGGGCCCTGTTCTTGTCAGTCCTCCTCAGCAAGAGGCGCGTGTTTGCATCTGCGTGTCTGCTTACGGGTATATACCCGCATCCTTCAATGCCAGAAATGCGCTGTGCTGGCAAGGAGAAACTACTCAGTGAACGTAGCCCCGTTGTTTCCCCGCTAGCTTCTGCAGACTAAACCGCGTAAGGGGCGCCACAGATGTTTAGATTGGGCTCGTTGCATTATGTGCACCGCGCTATAGCGTGCCTCGATTCGTTCTCCTAATTCTTCAGCATTGCGATCGTGTACTTCGCTTTACAGTGCCCAGGATACATGTTTTTTTTCTCTATTAATTAGAGCGTTCGGTCCAGCCACTGTTTGCTATCAGTAATTGCATCTGAGCTTGACGTTGAATAATTATAACCCCTTCATGTTCATGGTTGAATAATTATACCCCTTCTCCTTTTATTTTCACGTGCATTCGACATAAAACACAAAATATTTCATATCGCTAAGGAGAGCGCAAATATGGAGCAGATAAATACAGTTTTGAAACTAGGAAACTACACCTTGGCGCAAATAAATTCACACAGACAAAAGAGACAAGGAGACAACGGACAGGCGCCTGTCCGTGGTCTCCTTGTCCATTTTGTCTGTGTGGGAATTTATTTGCGCCAACGTGTATTTTCCTAATTTCAAAATGCTAAACCAACTAGCCCGGCAACATGCCTTACTAAGATAAATACAGTGTTGCATGTGCCCCGCCCTTATGGGCAAGATGACTTGTACAACACATTTCCTAGCAGTGGGATGGATGAGGACAGCCGCGTTTGTAAACATAACAGCGGTAAGTCATTTCTTTTCTTGGCTTGTGTGAAGTGTGCACCAAGGCAGCAATAAAGGCGACGCGTAGTGAAATAGCGGACGCAGAAGCAGCCCTCGCAGATAATCCGAAAAGTGCATAATGAATTGCAGAACTATCCTAGAGATAAGAACTATCCTATAATAAAGAATAAGAATAAAGAATAAGAATAAAAAATAAAGAATAAGAATAAATCATAAGAATAAGAATAAAGAATAAGAATAAGAACTATCCCAGAGCGAGTTCATTCGCAAATCTTGTACCTAGTCCATCGAAAAACACAAGTAGAATCTCATTAACGAAGTAACACAGCAGCAGTACGCCGCGTACAATGTCAGGCTCATGGACATGTTAGCTAAGCACTTAGGAAGAAATAGTCATCTAATTGCGAGGTGAATAAAAAATTTGGCTACACCTTACAAAACCTTTGGCGCCTCTACTATTTCCGTTGACACATGTGCTTAAGCGACAAGAAGACTTGCTGCTTGGTTATTAAACTACTCTGCGCACGTCATCAAACCAACTGCTGGTTGTTGAGGTGTTTAGAGCTACCTTTGCGCTTTGAGAGTATCCAGTGGTGTTTACATAAACGGCAGGCACGCCGAATCCAAATAACGCCTCGTGGGTAAGATTGACATTTGAAGGGACGACGTCTTGGCAATCGCAAATGAGGCTAACCACCATTTTTTTCTTTCTGCCGCATCCTACGAGACGACCTGAGTCGCTGCATGCCATACATGCGGCGATGTGGAACGAACAGCAAGGGCCAGCTTCCTCAACGGCCCAAATTGCGAGAAAAGAGCCTCTATGTCATACACGTTTTAAGGACCGCAGAACAGAAGACAACAGTATAGCGAATCTACCAAAGAATCTCCGCGAGTACGTCCTTCTCTCTAGTCACGTCACATTAATGAGAAGTGTCCTTAATTGACAGCTGCGCCTTATTAAGATTCTGCCGGTAAATAAAATTGCCAGCAGTTATGCAAGCGGCATTCCTCCCGTGCGTCATTAGACAAAGGTGAGTGCTCGGTCGGTCTTAAGGCTAACGATTAGGCACTGGCACGCTAGACTGCTGCCATACGTGCCTGGTAATCGCAAGCGATGGTCCCGCATGCGACCTCCACGCCATGCGCAGTGCATGAATATATTCATATCTTCTACGACCGGATACTCGCAATTCCAATCTCAAAGTCAGAATTACTGATGGTGATGGGCCAAAGGGGAGCCGATGCTCATCGCTTAAATTGGGCCATCTGCTTTACCCAACTGCTTGTTTCTCAGCGTCTTCCTATTTCTTTTTCTAAGCGCTCACATATGATTTTTTTTCCCAAGTCCTGCGTGCCAGAGACCGAAATACTCTGAAATACAGACAGGTGGGCAGGCCGACCTGGAAAGTTTGAAAAAGCGAAAGCGTTAGCTTGAAAGAGCTATATGCCATTAGTTCGGCATATAGGCCCGATAAGATAAGAAGGACGGTTGTGAGGAACTACCTGTAGGTCGCAGAGAGATTAGTGTGACGGGAGAAAAATGGAAGAGGGGGCAGGAAGCGTAGAAATAAAAGGGCACAGAAAAATAATCGCGCCTTTGAAGCGGCACCTGCGGAGCACAGGACTAGAAAATGTAGCGATAAGCCGCAGCACCTGACTGCAAGGGTCGGCGGAATGCTTTCAAGGCGTGTGAGCCTCGAAAATGCTTTCTTATCCTCAGGGGCCCTGCATCCACGTCTTTTTCCGAAACCGAGATTGATTTATTTCGTGGTGGTGGACGGGACAGTTGTTAATTTGCGACTTGAAAGAAAGTGCGACGATACTTCGTACACCTCGTGGTGAACCGGTAAGCTCTTCAGTGAAAGCGAAAAGGAAGACGCCGTGTTCTTATTGCGTGCAAGGATGTTGCAACGGTGGGCGCATGTTAATGCAGAAATAGTGGTGCATAGCAGTCTGTGTCTGAAGACCTACTTGACTGTTTCACGATGGCTGCAGACAGCAGCTGGCGCGTTTTATCGAGCTGGGAAAGTAGAACCACGGGTTTCTACCGATGAGTGAAGGGTGCCCATCTTGATTGATAGCGCCATTAAGGACGCGTCCTGGTGTTGTCTTCCTCTGGCCAGAGTGTCTTTTTGTCTTTGTTGTTGGACACGTGCGCATTAGTTCACGCCTTGGATGCCGGTTCTCGTTTATTTTTGTTTTTTGTAAGATTCGAAGATGTATATATTCTTCCCTCCTCGTAATAGATTTCAGTTGAAGCCAGCGCTTGTTTTGTCTGTTTTCCTCTTTTTGTCCGTGTTTCCTGCGCTGTTGTGAATAATTTCTACCGATCTTACCGTTTCTTCAACCGAAAGAAGAATGAGTACTCAATGCTTTATAAGTGGTTCTGGCAGGCCTCTGGAAGGTTTGCGGCGATCAAGAGATGAATATCTTGAGTATCGCATAAAGGACGCGGGCCTGTCTTAAGACAATACAGCTCGGCTAACTCAGTTAAGCTCGTTCAGCGGGTAAGTGCACTGGCTGCGAAATAGTATCTTTTGCTATTGCAGGTCGTGAACGCCGACACAGCACAAGCTCTCATCCCAGCCGGAGCCAAAGTCAGCGCCCTGGATGCAAGAAACATCTTCGCGCCGCAATATTCCCCCTATTTTTGTACAGCCTATAATTTGCGGTCTTGCATGGATGCACGGTTCCAGTAATTAATCGCGTACGCGAACGATTACGATTACAAGTGCGTATGTTTCGACGTAAAGATTGGTCGGAACAAAAAACTTAGTCGTGTATTTTGCCGAAAAGGCATCTGCCATTTTATTTATTTATTTATTTATTTATTTATTTATTTATTTATTTATTTATTTATTTATTTATTTATTTATTTATTTATTTATTTATTTATTTATTTATTTATTTATTTATTTATTTATTTATTTATTGTTCTGCCTACTCGTCACGTTACGATGGCCGTTAGTAAGTGCCCGCATGCAGACGCAGCATTTCATTCTACTCAATGTGAATGAAGCAGTCCGTTAAACTCCAACGATTGTCTTAACTCACAACATAGGCGCCCATCTCCGCTCGGTCATACAGTACGTGCAGCGGATGTCACAAACATGGGCGTAGTTTCTGGCGTCGAATTTGTGCGTGAGTACCACTGCCCGAGTACGAGACTGCCCCACTCGCTTCGCGCCTCAGCTCTGAGCGGCTTATCGTAGGAGAATTTAAATGCGAAAATCGACTGCAAAAAAAAATCGTGTCGCTCTTGTCAAAATTCTAGCGCTCTAAAATAAAGAGCATTGTAAGAGAACGCAAATTCAGCGCACTTCTGTCAAGCATCGTAATACTTTACGAAGGAGTCCTACGCTCCGCGGAGTTGCTCACCGTTGCTTATGATTCGTACGATCGATTACAATGTATGCGAATTGTGACACAAGAGAAGCAAACACAAGAAGACGGCGCAGGCGGGCGCTGGGTGCGTGCCGAACACACATGACCGCCTCATCGTCAGCGCTCGCTGCAAAGCAAATTATGCAAAAGGTGGTGCAGGCAGCAACACGGCGACGAATATGAGAAGGAAAAAAAAGGTAAATCGCCTCATAGGAATATTTGTGGCGGTTAAGAACGTCCGCTGTGCGCGTCGGGGCTGAGGGAGAAGGCGGCATTCCAGCAGCCCGAGAATGCGATGGAGATGCACCGGGTGTGACGGATGACCATAACTGCCGCGATCGCGGGGCTTGAAGTCAATGCCACGGTGATGGCATGAACACGTACTGCGTGCTCTGCATGAGGGACTCATGAAGAGCTCCGCGCTTAGGGGCGTTGCAAGGGTAGCGTGATCACGGAGCGGACGTGCAGGCATGTGAGTGGGAGTTGTGCTACACAGTGTGCTCTTCCGAGACAAAATAGCTGTAAATTTGGACGTCGTGTGTCACCGACTTCTTGCTGACGTCGGCACGCCACAATGCAATCATTATTCTAAATGCTGAAACAGACCAGCGAACTGTTTTTCATCACCAGCGGGCGGCAGTTCTCCAGAGTAGGTGCACCTGTTTTGAGGCCCCACCTTCCGGAGAAAGGACAGCTAGCGAAACGAGCTGTGGGCAAGCTGCTCCTACTTCATCTGTAGAATATAAATTATTGTCTAAAATAAACACTACACAGTGCAACAAGACTGATTGTACAGTGCAGCGGCTATGAAGCACTCACTCAGCCGCTATCGCTGTGCCGAGGGTGTCCTTCGACACTGCCTGCATGCCGGCCGCATAGATGGCTTCCTCAATAGTTCCGCGGCCACGTCCTGCCTTTCGCATATTTGTGCGTCTCCGTCCTTTCATTATTCACCAAGGAACTGTTGCATAACCTATCAGTGATTTAAGGGGCTGATTCCAGTTTGGCTGCAATACGAATGTGCGTTGCCGAGAGGAGCCTGTGACGTCACAGATTCAAAAAGTCCTTTCCCTACTCTAGTGCAAGTTTATTTATTTATTTATTTATTTATTTATTTATTTCACAATAGTGCAGTTTGTGTGGAAAATCGCTGCCCAGGCAGTGGAGGTTGCAAAAGATTACACGTTTACAATCATCCAACGTTTACAGCGAACAGAAGGTGCTTCCGGTGTGAGTCATGGTTTCGTTGCATAGACACTTTATAGTACATGGTCATGGTGTGACAGTGTTGTATTAGTGAACGAAGTGATCCTGCCAAGCTGTTGACGTTAGTAATCAGCAAGGATGGGTTTTGTTGGGGGCGACCTTAGCATTGGCACCGGGACTGGTGCCTTTTTGTCTGTCGTCAGCTCTCAAAGCACCTTTTGCTTAAAAAAAAAACTCTATACTTTAAGGGAGCGGCTTCTTAACTGCAGCCAGAAAAGCAGACGGGGTCCGCGCGCTCTCCGCAAGTATGATTCTGAGCGTCACAGGTAATTAGCATCCAGCCGTAATCGCGACTCGACCACCGAGACTCCATAGCACCGAGAAGTTGAGCTAGTTGGTGCAACATTCTTAAACACAGCGCTTTTTGTACATATACGTGTTACTCCAATAAATCATGCAGTTGATATTCAACGCTTTCCCGTCTACTCGCTTGTCGTTTGTTCGCTCTGCTGTGTTGAAGAACAGTGAGACTCCATTAGACCCCCGTGTTTAGCGCCCTCCAAGATGAAAAGAAATGAAAAGAAAAAGGCAGAAAGAGAAGTAAAGGAGCTCGCGCACTCGAGGCGCATCCTGTGGACCGCAGAACGTTCGGCCACACATGTTTATTGCCCCTTCGATCTTTCACTAATCTCTTTTCACAAGCCAGCACTGTTTCAGTCTGCAATTTCAAGTGATGGTTTGAACGTCGATGTCGACACCCCCACGCCTGTGCGCAAACTAAGCTGGAAATTCGCGTGGCGTCCACTCCGCCAATGGCGGAAAATCTTCAAGCGCCGACCAATCGTTAAAAAAGATGACGTTTCGGCACCGGCTTACGGGGCCTTGTTCACAATGAAAGAAAGACAGGAGTGAAGGTAAGTTATATAGGTTTCATGGTATGACGCAAGCAGCGGGAGTACATCGGGGGTAGATTGCCTTCGTTGCGATTAAGCGTGTTTGCCGTCGTCTGAATATAAAAAGATTCCAGGTAAAGCCTTGTCGTCTTGCTCTTTTCTTTTCCTATTATCATCGTGCCGTCCCAGTCGATGTCATGGCCCTCGGAGATAGCATGTTTTTAGCCCGCCAATGTTTTTAGCCCTCAAGCTCTGTATTTTGCAAGAAGGCGAAAAACCGTGCCGTGGACGGAGAGCGCCTTGCACGGCGTGGAGTTGGCGCCTCCTAGCACGCCCACCGAGCGACCAAATCGCGGAGGCAACCCGCCGTTGGACCGTCTTCCATGATGGATGATGCTGTAATGAGTGCCGTTCAACGAAGGCTGCCGTGAAAAGAAAGGAAAGCTTGCCCTGCTGGGCTCTGCCGCATAAGCACGCGTTTCGCCATAGAGGTGCCAGTGTGCGACACGCGAGAAACACAGACCGTCCACCCGTCGACACTTTGTTGCCTGTAGTAGTGGAGTTTGGCCGGAAGAGTAGTGAGCGGCCGGAAAAGCTGAGGAAAACTATGACCTCGTCAGAGTGGTGCATTCTAGAGTTGCGGTGTTTAAATATGTACGCTCCTCGCTTCACGCGTACAGTACATATGCTGCGCAACGAATAGGACAAGCGTTTTAGTTGCCAACTGAGGACCAAGGTGACTGTAGCGGACGCCGGTCAGGGCTAATTGGAGTTTTCTGGAGAAACGTTTGCCCTGCTGTGGACGTAGTTAGGAAGATGATGACGGCGATGATGATGACGATGGCCAAGAATTCAAAGCTCTACCTAAACAACCTCTCACTCGGAACCTCCTTCGCGCGCTCGCTCGCTCACTTGCCACACGATACTAACTCATGACTGCAGTAGTGTGCGAACACTCACTGCGATACAAGCCATTACCCTCAGTAAATTCCCTGGCTTGTTATAATTATTTCTGTTCATGCTACAAGCTCACATATTCAATAACCTCTCCGCAACTATGCACAGTAAAGCCCAGCGGAGACCCGATGTTTCTATGCCTTCCACTGAGCAGCATTAAGCAATGAAGGAGTGTCTTTAGGTGGTGAGGTGCTGATAAACGCTGTATAGGAGTGGCAAGGTGTCCTCTGAGCTAATCAGCACAAGAATAAGCGTCCTTTCTTTAGCTATCGCAGGAGTTTCAGTCTGTGCACAGGCAGCCGCATGGTTTAGGCTATCTCAGTCATTGTCAGCGGCATGGTAATTGACACTGAGACATTGTAATAAAACACGTCCGATCCGATTAAACGATTCCCGCAAGGCTAAGTGATTCCGACGGACCACTGTAGCTTGGGAATCCCACGCTGGCCCGCCTCGCAAGTTATATCAGCGTCTAAATCTGGTACCTGCAACTTACGCCTCATTCAGTCCGTCCGCACGCGGAGCCGTTGTTGCGCCCGCCTCTGCATCGACTCGGGCTTCTACCGAAAGATCATGAACCAGACCTGTCATGTGGAACGATGGCCAGACAGGCGTCCAACAGCCCGATGTACGCGAGGCAGAAACTGGGAATGTCGTCTCGAAATCAGAAGGAAAAGGCGTCCATGCAATATCACCGGCTCACAAGGATAGCCATGCTAGTTATGCTAATCGGCGGCTTTCGACCGTTCAGCGCAGGCAGCTGTTGCGCTAGGACAAGGCCGAACCTTACAACCATAAAAGACACAATGACCCTTCATTTATATGTCGCTGTTCCAGCTATCAGCGGGGCTGCTTACATGCTGTGTGCTCAGTCCACACGCGTTCACACGAGTCGATAATGCAAGATACGCAACCAGAGGCAAACAAAGTGGTCCCGACAATGCCCGCAGTGCACAGCATCCATCCGCGCGCAATATACCGTGAAAAGTAAAGGTACAAAAGAACGAAAACACGCTGGACCGCATGCGTAATCACCGTTCGCAGTTGCATATGCATGCAATGGTGCAGAGTGGCAGAAATTAACTGCACCCTGTGAGAGCAATCACGTACAAGCGCAAAAATCATGGACGCAGACCGACTTGGACTACAAGAGCGCTCGCCAAAAGGTCTCCGCTCACTGAGAGGACGGGATCCTAATGGGAACGAACCTGAGACGCGTAAGCAGAGGAGGGTCATAGTTGGGTGGGTACTCGGCGGCTGTGAGGCGCAGCGTGCTAATTGGGGCCTTTGTGGACGTCCAAAATTGCTCCCGCTCCTGTGTCCGCAGGATAATCCGAAAATGATGCTTCGTTGGCGAATCGTGCACCATGCGTAATTCATTTCCCTCGAGATTAGTAAGGTGATGCCGTCACACTACTGAAACGGCAAGAGGTCTCAAGCACTGCCTCTCGTGCGATTGCTGAGATAAGAGCTGGCACAGGTGTCAGCACTCTACCCACCAGTGCATCCAGTAAAGAGTCGTTTTCGGCCCATTGAGAGGTCTCCAGAAAAGTATACAGATAGGGAAGGTCCCCTGTTTTACATGACTGTTTTTGATGCTGCTCATGCTCATCTCTGACTGCTGTTAGGGGTCAAACGCCTCTTCTTCAAATAAATTTCCTTGAGCGCGAGTAGCACGGTCTTTAAATGAGTGCGCTTAGAGGAAATGCCAGATGTTGGTACAGTGCGAAGACATAAGTGTGAGCTGTACTCACAATTCTTAAGTTGTTTGCGCCATCACACAGCTAGTTTGCTCAAATAGCCCGCGTCTTTCTTATTTTTTTTTTCTAGCACTAGGTTTGTCAATGAAGCCATCCAGCGTTGCTGGCCGCCGCAAGAGGAAATCAGGGGATCTTAGGGTGCCGGGAATCATTGCGCCCCAGCCTTCTGCGGCCATGTGATGTTGAGATATCAGAACCTCAAGTTATACAATGGAAGCCACCAATCACGTGCGCGCAGCCAACTCCATCTGCTTGCAACTATAGCCTGTAGCTACATGGCTTTGTGGCATCACGTGGCTGCCGTAGCAGGCGGGCGGATGTGAAAGCATTGCAGGCCGCATTTCGCAAGGATGCTATAGCTGATGTCTCACTGAAGCCCACTTGTCAAAATCGCTTTACCGTCTTGTTGCGGAAAAACGCTGAAATCGGCGACTGAAAGTAATCTTTTCATTCCTTTTTTTATTATAGGATTTGCCCGTCGAGCTAACACTGCTCGCACTGGCGACAACTGTCCTTACTCGTCAAGTCGAATTCGGCCAAGCAGGCACGGCCACAAATGTCCTTCCTCCATTCTTTCACTTTTCACGCCCCAACCGTCTTTTCTAACCTAACCTAGAGTTGCCCGCAAGCAGCGCTTCTATAAATGGCTCCCACGGCACTACAACACTCTCTGGTAACTGCAACTTTAGCGGATCACATACATGGGCAAGCCTTGTACCATCTCTGACGCCTTCGTTTGCACCCCTCGGAGTCAGTGGAGCCGCGACCGTCGGAATGCAAACACGATAACCATCGCGGTAGCGCCTGTACCCGCGCTGGCATCGGGACCCGCGAGGGTAAGAGTGGTGGCGCACGCTTAACCCATATCTGGCCCAACGCCCCTCTACGTCTCGAAAGGGCTCAGAAGTATAGTAGTCAGCTCTTTGTTCTTGAGACGCGCAGGGCGACGCAAACGCGAGTCCAGCGTGCGGCTTTCCTCAACTGTTTTGTTCTGAATCCTTCTCTCTCTTTTTAACTTATGCCCGCCCTTCTTTGCGCATCCCGCTTTAAACTGCAGCCGCCGTTCTACAAGCGGCGTCGCGCGGTAGACGCGCCGGCGAAGAGCCGAATTTTTCACCGTGACACGAACAAGGCCACCCGCCGCGCCTCCATTCCCCGTTACCCAAAAATGCAGGATGACAGCCACAGCTTTTCAGGGGCAAATCATGCGTATTAAATCACACGCTGTTTTCCGAGTTTGGAAGCGCGTGAGAGGATTACAAATTGTCGGCAGTGATCAACATCTGGCAGGGTTGAATCAAATTCTAGTCTAGAGACAGGGTCCTCGAAAGCCAGCTCACATTTCGTCGGAGGACACCTGCTATAGGTGAGGCTTTCGGAACTGCCGTTCAGCCCGACGAAACGGCCCACTCTGGTATGCTACCTGGTGTCCATCTCGACCTTAGCAGTCACTTTAAAACTATAGTTTCGACAAACCTACAATATCGACGTGGTTGAACGTGACGTCCCTCCTCCCCCCCCCCCCCATCAAAAAAAGAGGTACATGAGCCGCACATTCTCACGTAGTGCCGAAAAAACAGAAGTGCATCCCAAGTTTTATGTTTGCTTCGGTATCTGGGATGCATCTTCTGGAGACTGTACACAGGCATATCGCAATGCTGAATATTGTGTAGATCGGCACATACGGTTTCCGGTGTTACGAAGCCATTCGTTCCTATGACTCCCGTTACACCCAACACTCATACGCTCCCGCATATACACAATGACTGGCTTACTATCCGTTGCAAGATGCAGGAATCGAACTATTCCATGTGGTTACAGTACATTCTTCTTGTCGCGTGCGTGAAATCCTATCCAATGCCTCGCTATACCCAGCTGTAAAAAGAAATAGGCTGATACAGGAAAGAGTGTGGGATAATAAAGAAAGGGGGAAAATTAAACGTAAGGAAAACAGCGCAGTGGTAAATTACCCGCGCCTTCAAAACCGCTTCAGCGTGAGGGTTACCCTGATGACAGACAGCACCCGTTAGTGTTTATAGGAGGCGCCTAGGTACACATTTTGTGTATGTACTCGCAGATACGCGCACGACAGTTCTGTTGCTCAGCCTTTCAGTGTAATCAATTATCTATGACGGAGAGAGAGACGTTGCCCCTATAGGCTGCACTTGCCACATACACCGCGGGAGAGGGATCGAATGGCCAGTCCAAGTTCTTGCGCCAGGACTGGCAAAGCATCAAATACCACACAAGTGGGCGCCATGCCTCTAAGCGACAATATAATAGAGCCTGCGTGTGTGTGGTGCAGACATTCCGCACCCCGGCTCCCAGACAGACAAAAACGTGAGTCGGAGTCTGCAATCCAAAAGGGCCACCTCCTCCTGTCCCCGACGCTTCGTCTCTCCCGTCATCCAACGTGCGTACATACGCGCTGGGGTCAGCCATTACGCGCGCCCTTGCTGCCTGCCGTGACCTCCGGTGGACGCCGTTCGAATGCTCAATTAGATTTCGCCTCGCGCGTGCCCGGCTGGAGTAAGGTCCTTTCAATAGCCTGTAACGGCAGGTGCTGGATACAATGCGGCTCCCATGTCCGTACTACGCAATGGGCGCTGCACTCTTTACAGCGAACCGCCTCCGCGGTGGCTGAGTGGTTATGGCGCTCGGCTGCTGGCCCGAAAGACGCGGGTTCGATCCCGGCCGCGGCGATTGAATTTCGATGGGGGCGAAATTCTAGAGGCCCGTGTGCTGTGCAATGTCAGTGCACGTTACAGAACCCCAGTTTGTCTAAATTCCCGGAGCCCTTCACTGCGGCGTCCCTCATAGCCTGAGTCGCTTTGGGACGTTAAACCCCCATAAACCAAACCAAACCTTACAGCGAAACTTTCATTGTTTCCCTGTGCGACTTTGTTCGTGTCGTCGTTGAAGGTACCGTCTCAGACGCAACTGCTAATTAATTTATGCATAGGCCGCACGTGTTCTGCTTTTGGAGAAGTGGACGCTAGCGATGGGAGGCGACTAGGCTCGTCGAGGGTCCACAGCTAAATTGGATCTGTTCCGCGCTATAAGCATAATAAGCACATTGTGCCGTACTAAGCACATTATCATGCCTTCCTTAGAATCGTGACGTCGACAGTTCGATGCCGAAGGGACACTTCCAACGCGTAATGGGATTTGCATGACAATACGCCAATACGCACAGGAGGGGTCAGAAGTCTTCAGGCCACTGGGCAGGTTTGTCAGCCTTGTAAAGGGGGCATTTACAATAGCCCCGAAGCTCTAAGTTTGTGGAAGGTGCGGAGGACTGCCATTCTCCACTCGAAAGATACTAGGTCCCTTCAGCTTCATAGGCGCCTGAAGTGAATGATTACATTACTCAAGAGCACGTCAAGAGGACTTGAGACTTTTGACAAACCTTGTGCATGGGTCAACACCACTATATTCTTCCTCTGGCGTCAAAGCGATTGCCATGTCAGAAATTACAAGCGCAGTGGACATTTACTGCGCGTGGATCAGCTCCTGGTGGCCAGCGCAAGACAGGGATTGGCGGGATCACTGGAAAGAGCTTTTGTGCTAAGGTAAACTTAATTCGGGCGACTAAAATTGTGATGAGCCCGATTTTACAGCCACAAATTAATTGACACGTATACTCACTACTGAGGATAAGCATACAATGAGATTTCCTTACCTGCTCATTACCACTATTGCCATCTTTCTCATATACATTTTGAAAATGTTTTTACTTTTGATAAGCGCACCGCAGCGTTCCGCTACTATGATGAATGTGGTCCACAGAATTCTGGGACTAGAATGCATAGGCTAGCATGCATTCCTTTGATTTCCTTTGATTTGACAGTTTGATTCCGGAGGGACACTTCCAATGCGTAATGAGATTTGCACGATAATACGACCTTGGCAGGCTACACCAATTTACAATGATTCTAGACTCGCTAGGAATCACTAGGAAGAGAGTCTAGACTCGGTAAGCGATGCATTTTTTCCTTCGGTTTAATATCTAAATCACAATGATGAAGTGCCTTTCAGCAAGACTGTTGTAGATTTTTCGAGAACGGCGACACTGTGAGATCTATCGGCTTAAACTTTCCGTGTTTGATCGTTCGTCAACTGTAAACCGCGAGATTTGACCACAGCGGTAACACTGAGGCACTACGCAAGAGTTAAAGGCGCAAAAAACTCTATTGCTGCTTTGCTTGTTAAATTAAATCAAGCTTATCACCCTCAGTGCTCCGGAGTTAATAAAACTTTAGCTGGATTCGGGTTCAGAACGCTCAATTGCAAAGGACGCAGCCTACATATATGCAGTTAGAACAGTATAGAGTCATCGTACCCCACAGCAGTCTCGCGTCCTCTCTTTATTGCATTCCTCCGAGGTTTATGCTGGTAGGCCACACCCAGCGTTTTACGCGTGTCTTGAATCTTTTTTTTACTTACGGGAAGTGAAGGCTATACATCTGCGACAACTGAGTGATTGAGACTGCTACGTAAAGCTTCGTTCACCTCATTAAACGGATGTACACGACGACGGCAGTATAAGCCTTGCGCCTTTGATGCGGCCAGGTCGGAGCAGCGCACAACAACTTCTACGAGGACTGGAAGCGTAAACGTCAGGCAAGAATCTACGATCTCGGCAGCGCAGCAGTTAAATTTACGCTCGTGGAGCTTGGCAAACAAGAGTGCCTGCCGCCACGCTGCCAAACCGCGAGGAAACGATCGCATTTTTACGGCATCCTTTCAAACACTTCCACAGGCAACAGTTCCTGAATGGTTCTGTTCCTGGTTTTACTCTTATTTTTTTCAGGGTACTTTCCGTGGAAAACTGCGTACCCCAAAAGCTTCTGCGGTCTCTCTTAGCATAGGCTCTTTTCGCAAATACTCAAAGAGTTGGCTTAGCGAACGGATTTATCATCTACACAGTTTGGAAACGTGTCCGGCTTAGAAATGCGGTTTGCGCGTTTCTGAACGCTTTTCGTAGGGACTGGGGGCATTTCCGTGAGAATGTAGCAGTCGTAGAACTGCACTGGGCCGGTCCTTCATTGGAATCCTATCACAGACATCCTGGGAGAATCGAGGAACCTTGTGGTAGCAAGGGCCTCTCGTTTTTTTCGGTTTTGCGGGTTCTTTTTAGGCGCGTATTTCTTGGCTCCTCAAGGGAATGAGAACTGCGTACGTGCTGAAGGTGAACTTCCGGACGCAAGGGGCGCGACGCCAGCTCTTGGACCTCTTAGCTTCGGGCTAGTAGGAACCCTTTGCTTCCATTCGTTGAACAGCCCGTGTATGTCTATGGCTTGTACATTCGTGGGCGTGTGTCTAGAGTGTTTGAAGTTGGCGCAAATAAAACTGTCGCAAAGCTGATATTTACGAGCCCTTGTTCGTTCATTTCAGTATAGCCTGCTCCCTTTACTGGCTCATTAAGAGTACCGGTTTTCGGAGAGAAAACATTCGTTATAACAAAATAACGACTCGAAGTGCCGCTTAACCCGATGTCCTTTGCGACCCTCTGATTGTGACATTTGATGTGTGGTGCATTCCTCACAAAATAAAAATACAAAAATTATACATCCAATGTTCGAGCTGTGCAGTCAAGCAAATGGAGGGGGCCAAGGTAAAAGCCGCTATTTTGCAGCTTGAGTGGTCCCCGGTCCCCTTTACATATTGCTGACCGATGGAATAGAAATAATTTGAGAAACCTAAAACAACATGGTTAAGGTACACCAGGGTGATATAAATGATAATTTTCACAAGACGGACGAGCTCCGATGGTGTGAAGGTTTGGATTTCAATGCCGATACTCAAGAATTTAAAGGCCGTGGCAAGGCGTTTACGGTCACTTTATGGCCATAACTTATTCTTGAAAGTAGAAGATACCATTTTTCACCAGCGTGCATCATATTTTGGTGTAGTCTGTTTTAAGTTTTATTACTTTGCTGGTATCTTTTTGGGAGAAGTAGTAGGCATGCAAAAGTTTTCTCTTGTAAAGATGAATATTCCGTATGTCAATTGCATGTTTTCCACGGCATGCATCATACTCAACAATTCTGGACAAAAGCATTTCTGAAAGGGAAAGAGTTTATGAGCGCAATTTTTTATATATTGTACGATTTCATTATAACGATCAATATATCCGCATATCTTCCGTCGGCAGGCCTGATTTTTTTGCTATTAACTTTATTGCTGTTGTCAAAAGCATTCTCCATGGGTTCTCTATGGCAGTCTTAACTGCTCCATGTGAGCGATGGAAACAGTATAAAAAGAAAGATTTTGCTACATATTGGAAGAATGAACTATTACCTTCAGTACTTCTATACCAGTACCTTACAGTTTTTCAATATTCAAAATTTTTGTCCAAAAATGTTGGTCATGTTCGTTTTGTTTGCATTAATAGTATTTTAGAGACATTAGAAATTGACACTATGCCCCGTACAAGTAAGGCAGTAGTTAACATGAGAGTCAAACAGTGCATTATAAATTATCAGTTTGGCTGACCTTGATAAGGTACCGCTTGCTGTTTAGATATAAGTCTTACACGGTTAATTAGTTCTCAAGTATAAAATCCATGTGAGCATCCTATTGCAATATATGTCGGCTAAAAAGTACACCAAGTGCTTTAACCGAGTCAGCAACCTGTACATCTTCTGAGTTAAATAATATATTGGGGGTCAGTGGAACACACGTACGCCTTGTTTCAAAGATGACTGCTTGTGTTTTTTTTTTTTGGAGCTGACTGTTAAAAAGTTGTTGTGGCTCCATTTTGATAGATGGGTTTGGAAATTGTTTGCCGCGCTAATTGGTCTTCTATAGAAATTTGATGGCAAAAACACTGATATCGTCTGCATAGGTGATAAATATCGCTTCTCGGTGGATAAGGA
The DNA here is from genome assembly GCA_030143305.2 of Amblyomma americanum. NCBI lineage: Eukaryota > Metazoa > Arthropoda > Arachnida > Ixodida > Ixodidae > Amblyomma > Amblyomma americanum. The sequence goes on from JARKHS020005461.1 coordinate 291,207, forward strand.
CAGTGTCGTTTATGCATATGTTGAAGTCCGATAGCTACACTCACGGATGTTGCCGTTTATTCATTCAGTGGCGTCTTGGATCAAGTGACGAATCAGCAGGTAGGTGACAAAGTCCGAGCCTGTCGGCACACCCTTTGTCAAATCTTTACAGCCCAGGAGAATTGCTTCTGGGTCACGCCGCATGGGTCTTTCCAAATCTTTCGAAGGTAAAAAGAACTCTGCCCCCCCCCCCCCCTCCTCCGAAGACTAGGATGCTTCAAGAGTCCCAACTACATGGCATTGAAGCAAACCTGTCTGAGCTCAAAACATTTGGCAAAGGCTGTCCATCCGCTGAGGTACTTATCTCTCACACGAACCTTAGATATAAGAAAGTCAGTGTAGACGAACGCATGGTTCACCGCACTTGGATTTGTGTCAAGTTGTCTGACTGCAAGCCGCGTTTATCTCCGATTTTACATACATTCTGAGCCCATACCTTGCAGCTACGAAGATTTAATAACAAGGAATCAGAACAGTTAAATGTGACCTGTAACTGCGCTATACAGAAACAAGGTCTAGCAGAAACTAGGCAGAGCGTTTACCGTGCGGCACGTTTCCTGGTTTAACAGTTTCGTCCATCCGGGCACTTCAGCGTATCCGAATTACGTTCGGTTTACCACGGTTATTTAAGCATTTCGCTTGCGAAACTATGAAGCTGCCTTAAACATACATCGCCCTCATTGCGTCGTCAACTTAGGGTGCGCACGCACGCACGCACCCACACACACAAAAGCAAATACAAAAACAGGTACAAAAACGCGCGCATGCTAACAATAGCGAGCTTAGTTTGATTGCGCCTTCTTCTGATCATAATTTGAGAAAAATCGTTCCAAATCACTATACCTGCCGAGTATAGCACACTATGTCTAAATCGCAGATCCCCTATTGCTCTCAACTGCGCAGCAGCCTATCGCAGAAGTCGGCAGATACAGACTGTTTGTGCACGCGCTTCTGAATTTAACAGCGGCCCCACACTGTCAAGTGCTTATGCGCTATCCACAACTCTCTTAAAGCGCAGGCTCTCGCACGGCTCCGCAAATAACTCCTTACTTCGCAGTTTCGGGTGAAGCAATCGCAGCGCCAGAAGCCTGCTGCGGTGAGCACAATTCGAACACGACAAGCAAAAATTCGCCGTCGTACGACAGCCTTACATGCTATGTATAGGAGTACATATAGAGAAACGGAACCCATTGAAGCGATACCAGGGTGCTGTGTGGAGAAGAAAGGGAAGTTTGGGGGTTAGTGTTGAGAGGTGTAAACTCTCACCCACTGCATGATGTCTGGCCTCTAATTTTCGGTTGCTACGGCCGGCCGTCCTTAATCGCATATCACACCACCACACGTGCAAGCCCTAAAACAACTGAGCTGAGAGCTGCACTTATGGAGGAAGGAAATATGACTGCACTCATCGAGGCAAAAGCGTCGTTAGAACAGAGGCTCTTCTTTCCGCCTCGAGGTGTCGCTATAAGTGCGGCAACCAACCTTTGCATTCGGCTTTCGCTACATGGCATTTTTTTTTTACTGCAGGTGCCCGAATACCAATCGGTGGGCGTGGCATGTGGCTGACACCCAATTCCTTCAGGAGCTTCCAAATTCACGCACCTGCACTCATGCTCCGGGGCCGGGTATACCATCTCAGTTCTTTCTCTTTTCTCCTTCTAAGCTCACTGCATCAACGTTTCCCGTTATTTATATATCAAGGCTTTATCTATCCCAGCCTGCTGAGCCTTTTGTAATCTGTATAGGAAGTTGAAGGTGCGGTGGCAGGTGTTTCGCTTGGCGTAGCGACATACATCCATGCATGCCCGTATGTACGCGCCCGTGTGAGTTCCTGGGGAAAACCCTCAGTTTGCACAGCATACACGCGACTAGTGTGACAGCACCGATGAAACATTTGTTATATTACTTCGGAGTTGGCTAGGGGGCTGGAGCTGCGGATTTCACGCATTATATGCTACCAGAACGGCATATTTGAAGACCGGTTTCAGGTCGGAAAGGAAGACCCAACAGGCAGTTGTTTCAGCTATCCGGTCTCTCTGCATTCTAACGCGCATGCACGGGGTTGGTCAAAAGTTCCAAGGCCACAGGGTCTGCTTTTCGTCGGTATATCCTGGCATTTCAGATGCCAATGAAGCTATCAAGGTTGTAAGAGGCTAGAACGGTGTTTCTTCTACCCTCTACAGATATTTTGATCTTCGCAGGTGTCGTAACTGCCTGACTATCTGCTCAAAAGCAGACCCTGTGGTCTAGGAACTTTTGACCGACCCTGTACATATATAAAGCGGAAAATTTGTTTCTCTTCTCCGTTCGTTTGCCTCACCAGCTATGCAAGATGAAATATAGCAAAACGGAGCAGCCAGCGGAAGGTGCTTCTCTTTCCAAAAGATCGCAAGAAACCTGGCGTTATCATCAGCATCATCAGTACCCAAGCTGTTCAGGACAAAGGCCTCTCTCGTATCCCTCCAATTAACCCTGTCCTGTGCCAGCTGCGGCCACCTCGTCCTCGAAAACAACCTGATCTCATACTCTCATCTGCCTTTCTGCCGCCCACAGCTGACCTTGTCTGCTCTTGAAATCCGCTGCGTTACTTTAGTAGGCTACCCGTTATCCTACTAAGGTTACCCGCTAAAACAAGCAGATACAAAACTTTCGTGAACATCGCTGCTTGAGAACTGGCATTTTTTCACACGCTTTTAAACTGCTACTCCATATATTAATTCGTCGTGGATAGCAGAAATGACAAGCTCTAACTGTCCTGAGAGTGCCATGGTGGTTTGTCGAGAATCTCTGAGCCACCCGCCAGAAGATGACATCGGTGCCTGTAGATGTTCCACTGGTTTTCGCGCACCAATACGGCATAGCCGCCCGGTCGCATAATAAGCTGTGGAAATGTAGCTCAACTTGCTTTCGCTCACAAAAATAAAGAAGCAGAATTCAGTTGTAAATGGCGGGGTGTATATGCCCCGAAGCGACACGCGGCATGAAGGACACCGTAGTTAAGTGATCTTTACGCCACCTGCTGTTCTCTAAAGTGCGTTGACATCGAACAACACACGGGCTTCTCATGAATTTCGCCTCCTTCGAAATGAGGCTCATGAAATTCCATCTCGTGACTTTAAGATCAGTACCCGGACGCCAAAGCTACCCAGTCGTCGCTGCGAGCAAAGAAACAAAGGCGTTACCATTATGACCTCAGCGCCGTCACACAATACTCGTTATAGCACGCCTGGCCCAAATTTCTATTTTTTTCAGAACGCCCGTTCGCCGAAGCAAGGCCCACTCTTTGTGACAAGGAACGCCGTTATCTGTTCGTGGCACGCGCTCCTAAAGCCCCGCTTCCGCGTGAGAACCGACAATACGCCAGCACATGCGGGACGCTTTACGACGATCTCGCATTCTCTCCGCTTTTAGCGCATCACAAAAAAAGGATAGCCCTACCTCTACGTAGCCCGCTCGATCAGCAATAACGCACGCGATGGGAATCTCGTAAACCTCGTTTGCTGGGCGCGTGTAACCCAGATAACGGTGCACACAAGACCGGACTGGAGCGGTCGGGGCGGGGCCATCTCCTCCCTGGCTATAGCGCTCTTGTTTGCTGTGTGCATCGGCTGGCGTGGCTTCGGCCTCTGCACCTTCGTATCATCATTTAGATGGCTGAAGGTGCCGAGGCCTATTTGAACACCGCACAGAAGAGATCGCAAAAACAAATCTGGTGTTTGATATATATGCGCCCAACGCCTTCGAGCCGTGCTGTGATGTGCAAAGATGAAGCTCGTGTTTTTCACCTAGTATGCACCAGGAGCTCACCTCTGACACAACCCATTTAATTTCGTTTTCTTAGTCTCACATAATTTAGTGTCGTAAAGAGTTTTACAGTCAACTTTCATAAGCTTTGTATCGCATTGGCCCCGTCCTCTGCAAGACCCCGCCTCCGACTTCGTGAAGCTTGAAGGAATCAACGCTGGGGCTTTTTCTTATTTTAAGTTTTGCAGTGGAGACGAGTCAATACTTTTAACGCGTTCCACAACGGAGCAACAGACTCGTGTGTTTGGTATTGAGCAAGAATTCGACACGCGGTGCATTTCATTCGAGTGCATCCAAGCCTGCTTCTCGCGCATGGCCTCCTCCGCGGAAAAAAAAAAAAACGAACGCGAAAGGAAGTCCTCTACAAGATGCACAGCATCGATGAAGGACTTGAGTACAAATATATCTCCTTCATGCGATGGCTCCACGTTTTAAATGTGAACTCAATGCCATCAAATTCTCGTACACAAGGCCACAAATGTGGACGCTATAAAAAGTGTGCTCAAATGAGAAAAACCCTGATCATTTCTCTTTTCGTTTTCACATCAACGCGATCTTCGTGATTACGTTTCGTACATTTAATCATTTTTCCTCTCAGAAACTTATTTAGCGCCTCTAGGAGCCTCAAGAAAACGCATCTAATTGAACGGGAAGGAATTTGTCTCGTTATAAATAAATACCCCATAGATGCCGGCAGGCAAGACTCTGATACAGACCCGCGTTGAAGGTACTGTTGGATTTATCGGAGACATCAGCACTGCGCGACCAGTCGTGACTGTTGCTGTGTACTCCGTTACGATTTGTGAATGCAGTGGGAGGAATTTTCAGGGCCCTTGGGGGACGGCCGCCTTTTCTGTATGCAAAGGCACTGCATGCGAAGACACTGTTCACCTTTCCCAGGGACGCAGAGCTAAATTTTTTATACCCCGGTGAGACTTCTTTTTTGTTTGTGCCACGTGCCGCTCTTGTCATCCTTCATTCCTAATCGTTTCCACGTGAAGTAGCGCGTCAGGTGAACAGCCTTCTGGCTCTCATCTCCAGCAGTATTAGAGAGAGGACTCCTTTTCCCCTTTTCAGTTGTGCGGGAACGTTTCTTTGTCCTCTAACTTTTTTGTTTATCCTTCTATTTCATCGCCTCAGTACAGCAGCCAGAAATAGCTCTGGTTACCCACAGTGTCTTTAGTTAGATCCGCTAGTTAGCTCCGTACAGTTAGCTCTATCTCAGCCATCCCCTCTAGGACTGTTGCCTGTCCCACTGACGTGCTTCTGCCGGGAGTTGGTCTAGCCCGTAAAGAAAGCAAGATGCTTGCACAAACACGCACTAAAAATGGACGCCCCTGTGAGCGCTTTTCGGGCCGGCTGCAGCATAGACGGACCCTTCTTCGGCCGTGTGTGCAGTTAGGCGCTACTGCAACCGGTTTGGCAAAAAAAGGCCTGCTTTAGTTCAGCGTCCAGCCTCTGCCGCCGTACCGAGCACGGCCCGTCCGGCAGGCGCGAAGCGGCCGCTGACCTCGCGTCATATAACGGTATCGCGACGCCGCCTAAGCTAAAGGGGTAAAGCATGTGTACTTCAAGAACGCGGCTTCTTGCTTGCTCGACGCCGCTGCTTCACAGGAAAGAAGTCGCTCGCTGCTCAAGTGCGAACTTGAGCGATATGCCTATTCCCTTCGTTCCCACCCAGGATGCATAGTTACTAACGCATTGGTACTTTTTCCCAGTAAACGGCTCCGACGTCGTAACAGTTCAGTGGGATCCCGTTTATTCGGTAATGTTTAATTCGACCTTCCGGTTTGTGCGAGCTAGTGGTTCGGTTTCGTTAGCATCGTGCCCATTGAAAAGAATCCCATCTATTCAAGGCCGCCGAGGTGGCTCAGTGGTTATGGCGCTCGGCTGCTGACCAGAAGGACGAGGGTTCGGTCCCGGCCGTGGCGGTCGCATTTCGACGGAGGCGAAATTCTAGAGACCCCTGTGCTGTGCGATGTCAGTACACGTTAAGGAACCCCAGGAGGTCGAAACTATCCGGAGTCCGGAGGCGACCCTCACAGCCTGAGTCGCTTTGCGACGTTAAACCTCATAAACCAAACCATTTATTCATTTCGGTCCCCATGCGGGTTCTAATTACCTGTAGTAGAGTGTTCTGACCATGCAGGGTGCGCCATAAGCGGCCACTCTTCAGAACGTGGTCTTTTCGGGCGTAGCCGCCGCAGTGGCTTGGTTATGGCGCTCGGCTGCTGTCCCGAAAGACGCGGGTTCGATCCCTGCCGCAGCGGTCGAATTTCGATGGAGGCGAAATTCTAGAGGCTCGTGTACTGTGCGATGTCAGTGCACGTTAAAGAACCCCAGGCGGTCGAAATTCCCGGAGCCCTTCACTACGGCGTCTCTCATAGCCTGAGTCGCTTTGGGACGTAAAACCCCCATAAACCAAACCATTTTCAGGCGTGTGGCATGGGCGCGTTTGGCCCCTGAAGTGCTCTGGAGAGGGCGCTGTCGAGAATGTACCATGAGCAGGTTGTCCTGACATTCGGTGCCTTGTTGATGAGGGGGATGCGATATATAGTTATCGTCTTTTCTTCACCTAGAAGTAGTTCAAAAAATCTGGGAGCCTACTTAACTAACGCAACTTACTCAGGCTGTATTACTATATATTATTTCTTTTTTGCAAGGCTTTTTTGATATCATGCCGTTTCCTATTTCAGCTATGATCTCCCGACTTCATTAATTTTACGCATGTGATCCCTGGCTGTAATTATACTGATAAATATATAAAATATGAGCGCAACCGAATCAGAACATGTATGAATGTTCGTATACTTCCTTTAAAGCACGAACACGACAAATTGCGTTTGCGTGAACTGGTTTAGACACTGCAGTGTTTTATCAAAAACATTTCGCACGTTCTGTGAGAAGCTAACGGTGTAGACTGAACGTGCATAGTATTTCTGCCTATGATGGTTAAGCTTTGAGTAAAAAAGTTAACTCATGGAGAAGAAAACGGTGAAAACTAGTACGGAAAAGGTTAGGTACAGGCGAATACTTCTTGTGTCGTACAGCAGCGGAGTAAAGAATTTCTGAGTTCTTGGCATACTACTGATTAGTCAGGATATAAACCAGTTTGCATTGCATCGTTTTTCGTTGAGAGACTGATGCTCTCTCGGAGAACACGGACAACATGTCTGGTGCCCTCAACCATCCCTTCTAAAAGACGCCCATAAGTCTACCCGTGCAGTAAATCATTAAAACCATCCAAACTTGAATTTGAGAACGTGTTTCTGCGTCTATTTGGAGCTGAAAATTTTTTCTTCCTTTTTTTTACGCTTGTGCTTACTTCTGGAATTCTTAAGCACCCTCACCCAGGGTGTGCCCCTTTATTGTTGTTTATTACTTGTCGTATTCAGCTGGCCCATTTTGTTTTTACTCTTCGCCTTGCATTCTTTACGTCTGGTCCATTTCGTCGTTTTTAGAAACTGAAAAGTGAAATTCTCCTTTGGGCAGGGAATTGTGTCCCACGCGCTGGCACCTAAGACCCTGTCTCTGGCTTTCTTCCCGCCTGATTTCGTCTGAACATCATTACACCGAATAATCATTTCAACAGTTTCTCTAGTCGTCCAAACACCGTGATGCAAGATAGTATTCGAGCAAGTTCAAGCGTCAGCAGATAAGCAACCGATATACCAGTCCACCCGGAGGTGCACCTGTCGCCACAGATTTCCGGGACGAAGACTAATGGCGTAGTAAAATGTGCGAGGTTTGTCGATCTTGGTCTGGTCCAGAGTGGCTATTCACAGCGCCAAACAAGTACTGTGGGCGTGTATCAGAAGCCCAACGAAAGATATGTTCGAGAAGGGTTGGCAATGTGTTGTCTGTTGAGGCCATTCCCTGAGGCGGTTATTAATGATCGCCTCTATAGGAGACCAATTGATAGCGCGAGAGTATTCTCCCATTTGTCATCGAAGTATCTGACGCCGTGCACTGGCTTAAATGTTATCTCTTGAGGCGGGGCACCTCCTTCGGCTTCTAGCTCTTCCTACGTATACCCATCAACTCTGGGCGAAAGGATTTCTGAGCGGGAATCCGCTTATGAACGCATTTTTTTTCATACAATGTAAGATTTCACTATTACAATCAATATATCCGCAGATCAACCGATGGCAGTCATGTATTTTTTTCTATTCACGTTTCTGCTGTAACCAAAAGTGCTCCCTATTAGTTTTCTATGGCAGTCTTAACTGTTCGATGCGATAGATGGAAACCCTTCAAAAGAAAGATTTTGCCACATATCAGAATAATGGACCATTACCTTCAATATTTCTTGACAGTGCCTTACAATTTTCCAATTTTTAAATTTTTTGCCCGAGAAAGCTGGAGTTGACATGTTTCCTAGTCAGGTTTGTGTATGCCACCTAGTGCGCCACTTTAGCTTAGCTGCGTACTATAGATGGCTGTCAAAATGTATGAAATTGCAACTTATGTATTATACCTCTTCGCAGCTGTTCTGTAGTGTTTTGTTGTACAGAACATTGCTTTTTATGCGGTGCTCTGAGCAAGTGACATGCAGACCTTTTGTTCAAGCTCTGTTGTGATAGTTTTGCTTGTTTATTCTGAATGATCAACATTGTAAACATTGCTGGCACCCCATGCAGCAAAGAAGTACAAAATGCTAAGCGCCACAGGAGCGTGATAATGTAAACGAGTGGCAATAAAACAATGACAATAATGTCGCAGAAATGAGATAGACAGAACTACGAGTGGGATTCTACTGCCCCCCCCCCTCTCTCTCCCAGTAATCTTTTTTGTTTTATTTTGTGCTTTATCGCGTACCTCTTAATGTCACAAAGCAAGAATAGGACACAACGTACGTCTCCTCTCAGCAGTGCGTGGCAGCGTAAAAATCAATATTTATTTCTATTTTAATCTTCACTGTTGGCCAGAGCAAACGCCTGTCTACATTGAAGTGCGAGTTCTCTTGACACTCGAGGCATCGAGGAGTGCAAGTGGAAAGACACGGCATCTGATTATGCTGATCTTATTTTTAATGGACACAAGGGCAGCTTGAGGAAAGAGCACCGTGGTTAACATGCTTTTCTGGTTTCTCTCTTGTTTGTGCGTGTGCTTGCGTGTACACGAGGTTGGGCTGACCGAGCTTTTGGGTTCAACAGCTGTTACCTGTATTCGCACAGTCATCACGGTTGATACATGCAACTTCCGTGCAGGAGCCATCACATCCAGTTCCAAACTAAATAACCGCTAATACCGGCGGTCAGCATCGCGCGAACGAATCGTGGCGTATTGTCATGGTTAGCCGTACCTCGGGCCAACAGTTTCTCCTGTGCCCGACGTAAATGCCGCATCCGTGCTCACGAAAAAAATACAGCAATAAAATAACCGAAACATAAGGGCGCGCAAGGCGCATTTGTGCGCATGTCAGGGGAGGTGTGTCTAATAACATGACTGCACTAATTCGGGCGGTGACCGCTTTCAATCCATTCGAAATCACTTAAAGCTTACGCGCAATTCCGCGGCCGCTGAGCAACCAGTAGCGGCTGCTGCCTGGGACGCAGTCATGTGCGGCGTGCTCCCAAATTAGCGCATTCTATCGCACTGGAGGATACCAGTAGGAGAGCTGACCGCATAATAGAACTGAGAACCCTGTTGATGCACGAAATATAAAAGAAACAAACAACACTATAACAGCGCAGTGAACCCAGGACAGGAGCGAGAAAAAGAATCGGCGCGTCCCGCTTCCGATCCTCTTCTCCACATCCGAGCTAGATGCGGTTCGATCTCGATTAATCCCTGCTGCGCAAAGCCTGTTTCCACAAAGGCGCGGCGGTGACTCGTCTGTCGATAATCGATATGCCTGTATGCCTGGACCAACGTGAGGAGCTTAGCGGCGATACAGACTCGTCGCACTCATACTTTCATGGCTTCTCGTTATGGCGTTGGCGCGAGTTAATTGGATGGTCCCCGTGGAAACACATCTCGCCCATCAATTTGGGCGCTGCGGTGTGCGCGTATGGTATACACACCGCAGCGCGTACTTTGCGGTTGTGTCCACGACTGCCGTTCGTTGTTGACGCGCTTGTTTATTGCTGCTGCTAGACCGTCTGCTTTGCGTACTCGGATGTTTTCTATGCGCAACGTAAAGGGTTCGCGGGCGAAACGGTGTTTCTAACTTGCCTACCCCTGGATGCACGAATCCGTTAAATCAAAGTCGGCAAGTGAGCGGACGCTTAAATCGAGTTTCGTTGATCGCCCGCTGAGCTGTGTTGCATAGCATATATTTTATATGAGTGAAAGAAGAAATAGAGCAAAGAATACGCACTGCGTTCTCAGGTCGCAAGTGTCCATTACGAAGTGGTTTCATCATTCTAACGGTCTGCTAGTGACCAAACACTAACACATGGGATATGCGAAGGAAAACGAATACGCAATACTTGTCTGGCGTTCGCGAAAAATATGAACAAATGCAAAGCGGACCATAGTGTGAATTAAGAAGTGTGCTTACATTCAGATTAGATTAGTTCTATTTCAGTTCACTCTAAATGACAAGCGAACGTACAAGTGATCTTCAGGCAACGGATTTACTGTACATACAAGGACCACGAGTAGGCGGCATTTGTAGACAAAATGAGCACACAGGACCAGCCTTGTCTAACAAGAGAATGATTCAATCTGCTAGAAACACCTTTTTCTTTGCTATTTGTTAACCTTCGTGTGCATGTATGCTGTTTTCGGCTGATTAAAGCACCTTTATTCAATGTTTGTCCGGTTCGCGCACTTTTTTTTTCATATGATGTATTTACAGTGTTGGGGAGAAGTTGTCAGCGATCAGGATGTGAATATTTGTAAGTTGGGACAGTGTTCCTCTAAGCTTCAAATGATTTGACATTCTCTACTCCAGGTCTACCTCGTCTAATTCTGCATTCTGCTCTGCCTAATCACAGCTGTAAACTATTATAAACACTTTAACATGCATACCAGAACTGAGGGCACGTCCCTTCAGGTATATGCCGTGAAGAAGGACAGGAGGTGCGTCACAGCTTTCGTGTATATAATAGGCAGCAGCACTAGTGTGAAAGCGGAGCTGCGGCGGAGTAGTCGTCAGAAAAAAAGGCAATATAAAAGAAACGAGAAAGAAGTTATGCCTACACTCATAAATAGCACTACAGATAGGAAGTGTGAGAACGGGGGTGCTTAACAGTATGAGTGGAGAAAAAAACAGAGGTATGAGTCTACAATTCAGCAACGCGTCAGCCTCACTGGGCAGAAATTCAGCGGGCGCTCCACAATTCGCAGTATACTGTACTGCAGAAAACTGGGTTCAACGGGCCGCGTCATATCGAACAGCCTTCCATGCATGAATCTCCCATTTTTCCGCGGAGGCCCTCAGCTTTTAAATGTGCTGTAAAGACTTTCTATAGATTTCTTATAGACTGTATCACCTTCCTGTAGATATCTCCTTTTGTCTGTGCATAGTCTTCAGACCGTCTATGGAGAAAAATATACTAAAAGCGTATGGCCATAAATCAATATATTCTATATGAACTTTTTATAGTATTTGTATTGTGTGTGGACTAGCCTATACGATTTGTCTTCAAAAACTTTATAAACATTATAGGCAAAAGTCTATGGACAGTCTGTAGACTGTCTAAAGAAATTTTCATAAGGGCTCCCTCGAGAATCTCTAAAAAATGAAAAGGGCTGCCTATTGCTAGGAGCAGTCATCGCTTGAACGGCGCAAATATCACGGATGTGTGCGCGTACCACATACGCCGTGCTCCCGATACTCGCTCGAGTCATCGCACTTTAGACGGACGGATGACCTGAGGACTGATGATTTCTTTATCTCTTGATGATGTCCTCTCATTTGTTGACCGAGCGCCGGTCGTTGGCGGGCGCAGCGTCGATGGGGCTGGTAATTACGAGGCGCGCAGAAACTGATGAATGGCCGCCCTGATGTCACTCAGGTGTCCTGCGAGCGCCTGTCGTCTCTCTCATTTATTTTTTCTGTCGCCCGCACATAAGTGGGAGGCAGAGAGGGGCACTCAGTCGACGTGGCGCGCTCGTCGGGTGATTCGCACCTACAATGGTGAGAATATAATCGTCGATTACGACTGGCCGCTCTCGTTCTACAATAATTTGAATCGGCCTGTGCGCATTCCATTTTGCGCCCCAATTTTTTAAATGAGTGAGATTTCGCTTCAGGGTGGATTCATTTCAAAACTAAGAGGCTACAAAACCGCGCGGAGTGATGGAACTCTAAACGCACCTGCTTGTTTTTAAAGAACTTCGGCATGACTATTTTTCCGACTAGAACGCCGAGCTTCAGCATAAGATTATTTCAACTGCTTGATGAGGCGCAAACTGGACTGGGTAGGATGAGGTCACCCGCCCCCTCCCCTCCATGCATGGCTAAAGACGCTAGCTACTGTCCCCAGTCACCCCTGGTGAAGGAGCTAAGCCGGCTTCGAAAACTTGGGTTTAAAATGGAAGTTTTTGGTTGGAGATGTGCAGAGTTTATTATAAGGAGCTCCTTACGGCGCTCCAAGGCCATTGCTCCGGCCGAAAGGCTAAAAACACGGCACCCTCTCACGCACGCTCTGGCGCGCGTCTGAGGGCAAAGGTCCCATTATGCAACCACGCTGCGGCCTCCGCGTCACGACATAGAAGCTTCTTCGATACTCGGTTCCTCACAATGCCCTACCCGCATGACGGGCTCTCATGCGCCCCGAGGCTTAGCGCACCGTGCTTCATTACGAAGCCGCCTCGCGCAATGGCTCGCGGAAGCTGCTGCTACACCTCGTCATGGCGTGCATTTTTGGCCTCCACATTTTCTCTCCCCTTGCCATGATGCGTATCTTGTTTGGCGCCCAAATAGCCCTGTCCGGTACCCAGGTCGCGTGCGCCGCCAAGACAGTAGCGCGTTGTCGGCACACTCTCGCCGAAGCCAATTACGGGACGCTTCGGACTGCAGGAAAGACACATTTCGAATCGACGAGGAGGAGATTGAGGTGTGGGAAGGCCGTGTTCAGAGATGTAGTGCGGTCTTGTGTGTAGACGCCGAGCGATGAACGCAGATAGCTGCTCGGCAAGTGTCGTTCTGAATCATCCGTTGACTGTTGTTACGTTGCCATATCACAACCCTCAACGGAGCGATGCAGTTTGGCTGAAGTTTGACGGTTCGTCAGAGGCATCAGCATCAACAGCAACCGCAGCCTGACTACGCTCACTAAGGACAAAGGCCTCTCCCATATCTCTCCAATTAACCCTGTTCTGTGACAGCTGCAGTCAAATTATTCCTGCAAACTTCTTTATCTCTTCCGCCCACCTAACTTTCTGCCGCCCTCTGCTACGCTTACTGCTACCTTAACGACCATCGCTTAGAGAAAAAGCCCATCTAAGCACATGCCTAAACAAAATCCCATTGCTACCACTTCATATACAGGGCCCATGTATCCATCGAGCGGTCGGGGTTTTGAAGTCATCAAAGGATGGTTAATGAACCGCAGAAAATTACTGTTTCCCTGAACGAGAGGAGTAGCTAATGTTTCTGCCGTATATACAGTGTTTACCAAATGTTCCCAGGCCACAGGGTCTACTTTCAACGCGCCAGCGTTAAGGCTCCCGTTCTACAGAAATTCCGGCGTTGTAAAGCGAAAAATCTAAGTCAGATGACCTTGCGGTGTCATCACAACCTGCCAACCGGATTGTGAGCAAATTGATCACCGTGTCCGGTGGCAGTTAAATTAATGATTGGTCGCGAGAGGTTTCTCAGGGAGAGTAACCTGGGTCGCACAAGTCCCACCGAGGGCAGCACCTGCCATCGCAGGGCACTACTGCGCCAGGTGCGGTATGAGGACTCCCAGTGATCTATGAATGTAAAATAGTGAATAACCTGTTCCGCATATATGGGCATTAATCCATTAACGCTATCGCGTCATTCCCTTAATGCCCTTAACTTACCGCGGCCATTCTCAGGATTAAAAATGTGACTCCTCTTCACCTTCCAGAGATTTTTGAGCTTCAGCGGAGTCTCAAATGCCCCACTACAAAGGTCAAAGCTGATTTTGTGGCCTGAGAACTTTTGAGGAACCATGCGGCTGATAATGCATGCAGTATAGAGCGGAACTGCGGTTGAAAAATGAACGAAAATTATGGCACTCCCCGGCGAAAAGACGACGCCGACAGTGTCAAGCAGCAGATTGACCTTGCTGACAGTGAGTAAGAGTCAGTGCATGCCTGAATATTTATTGATTTTTATGCCTTTTTTTTGTTGATTTGTTAAGAGAACAAATAGAGCACTGCACCGTCTCATGAATCGCTTATTTGCACCTGGCAAGGTTTGGAGGTTTGAAAACGCGTTCTGTGCTTGTGGTGGCTATTAAAATACTACCTTGTTCCTTTCGATGTACACGCGCACATATACGCTTACCAGCGATTTTATGTCTATTTTTCTGCCCACTGCGCCAGTAAGTGTGTTGTTCGAGGTTGTGAGCTTTAAAAGTAAATAAATGAGATTGCATCAAAAGTTTAGTTGTGCTCCAGCTACGACATCCTGTGCATTTCTTGCTAAAAAGCTTATGTAATACTGCTGCAAAGGCGATAAAACTTCCGAGTCATCGCTTGAGCGTTTGTATGCTGATGGCCTTGTGTCATTTCAACTCGTTCGCTTCAGTTTAAAAAAACGTTTGCTTTCTCTTCGCCTCTGTTGACATTGCGTTGCACACCATTTGACGTCAGTTGGAGGTTTAATTTGGTTTATGGGGGTTTAACGTCCCAAAGCGACTCAGGCTACGAGGGACGCCGTAGTGAAGGGCTCCGGAAATTTCGACCACCTGGGGTTCTTTAAGGTGCACTGACATCGCACAGTACGCGGGCCTCTAGAATTTCGCCTCCATCTAAATTCGACCGCCGCGGCCGGGATCGAACCCGCGTCTTTCGGGCCAGAAGCCGAGCGCCGTAACCACTCAGCCACCACGGCGGCTACTGTTGGAGGAAGTAAAAGCCGCTGTGATGCATTACTACTGAAGGGCTATCAAGGTGGGTACAAACGTTCGTATTGTGCTTTTGGACTGCCGCATGTGACCCATAACAGGCGGCGGAAATTTTATGCACCAAAATTTTCTCGTCATACGTTTTTTAATGAGAAATCGTTTTTTAATTTTTTTGACTGATTTGTATTTCCTATACAAAAATATATGAGGAGCAATAAGGGTGATATCTATCGGCAATTTCTAGTCTTGGGAACGAAAAGATAAAAAAAGGTGGACAGAACGATCAACGTCGCAAAAAAACAAAAACAAAAACGGAAGTATTGGTGGCCACTGAGCATCTCTCCGCTCTCTGCAAACACACGTACACCGTGGAATTCTATCGCGTCTCAGACTGATTTCCGCTGAAGCCGCTATCGAATGCTCGGCCTTCCGTCTCAAGAGATGCGTGTTCGCCCTCACCCGCGGCTCTGCATTGTTCGCTCGCTGAACGGCAGTACGCGTTCTAGAATTCGGAGAAGAGTAGAGTAAGATGCTCGGGAACAGCAGACCGGTCATGCACGCTTGACGCTCCCACGCAACGTCTTCTCATTCTTACTCAGCCAGAGATGGCGCTCCACACCCGCGCGATCCACGGCGTTTACACGCACGATTAGCTTCGATGTTCCCGTTTAAGCAACAGCCGCCACTCTTGTTTTCCTAGCACGTAACGCACGACACGCGCTTGTTGAGGTAGCGCTTTCTGCTGGTCACGGTAGGACCAGTCGCGTGAGGTGACCTTCTTCCGCTACGGTGGCGCTCACTTGGGCGCTCCTCCGCGGAACTTCGCGGCAACTGGGCGAAACGTTATAGGTGCAGAAATCGCTGAGACCAGATGTATGATTACAACAGAATAGTTCTGATTGTTTCTCGCCCACGTCTCTAGCATAACGTTGATCCCGCTCAGCTGCAGGGCCCCTATGATATTTATTGCGGTTGTTTCGACGTCGCCATCGACGGAGCGGCGGCGGCGACGGAGCGACGGTCCGAGGAGAAGGCCCGAGTATTGTGACAATCAGAGTACAAGACAGTAAAACAAGTTATGTTGGGAGATTTCGATGTATTCTGCCGACACTTGCCGGCAACAAATGCGCCACCTCCTCTACCACCGACCTCAGCCGACCTGTCCCGATCGTCATCGTCAGAGCGCCACAGTCCTCCCAAGGATCATGCCAGACGCCCGTTCAAATTCATGTGCCAGACACTGAACAGACGCGACTCGGCTGGCACTGGTGATTTACTTAGGGCACACACACACGCCGCAACGTCTCTCTTTGCACTTCGCGCATGGAAAGGGCGTTCGAATATTTCATAACGCGGAAGGGGGGGCATCAACCACTGGGACGAAAAACGTCCATTCCTGCCGCTGCGCCGAACGTGCCTGTGCCGCCCAGCACACATACTCTGCGCGTATACGTTGTGTACGTACGTTCATCAAAACGGGACAAACCAATGAGAGGAAATTATAAAAGAGCCAGAGACGTGGGATTCACAGCGGCGGCCACCATCGGCCCTTCAGGGGTGAGGACCTCATAAAGAAAGAAGGCGCGGCGGTTGACTGCCTCCACGGCCGGGTGACAGCCGAGCACCCACATACATTACGGCCTGCACATCGCGTGGTCTGTGGTGCCCGATGTTCTTTCTCTCCCTCGAGGGAGAGAGGGAAAGCGAGAGACAGCAACGTGGTTTCCGTCAGCCGGTGGTTAGAGTTACGCAGGTGTGAATAAGCACATCGCACACTCTGCTTTCCCAACTGCTTTGTCACCGCAGTGCTCGCTTTTTTGAAACACCGAACGCTTCTGTCACAGAATCCGTATTGTGTCGCCGACTAACAACTTAAGCATTATATTTAGCGCAAGTGTCTGTAAAAAGGTAAGGACTAGCAGCTTATCTTGGTACCTAATAATTATGAAAAGCCCGGGTTAATTTCTGTGACGTCCGAATGCAGGCAATGCACAATAAGATAAGAATTACATGCTGCCTGTTTGTCTTTCATTTTATGCGAAATGAGCGCAAAAAAACGACGGGGACACAGAAGAGTATTACAGAAGACGAGCACAATTTCACAACTAAAAAATTTATGGGAAGAACAAAAAGTTATATACACACACAGCGCCACTAGTGACCAATGCAAGGAAAAAAAATCGAAACGACCAAATTGCGGAATAAAGACAAACAAGCCAAAAGCCTTGAAGTTATCTTCGTGTGCTGCGCAAATTCCGCATGCTCTTAAAGATCCACTTAATGTTGCACACATTTCATGGCAGAGGCTGTTGCTTTTTTTTTTTGAGCGTGAGCGGCATTTCACGCCCGAAGCTGCAAAAGCCATTTCATCACTGAAGCCTTACCTTTAATAAATAAAAAGAAAATAAATATTGCCACGAAGGAGTTTTCAACCCGCGGCGGAGTGAACAGATCAGCTTCACTGGCCTGTGCACGAGAGCACTATGCAATCGCCGCAGCCGATCACGCCCCCTGTTGTTGTTGTTGCCTCTGAAGCGATGGCCCATCCGTGCGGTAGGGATTGGCCAGTGTTTGGTGCATATTCAAACTGGAGATAAATTCATCCAGACTTATCTCAAGTGGTTCATAAATAAAAATTGAGGAATCTCGCAAGACAAATAACGAACCTTGAGAGATTTTAAGGACATTGGAATGAAAATCGAGGAAACAAAGAGGTGAGGGTTGAAAGAAATAAATTTAAGAGTGAAAATAATAAATAAATACATTTTGAGTGAAATGCAAAGGAAAAAAAGAGTTAACGCAGAAATCTCCCGGTCTCGACAGCACACCTGTGAAGAAGCTCACACACGAACCAAATGGCATGCCCTTTGACGGTTGTACCGAAGGAGAAGAGGGCGGGAATAGTAAAACAGAAGCCCTAATCGAGCAAGGGGAATTCGCAAATACTTAATTTTCTGCCGTGCAAACCGCGGCAGGAGTGGATGAAATGATCTAAGGGTTCAACGCCCTCGGTTGGCGCGCAAAGATTCGACGGCGTGAACTTGTTGTATTATGTATTATCTTACATTCTGCCCACTTGGTATTGCCACTTTCAAACTTTTTTATGTTGTTGTTCCCCCACTCCTCTCTGTAATGCCTCGGCGCTATAGGGTATTGAAAATAAATAAATAAATAAAAAGATAAACAAATAAATAAATTGGTAAATAAATAAATAAGTAAAAGCGCGGCGACGTCTGGTTCGGAAGAGTTCGGGAAGAGAGCAGCTGCCAGCGGCGCTGCGCCTTGGCTGGTCACGTGGTTCATAACGCGGTTGGTCACGTGACCAGTCACGTGGTTGGTCACGTGGTGCGGTGCGACCATGGTGGGAATGCAAGCACGGCGAAACTGCGAGTTCGTGGCCAATGTAGCTTTCGATATAATAACTCGAATCTAGTGCGCGGGAATAAGCACCTACTGCTGCTTTTTCGCCATGTTGAGAGGCATTTGTGAAAATGACTGCTTAGTTTGTATACTGCAACAGATATTCTTCCAGGGTGCCATTCAACACATTGGCAGTCTAGTTCATTGCGTATTGAGGCAGATTATGATCAAAACAAACAGCTGGAGCAGCCTGCACAATGCTAACGCATTGCACGCACGAACCTAAGCGAGACTGCAATTCTCGACAACAGGTACTCTGTAAACACAAATTGAGTCAGCTTGTGTTGCGGCCAACGTGTATCTAGAAAATGGCTCAGCCACTACAAGCATAGCCTAAAGTCCCTGTGTTACCTCCCCCCCCCTCCTCCCCATCCGTGTTAACCCGCATCACAATCCAGCACTGTGCATTGCACTTTGTCGTCCTCATCAGGTAATACTACTATCGAGGTAATATTGTTGCCAGATGTGCCGGCGACCCAGCAAAGCAAAAAACCATGAGCCAACCAAACTTAATACATACTCTTGCAAGCCTACTCGGATTGGTCAGATGTTTAGGGAAACCCCCCCAAGGTGGAGTAGATTTATCATAAAGGAGTAATTACTCATTGGCATCCACCCGAGCACAGCCATACGGCTACAAAGGAAAGAAAGCTATACAGCTTTCTCAGGAACTTTGTAGTTAAAGAAAAGTTCGTCCTGGTCCGGGGCTCAAATCCGGGACCACCGCTTCACCAGAGAACTGTCTCTACCAAATAGGATAACCGGGACGGCAAGCTTGTGGTTGGCCGAGAGCGAATTGTTCAAGAACTCGAAGTGGGTACAGTGTTGGTCAAATGTTTAGGTTAATACCCCAAGGGCGAGTTTCCGTTGTAGCCGTATAGTGTCTGCCCGGGTTATCTGAATCCTTTGAACGCTCAGTGATCGCTATTCATTATGGACAGACACATTGCCATTTAGTTGCCGAAATCGCCACGCTAGACTGACGTCTTTTCCCGAGCGGGCACGTCAAGAGCAAGCGGCTTCGTACCGTCTGATACACGCACGATGGAGCGCCCAACCATCCGTGAAAAGGCGGATGTCTTCTTGCACCACGCACTTGGAGTTACGTTAGTCAGTGTCACTCTCGGTTTATTTTGCCGGAGGACCTGGCAGCTCGTCCAAACAGCAAATATGACTGTGTAGCACTAGTTTAGTCACGGCTGTCTCTAACTATATGCCTACAGCAAACGCTCTTGAATTAGGCGGTGGTTTTCAAAGGCGATCCTTGACTTTACCCGGAGGTTATGCTTTGAGTGCAGCAGCCGCTCTTGGCGAATGTGTGAGGCCACGTCCGCTGGCTCCGAGAGAGCGCACAGTTCCTGTATGCGTTCCAGGGCTGATGAATCCGCATCATCGTAGTGGCGGCAGAAGCAGCCAAGAGGAGATTCTGCTCCTCTTGGCTGTAGGTCGTAGTATATAGCCGTCGGTCGTTTGCACCGAGCACTGAGGAAGGGGGGGAAGTAGAGATTGGCCCGGTTGGATCACGGACCTGGAAAGCACAATCCACCAACTACGCCGCGAGCCGTGGTATTAGGTGGCTTCATTAACTGCAATCTGCGTCGTGATAACACTAGGAGTTATGGCGCAAAGCTGTGTATTACAAAATATCCCCGCGTTCTGCCCTTTCCCTCTTTGTTCTCCTGTTTACCCCTCTCTCTTTCTACCCGCTCTCAGCGTTTCCTGTTATAAAGGTACTCTTATTTCTAACGCCTATTGAGAGGCGCTGCGCGCATTAAGAGAGACAAGTGGTCTGGAGACGCCCCATTAGCGCGTTTTCAGAGTGATATAAACGCTGTTGTAGTGCTGTGCAATGCTGTCTCTTGAATACGACAATTTAAACGAAGTGTGCAGATTTTCAAGCGTGACTGAGTTTTCCGAGAAACCAAAGCTCTCGGGGGATTGCACTCTTAAAAAGAAAAAAGAAACGGACGTCGTTACAAAGCTGACATAGTGACTTTTTTTTACATATGTTACTTTCTTTCGATTAGCTGGAAGCAAAAAAAGTATGCGGCAGTAACATTTACTAACATTGAAATTAGTAGGAGGAGCTTACCTTGTCAGCAAAAAACTTAGTAGCTTACCCTACCTACTAGTAACGGGCACTATATCAATAGTGTGCGAAAACCATCTTCTACACAACCCTGTAGACATTGTCTGCACGGTCGGCGACGGCCAGCCATTCGCTTCCGTGAGGTACCTGTGCTTGTGCAGTGAACTTTCTTCAACAACTTCTGTGTCCAATAAACATTGAAGGTGGAGTTCCAGATGGGCGGATCACTCCTCGATTGTCAGTTCAAGTCGCCCAGGAATGTTAACTTCTGAACGCCTCTCCATTCAGACTCGCGCACGTATTTTACGTCACAGACCCACAATGAGGAAAATGTATGGACTCCGCATGCTTTGCTGCAGGACCACACATAATGAAGAAGGCACTGAATCATGCTTCCTGAGACTATGTCTTCTAACAGCGCGAATTAGCCTGCGATATGCGGCCTGGAAAAAAAAACGAAACCATTTTTAAGTCTTACTCCGCTTCAGCTGAAACACTGTGATGTCTTAAACCAGGGCTCGCTCCCAGTAGTGTGTGTCTGTGGATGTGCATAGGTGCAGCGCTGCCGTAACAATTGGGAATTACTTGCAACTTTAGTGCCATGATAAATGCTCACCTATATACAACGTGTTTCACTTAAGGCTTTACAGCTTTAAAGAATAGCCTTTTTGAGTGTTTTTCTCGGCTTAGCAATGTCAGAGGTGTAGTATATCTGAATACTGTTAAGGCGTGTCAATTAGCGTGCTGGTTAACTAATATTGAATAGTTAACTTTTAAAACTTTTATTGTCAGGTTCGTTAATTAATGAGAGCCATATAGGACGCCGTAAGTAATATCCATATCAGTTTTTAGAATTTAAGAAATATGCTTACCCTCGGCGCTGTGGCAAAACAAATGTTGGCTATTTCGACGAGTTGTGTGCACTGGAGGGGTTGCTTTGTCTGCAAGCTTCTCGAAAGCGCGTGTATTTTCGCACGATGCAACCAAATTTGGTCGATCCACAGCGGCGAGGGTAATTGCGTTTACGAAATTCTAAAACTTGATATGGCTATTACTAACGACCGGCTACAAATCTCTAACTGCAGCCAGTTGCCTAACTGTTTTAGTCCAAAAGCTAATTATCAGTAAAAAGTTAAGAGGCTGACTAGTTAACATTATTTACAAGTTTTCTGATATCCGCCAACGCAGGCATCATTGTGCTGCAGAAGTCGCCTTCACACCTAAACAGCTCATTTTTCAAAATTTGGTTCATCTTCGCTGAAACAGTGGTATAATAGAAGTAAGCCACTGGCCACAGTCCCTGCAGACATTCCATAATTTTGAAATTGCTGTATCACAAGAGCAGCTGAGCTTCAAAGTTGGAGCGAAAATTTTGTACCACTTTGAAAAAAAAAAATAGTGCCCTTAATCATGTTGAATAGCTGCTCTTCTGATGCAGTTTAGGGTAACCCTCTTTTCTGCATGGTGAAAAGGCCCTGGGTTGTGAACTCAAAATACTAAAACGGCTTTGGGTGTGTCTACGTATGCACGCAGGCCGAGGAATTGTGTGCCTTTCGCTTTCCACATCGTCAAGTTGGGGGATTAAACATGAGGAAACATCGCCATTCGCTCACGAGTACGGGTCTGTGTAGTTACAGGCCGAGGTTTTCGGTATGTCGCTTCTGCTTTCAAGGCGTCGGAACAACATGCCAAATTCTTACCGGGACAAAGATGAGTGTTGCACAGTTAACAAAAATACTTTGAATGTAACTAATTACTTTCCGTGCGAAATTACTGTCCAAAAATCATGCATGACATTACTAATTTACGACGCCAGAAAAGTAATTTGCTACATTTCAAATTACCAAGCAGTAATTATTTACTGTTATTTTAATGCAGTAATTTAATAATCGCCACATCTGCTCCGGTGAAGCTCTACCAATGTAGCTAAAAGTGCGATGCCATAGTGCCGACCGAACATGCTTTGTCCTTGCAAGTGAATTCGGCCCAGTTATTAGCTGCCGCCGAAGCGGCGTTACGTTCGATGAGCACATGGTACAAATATAGTGATAAGAAAAGCCAAACTGTGGCCGTTCCCGAAAGGAAAAGGCAGAAATCATTTGCGTTTAGCAGTATAATTTGCTCTGACTCACCATAACAAGCGAATAATTACATTACTCGTCGGTAATTACGAACTTTAAGTCCAGCAATTCACGTGGAAAAACAGTGCGGTTAACTTCCTGCGAACGACATGCAAATCACGACAACGCTGTCCCCGGCCTGCGTGAGCGTGCTTCGGGTCTGAAGACTGCCGCTGGTTGAATGCGCGGAAGAGGCAAGCAACAACGCAAATTCGCTGCCCATAAACTTAAAGTGCAGTGCATAAATGACCGCTTAAGCGTTGTACATGTAAGTTGGTGGGTCTATTAATTTCACGTTTGCGCACGACTTACCGCCTGCAGAAGCACTTCCCGCTAGGGCCGTGACGTAGGCTGCCAACCCACGTCAGTTTCGCAGCAATTAGACGATGACAACGAGCAATTTCGAACTGAAAAATGGGTTCGTCTACCCTTGCCTTTCCTTCCGTTTCGACATTATACGGCATGCTTAGCCGGGGGAAAGCGTCATCCATAAGCTTTTTATCACTCTAATTTAGATTACCTAGGGAGATTGCGGCAAAATTCGTAAAAGTGTTTATTACGTCTTATACACACCGTGACCAAGGCTTCCCCGTAAAAGGCAGTTTTCTGATGCACAAAAAAAATCGTCATCGCAGTCACGTCACTTACACCTCAAGGCCGGTATTATTGCAAAGGTTCCATCCTAACTGCATTCATTATATCTCTTTTTCGAAATTCGTCCTCTGGTTTTGGTTTGTCGGATTTTAACGTCCCGAAGCGACTCAGGCAATGAGAGACGTCGTATGAAGGGCTCAGGAAATTTCGACCACCTGGGGTTCTTTAACGTGCACTGACATCGCACAGTAGACGGGCCTCTAGAATTTCGCCTCCATCGAAATTCGACCGCCGCGGCCGAGATCGAACCCGCGTCTTTCGGGTCAGTAGTCGAGCACCATAACCACTGAGCCACCGCGGCGACTTGCAATTCGCCGTCTATTGTAACGACAGCACGCTACTGCTATCAGCGGCACGTTTAGGTTGAAGTGACCGACAGTACTGTGGAATAGAATTGAAGAAAATAACCGTCGTATAATAAAATTCTTCTAAACCTTGCGTTGGCATCTGTTCCTGCTACAAAAGAATTGTGCAGGTATTCAGCAACATCGGCAGCATTATCATGAACATCAGGAGCATTATGGTCACCGCCTGCACAAAGGGTTTTCCCAACGCTGTTTCTAAAAAGGTCGGAGGATACAAAATTTTCGCTAATTCTTATACGTAGTTCTTCCCAGCCCAACCCAATCAATATATTGTACGCAAATAGTGAATGACAATAGAGCGAAATTGTCCGACCCACCTTTGGAGAACTATAATTGCTGTGCAGTCCCTCCAGAAATCTTCCAGAATTTTTACACAAGGCTCTGCCAAGCCTTGATTATACGGAATGCTTACCTTGCTGCTCACGTTTCAACTTAATCAAATGCTTTTTTGTTCTTTATGAAGGATATGCAGCCATGGGGAATTGCTGCATCCTGCACCTTTCTCTTTTCCGGTTGCCGAAACCAGAGGGAGTGGGCAGTGAGCGCTTCTGGAAAGGTTGTCATCTTATCCTGTACGCTGCAGTAAAGCTCTAAGCACTCGAACGAGCTCTAAATAGTTTCTAGCAGTCTTAAAGCTCAGCTGCGCTGTTTTCAGATCCGGAAGACGTCGACGTTCCCAACGAGCATTGTTATCCGCCGTAATCAATATCGACCGCGTCGTTGTTTTCTGGCATACATATACTGAATTGCGTTATAGTGCGAAAGTATAGATGGGCGTCCATAAGCGCTTCCTAAAGAAGATAGGCTTAGTTTAGAAAACATCCATGGGCCTCTATGGCAGCTGCAATTCGCATAGGAGTCCTTTGCATATACGTGTTCAGAGCACTTCCCTTTTAGTACGCCAGTGCCCATCCTGCAGTTTACTTCGTAGGTACAGGGTCCTGGTCGCCAATAAATGCCAAGCACTTAGAACGTCTTCGGTATATGGGAAACAGGCAGCCATTAATGCGGCCAGCTTTACCACTTTTTTTTAATTTGTTGCCTTCCCCTCTGTCTCCAATCTTAAATTTTATTCTTCTAGTACTTAAGTCTTCTCAACTTGGTCCTCTATTTCGTCGAACCCGGCGCTACTCGAAGTTCCTCAATGTGCCACTGTTCTGAACCTGACTATCCATTCAGCAACATCCCCGTGAAAGCATGTGTCGTGGATGCTCTTATCGATCGATAGCAATTACAGAGCACTAAGGAAGAAACCTTCATCGCAAGCATTGCAGCTGAAAACTTCCCGCCCTTAGACCCGACCTCAGAAGATACGCAGGGGCACAAAAGTATCAGAACCGTGCGTGTCATGATAAAATGAAGCAAGACGGAGGCTGTAGTTGAGAGGCGCCTTCATTCTTTGGTTAATGGCGCGTCTTGCGTAATCATTACAGCTGATATAATGTGAGCTGACTTGAGACATGTGATCACAGAGTAGCGCATGGCGGAGAGTTGTTCAGTAAATAAAAAAACGCAGTCGTTAATACTGAGACACGACAAAGTAGGGACCGGTACGTCGCGAGGAAGATGGGTAAACGCTGTGGCTTCATGAGTGCGCATCATGGACCCTGAGAGCTCGAAGATGACAAGGCTGTAATGAACTAACAATACACGGCGATTTACTTCAAGGACAACGCTCATTTCAAGATACCAAGGACGATATTTCATTGGCTTCTTCCGTGAGGCGAGGCGTGTTCGGAACCATGATGGAGCAGGTGACATTCCGACCTGAGGAATCGCCGACACCGCAGCTTCAACTTCTATGCGGCAAAGAAAAATGCAGGCAGGGACACGAGCAGCCGCTATATAGAGACGAGTGCTGGGAGTAAAGGCTACACGGAAGCTGTATCAGCAATTCCTTCAAAGGTGCTTCCATTCGTACAGTCAAGCCTATACATAAAGCTGGAGCTCACGAAGATCCCAGTGTGTGGGAGCAACAAGCTGCACATTTGTCGTAGTTGCAATGGCCTCGCCGCTGTGCGGATCGCCCATATTTTGACCGCAGCACCAAACCTGCCCTGCTATTTTCATCACTCTCGGACCACCCCGCCAACGCCAGCCTACCGCAGTCACAAGATTTAGGATAGGATAACGACTAGACGACGGACCGAAAGATAAAGCGTGCCGGTTAGGAGGAGCGCATCAAGCAAGGCGGGAATGAGAGAGTCCTCGGCCTGTGCATACACAACGACACCACAACGGGGTGGGCTGGCATTAGCTTGCAAGGCAGAGGACATAAATTCTTGTCTAGTTCCGCACCAGCGCACGAGAAAAAAATGAGGATGAACAGAAGAAGAGCAGAACACGTCGTAAATACTGGCGTCGCTGTAGGGCTCGGATTCACGTTTCTCATCCAGACGTCGCCCGCGCGACCTGGGGAGTAAGCAAATAAAAAAAAAAGAGTCTGAGTTCAAGACTTCGCACTGTTAGCATGACGGCACAGTTGGTTGTTTCGAAGCGGCGAGGTCAGTGCGGCTCTGCATCGAAGACCTCAAGGCAGAGATAGATGGAAAGCGTGTGAAGGAAAAAGCACCTCTTCGCAGATTGACAGCCGTCTGCACCAGCTGCCCTTGCGCCATGATGGCACGTGAACAGGAAGCGGACATATACGCATCTCGCTGATGTCCTTTACATAAAAAGAGGAGGGACTGAGGAATGATCCTTTAGTAAACTATGTGCGCACTCGCCTTCGCTCTCTGCATGGCTGGCCTTCCTGCACCGCGGATGCCCGTTGTATACGCATGTCTTGTGGCGAATCTGGTTATATGCGAATTCGATTACGGTAAACTGCGTTCATGGATGCTGCGCTGCCCTCACGCTGGCGGCGTGCGGGCAGAATACTTAGTCTTTACTGATCAGTCATGTCGTTAAATTGATTCGTTTTCGTTCACAGCGGACGAAATATACGCTTATGGTTTACGGTTTATGGGTGTTTAACGTCCCAAAGCGGCTGAGGCTACGAGAGACGCCGTGGAGAAGGGCTCCGGAAATTCCGACCACGTGGGGTTCTTTAATGTGCACTGACATCGCACAGTACACAGGCCTCTAGAATTTCACCTCCATCGAAATTCTACCGCCACGGCAGGGATCGGCAGGAGGAGTGAATGCTACAACGGCATCGTTTCGCGAGCGCTCAACATTTATCAAAACTACAATGTTTCAGCTTAGTATATGAATGTTCATCTGAGCAGACGGGGCCGCTACGCTACTTATTCTGCTTAGTTTGAGGACCGGTGAACTGCTTTTTCTTCTGATTTGTTAAGAAAACGCGGCGTTTATGTTTGGCTCAGCCTAATTTGATGCTTTCTTTCTCAAATGAATCTCTCGCCTTGGCCGCGAAAATTGGTGGGACGTGCACAAAAGCAATGGTTACCATGAAGAGCACCGGCAGATGCCATTAAGTCGGCTTTCTTTGTAACGCCAATAGTTAGCAGTGTTCATATTATCAACGTTTTAATTACGCACTCTCGTCTTTCGCTTTCCCTTGGGGACGAAGCTGACTACCATTTCTTCGAATCGAAGGCCGCTGCCATCAAGTCAGCGTTCTGTGTGCGTGAGTGCTAAGTGTTTACCCCGACCGCTTTCTCTTCCTTACCAGCAGTGCGACTACTCGCACCTAAACCAGGATGTGGCCGTAGGCCACAAGAAAAGCTGCAGCTACTCTGCAAGCTCAGCTGCCTCGTCGGCATCCAGGTATAAATGGTGCGCGCATTAGCAGTGCTGTCTTTTCGATCATTCCCGCTTTTCGAGCTAAAGCAGCAATTGCTTCACAGGATTACCTGCACGGGGACTGTTCATGTGGTAATTGACGGCACCGTTGTACAATGTCTCAACCAAAAACTATCGTGTCCACCTACTGTCCAATGAGAATATTATGTCGGTGCACGATACAGTGGACGCTCTGGAGGATGTGCCTTGTGCGGTCCCATGATGATGGCGGCCCTATAACTCATGTGGCGCCTCTCTCATCGATTTGGGGGGAAAGGCAGCAGCACAGCTATCACTGTCACTTCCTGCTCTCCCCGGGGAAAGAGCAAAAAGCCTGAGAGTTGTTCAAGGACTGGCTTAGGCCGAGGTATAAATACGGAATTGTCGACTACACCTATCTCGATTAAGTCGAAATGACTTAGCGTATATTTGAATGCACAGCAGATAGAGAGTCCATGAACCCGCAACAAATGAAATGTGAAAACGCGTGACCTTGACACACAGGTAACATACTATCTCGTGCGTGTTCCACCCTGCCGATTCAATCGCAGCCAGAATTTTTCACATCATGTTTCTTCTCTCAGTTTCCTCGACGAAGTCGGGCCTTTCGGGAGACTAGGGCGCCTCCTCCTCTCTTGTCTAAACAATCTCCATTCTCCTTCACGATACAACTAAGTCGGCGCTCAGTAATTTTGTCTCAAAGTGGCCGCAAATTGATTTCAATAATATGAAGTTTGAATTAAAAGGAACGGATTCTTTCTAATACCCTTGATGATGAGGGAACTAACGCTTAAGTTCGATTAAACCACATGTACGACTTGAGCGAGTTTCATTGAACGACAGTTTATTTCTAATTATAAGCTAGATTTTATTCTATCTCCCTTCTTAAGTTTCCTTTAAGGCTCACTACCTCCAACTTACGCAGTTCTCTACAGCCCATTTCTTGAAGCACACGCGGCCTGCAAAGCTTAGATAGTTCTATGTTTTTCCCGTTTTTTTTTTTGTGCATAGGGCACAAGGCGATGAGATATATAACCATATATAACAGATTGAAAGGGAAATAATTAAACTCTGCAATGAAAAAAACCACACTTGAAAACGGGGTTAGCAGGATCCAGACCGGATGTTACTAAAAGAAAGAATGCGCAACAAGGTAACAGCAAAGCTAAGATTAGCTAAAAAGCGTTATTTTCTAAACAAAATTTCAGACAGCAAAAGAAACACAAAAGGCACACGGCAGTTCTTAAATCAAAGGATGTGTAAAATCCAGAAACCAGGTTTTGGCGAGACAATTAAACAAAACTTCATAGAAAAGACATGTAAAGAAACTCACAGACTATTTAATGATTCGTTCATAAAAGGTATTGAAAATATTAGGAATGCAGTGCTGAATCCACAACTGGAATAAAAAATTGGGCTTCTCCCTACCTGAATCAGCATTCTTACGTATGCTGACAGAAAACGACATGTCGATCTGTGAGTTCAATACCAGTCAGTAAGTCAGCAGGAATAGATGACATAAGACCACGAGACATTCGTAGAAACTTTGATGCGGTGAAGAAAGTTATCCAAACTACAATTATTGCAGCCTTAATTTCGAGAACTATACATGAAAAATTTTAAATGTTTGTCGTTAGACTATTATTCAAGAAGGATAAGAAAATCTATTGCAACGATTATAGGCCAATATTGACATTACCTGTTCTTTCATACATAATGGACAAGTATGTCGCAAAAGAAATTACTAAATGTTGCGAAAAAATCTCTCTGACAGAGTTAGTATGGATTTCAAACAAGTCGAAGTACGATTATGCTATTAAAAGATTTTTGTCACTTGATGCATTCAGAAAATGACCAAAATTAAATTGTGCTCAGCTTGTTCCTTGACCTCACCAGAGCATTTTATACTATTGATCACAAGAATCTAATATCTGGGATTCCGAGGATTGTTTGCTGCGTGGTTTGAAAACTACTTTATGAACCGTAAACATACAGTGAAGATCAGAAATGAGTACAGTGTACTCATAGTGACAAAATTTGCAGTACCTCAAGGTTACTCTTTAGGACCATTATTGATCAACCTTTATGTGAACAGTCTGGTGTTCTTGAATTTAAACTCCATGTCAAACCAGTTTGCTGACCACAAGGCTCTGGTAAATTCAAATACCAGTTTGGAAAAGGAGTGTGTTGGTCTATAAAATTATGCAGTGGTAGAGAGACCCTTACATATATCTGAGTAGCTCTACAATAAAACGTATAGGCTCTCACAATTTTCACAAAAAACGATGTGCTGGGGCCACTGTTTTCGCGTCCACAAAATTTTCACAACTGTTCGTGTGTTCCTCTTGAATGTAGCACTAATGCTAGATATTTGAGCATAGAATTTGATTCCATCTTGTCTTAGAGTAGCCATGCTGATTTTATTTGTAAAAAGCCACGACTTGTAGCCGCACAACTATCAACCTGGGAATAATGGTGAACCAGGCATTTTGGGAATCACAGACACGGTATGCAATTACATTATTTCATTTTTTTCAGAAACTCTAGGAAAGAAAACTAACCGCATAATTTGTAAATATATCCAAAACATACTGTACGGCATATCCACAGTAGGTAAGGATAAAATAAGACCGGCCAATAGCACAAATCCGTAACTACATAGTATATACCAGGTTCGACTACATGAAGAGATTTAAGTCAACGAAGCCTAAAAAAGCAAGTTTAGTTTAAGGAAAAGGTATGCATGAATTATGGAAAACGATGTAGACCTTACTACGTCCCTATTTTATTTAACAAATTATCAGATGAGGATGTCAACCTTGTTTCAATAAAAGAGGTGAAACGATTATTAAAGGATGTTTGCTTCAAAAATTTGTCAAACTATCGCCGTCATTTCATATGCTGCAAATGTTTTTATTTTTTTACAGTGCACTACACTTCAGATTTCCTTCATTCATTTGTTGGTGGAATTTACTCCTGTTTGCAGAGTGAGCCTCCTCATGCAGCTCATGTGCAACATCTTATGGCCGTCCTTAGAGGCGGTAAAAATGTTTAAAGCCCCTTATCCAGAACACGTACTGCAGGGCACCAAGGCGGAAGAGTACACTAAAAAATAGCACACAAACATGCCATAGGGTCAAAACTTCCCGGCGAGACAACAGCGCACGAAACAACAGCACAATTCATAATAGCAGCCCCAAAAAATAAACAGTGAAACACAGTGCAGAATCAAAAAAGGACGGTGGCAGAACTCGGTAGAGCAAACTATACTGCAATGCCACTTTTCTGGGCTGTTTTGACCTCTGTTTATCACAAGAGGCCGCGATGAGTTCACTGCAAACTAGTGCAAGGACTGCCAGATGAGGTCTATAGCAGAGCCTTCGTGTCCTGTTTACGCAGAGTGGTAGCATTGACCACGATGGTGACAATTAATCATTGCGACACAGTTTTGCAGTAGCTAGGTTGGAATAAGACTGACGGCGAAAAGATATCTGACCAGTCGGCTAGCTGTGACGCGGGATGTCGTTGCAGACTCGTTTTTGCGCGTCTTGCTTCCAGATCTGTGAGCAATTCGAGCTGATAAAAGCTGCTGGTGTGGTGCTCTAGCTTCATTTTATTACAGTGTTCTGTTTTTTTTTTATCGTTTTGATAGCCTTAAAACGTTATTCTATACTTTAACTGGTTGCAACCACCACCTGACCCTCTGATTTCGAGACACCTTTGCCTCTCATTAAACATCTGCGAACGATTTGAAAACACATACTTGACGTCAGGTTAAAGTAAGGAATAAAATAAGAGAGATGCAATGATACGCTCAAACAAAGGAAACAAGCCGCTTCGAGAAATAAAGACCAGCAATGTGTTATTCAGTGAAATCGAGAAAAAAAGTAAACGAGGACAAAGTGTGTTCGCTCAACGACGACCTTAATTCCGAAAACAGCAAGGAACAGCGATCGTCAAGCACACGTATATAGTTTAATTTTTTATAGCACTAGCTCTTAAGGCGAAATATCCCAGCCTATGCGCAGTCGTGGCTATCAACATCAAGCGTTCGCACATTCTTTTTTGAGAAAAAATTACAGCCGATCATATGGTGTGATCCAATAAACCTGCAGTATCGGTTGCACGTTTCGCTTTTGCATTGATCGCCTTGCTATTGCGCCTCTGACTCTTCTGGTGGGTGAAGACTTCTGGGGGATGTTGATGGGCGAAGACTTTCTGGAGGTTGGAATTCAGGGGGTGCGTCGGTAGTGGCTCTTAGGTGAAAAATTGAAGATTGGTTTTGAGGAAAGGAAAAGGCGCAGTAACTGTCTCACGTATCTCGGCAAACACCCGAACCACGCCGTAAGGAAGGGAAAGAGGAGGAAGTGGAAGAAGAAAGTTAGAAAGAGGTGCCATAGTGGAGGGCTCCGGCATAAGTTCGACCACCTGGGGATCTTTAAAGTGTACATCGCACAGAATACGGGCGCCTTTTTGCGTTTCGCGTCCATCGAAACGCGGCCACCGCTGTCGGGTTCGAACCCGGGTACTTAGGTGGGGGATTGCTTTTTTACCGGTTGGTACCCGGTGGTGACCCGCTCAGGAGGACGCAACTTCCGGGCCTGAAGGTACCCTGATCCATTCCCGGTCTGTTAGGGTAGTTAGGGGATGAAGGGTTCAAAAAATTTTCTAAAACTGCTTTTTAAGGAAAGGAAATAGCACAGTAACTCTGTCAAATTTCACATCTCAAGCTTTCCTAATGACGAGAGACGCGTGCACGCCTGATGTAGAGCGCCGTTACGCATTATGGTCTGCCTCTGCCACTCCTTAATTGCTTCAGGGCACAGTCGATGTGCCCTGAACGACCATTTCTATGTTGCTTCTGTCAAGGAACTTTTTCTCTTGACCCAATATTTCGTCCATTTCACCGGTGTACTGATGGTTCGTTTATTACTGAGAAGGACTGCTTGTGCCACGCACAGGTAAAGGTCGTGCGAGTCGGTGCTTCCAACGCACTTGCTCTCGGGACCGTGTGATGCCTCAATTGCTCATATCGCTTCCACGCTGCAGACTCTACTCCGTGCTATTATTCTTCGATTCAGCTCACTGCCAGAGCCAAACAGAGCGACTGCAACTCAAAAAAAGAAAAGAACAAAAGAAGTGTTACGGTTTTAACGTAGTTAAACCGAATAGACGTTTGAAAGCATGTGTTCTTTCTTCGCCTCTTCTTTCTGGCATTTGCGTGTGCACGCCAAAACGTTTCTTGCTCGTAATCTTCCGCATCTCCCGAACTCAACCAAGTTCCTCCGACTCCTCTGAACTGACCCGAGCCTACCCGAGTTACTCCGAGGTTCACACATTACTGGCTGGGACCGTGTCAAGTAGTGCATTCGCACTGAAATGGACTTCTGTGGCCACAAAAGCTAGGGATGGCCACGGTGTCGCAAATTTGAGAGACAAATCTATACGCTCATATAATAGCTGCAAAATCATGCTATATTAGTACATCAGAACCATTAATGATTAAAAGAACTGCTAATGCACTTGATATCTCACTTGTTGTGTCGTCCCGCTTCTTGTGTGCTCGTGTTTCGCGCTTCTTCGAACATGAATCTTATAGAACCACCCAGCTTTTCATCCTGCGCAAAAGAGGTAAGCTTGCACCCTTTCGTCATGAAAGCAATAAAAACTTTACTATGTGATACAAATCCCGGATGCGTCCAGCCGGTTGCTTTATTGCGAACAAGGTCGCGCCAAGGCTCCCTTTTCACAATAAAGCAGAACTCAATTTGTTTTATGGAACTGGTCAGTGACCTATGAACCTCCATCGTTAGTTGGTGTTGTATATTATATTTTTTTCCCCGTGTATAAAATACGCCGTTATTTGTATGCGAAGCGACACAACAACACGTGCGTGGGCATGCCTTCCAAACAGCTCCGCAAATCAATTCCAGCACCAAAAACATCATACCGAGCTGTCAAGCCATTGAGAATACAAAAAAAAAGTGCAACTCCGATTAGGCGTCTGACAAAGATGGGACCGGGCGTTCTATTCACAAGAATGCACGCCGCAGTTCACTGCCCAGCTGGGCGCCAACGGAGGGAGGAAAAGTGCTTCTTCTCTAGGGGCGAAACACGTCGTTTTGAGCCGGCGACCAGCCAAGTCTTTCTACAAATGCTGAGGACGAGAGAGCATCTTGGCGAGGCGTGGTTTCCAGCTGGGATCGCATGCGAGAGCGGCTATCCGAAATCAAACAAGGTCCCGTGAAAGCCTTTAGCTATAAGGATGCGCCCTCCTTGGGTCAGTCTTCCCAGGTTCAAAAGGCCAAGCACTCGCATGTAGCTACACGA
Organism: Amblyomma americanum; assembly: GCA_030143305.2. Taxonomy (NCBI): domain Eukaryota; kingdom Metazoa; phylum Arthropoda; class Arachnida; order Ixodida; family Ixodidae; genus Amblyomma; species Amblyomma americanum. Next base: position 324,769 of record JARKHS020005461.1, read on the forward strand.
AGCACGAAAAGGACTTAAGAAGAACGAACAAAATAGGAAAAAAAAACTAGTCTCGACCTTAGACGGCGGGCGCTTACAGTGCCGACACCCAAGAGACCTGAGCGAGGGTTTACAGACCGTTGATTCCCGCGGCGCGTCAAAGAGCCGAGCCCAGCCCCCTAGCGGAGTCAGGGAAGGGGCGAAGGCCCCTGTTGTATACTTGGAGAAGGCCCCGCCGTCGTCCTAACGGATCCAGGAAGTCGTCTGGGCGGGCACGTGTCGTCAACAAAGGCATTCGCTGCTGCACCACTGCCCAGCCCCACCACCCTGACTCGGTATGAGAGGAGTTTCTCTTTCTGAATTTACCAACACAAGCTGGCAGAAACCACTTGCCGAGCTGGGTGTGGCGGTAATGCATGGCCCGCTGAGAGGTGTGCGCTTTAGATGCTTTTTTTTTTGTTCAAACCTTATAAACGCTGCAGGGAGGTGTGTCCCAGCTCTCTGTCATGCACCACTACGCACGTAGATCTTCCTCAACGTGGAAAGGCTAGACAAATAAATAAATCTTCATGGATGCTGTTAAACTATGGTTCAGGAAATAAGGGACCAATACGAGAATGTTGCAACATGGCTTCCGTATATAAAGAGCGGACAATGATTAAAGAAACACCGACCACAAACCGAAGTTGGCCTTTGTCGATCCCTTGCAAACATTTCTTTGCACAGTCTACAGACTCTCCACAAACATTTGTCTATGAAGTCTATAGAATTTCTATAGACAAATCCTATACTCTACTCAATAGGCAATACGCATTTTATACATAGGCTATAGACAATCTAGCGATATATGGCTGTACTCTCTTAGTAGAATTTTCTCCATAGACAGTCTATAGACTGTAAATAGACAAAAGGAAATATATATAGGAAGGCGATCAAGTGTACAAGAAGTCTACAGACAGTCAATAGGCCATTTTATAAGTGACGTGAACTACGCCATTCTAATGAAAAAGATGCCACTCTCGCCAAAAAAGTTACCTTTACAAGCTACAAAAGCGCCCAATAAGAAATACGCGTGCTACCATCTTCGGCCGATTTCGCAGGCGAAATGCGTCAGTTGACACCAAATTTTGGGCACGGATCCCGGAGGATAGGTTACATCGCCATTTACTCTCGGTGTAGACGTCACGAGTTTGAGTCCAGTAGCAGGAAGTGTTTTGTTAAAAATTTTCCACCGATAAATGGATCTTTTGCTGCCCGACAAACGTTAGCATAAGCAGAAAGCTCGAGAAGAGTACTTTCTGCTGAAAACAATTCTCTATGAAGTGGTCATCAGTGTCTCTTTAAGCACCCGAAAGAGACTCGATAAGAAAAAAAATTATTCCTTGCCACCTTAGGACTGTGGCTGCCACTCACCGTTCAGAAGCGCGCAGGTGTGTGCCTGATGAGTACAACTGAAGAATTCCCCACTGTGAGGCGCCTGCCGGTTTCTTACACGGAGTGATCAAGTTGCACTAAATCTGATCACATGTGTACCATGCAAGTGAAACAGGGGCCATTTCATGTGCGTACCAAAATGCAATGCCGCATTTTTCACCCAAGTAATAGATGCTTAACTTGCAGAAGAAAGCAAAGACAGAACACGGACAGAATGGAAGATCGTATTTGCATAGACGAGAAAACACACATACACACACGCAGATAAAAGCCGCAGCCGCTGTGGTCCTTCTGTCATGAGCCTCTATTGTAAATAATCTGGCGTATTACCACCCGTGAGTAACAGTCCATCAGCAGCTTAAGGAGGTAATTCAAGCGCCATCTTAAACCCGTAAAGTTATTCTGGAGTAACGGTAGTTTTGTTTTTCGTGAAGATGTAACATGCGAGGCAATGCAAAAATTCAGCCATGTTAAGCTTATCTGCTTAGCGCATTAGTCACTGAGAGGTGTTAAAAAACGCGCTGTGCTGCCCAGGTTGTGAAAGTGGGTCTTCGAAGGCCCCGGTACGACCAAGGGCACCTCCTCTTATTGTTCCTTGCACCGTTCGCCTTTATAAGCACCCTTGGTCTGCCGGAGGTAGTGCTCTGTTAGGATCCGGTGCCGACCAGCTTCCTGTTTCCGAGCGCGCACGGCAAGATCATGTCTGCAGCGGCAATGATCTTCACCATGTTGACAGCGGTGGTAGGAGAGAGCTTCTTCCCCATTTTCCTTCTTCCTATTCCCCATTTTGTTCTAAATCCACCTGCCATGAAAATAAGATGTAACAAAATACACAGGAAATGAACAACTTTGTTCACACAATGTAGCCCTCCCGCCTCAAGCCTTGCTCACACACAAGCAGGCACGCACACACACGCACGTAAACACACACACGCACACACAAACACACACGCACGCACACACACACACACACACACACACACACACACACACACACACACACACACACACACACACACACACACACACACACACACACACACACACACACACACACACACACACACACACACACACACACACACACACACACACACACACACACACATACGCGCGCACGCACGCACGCACACGCGAACGAACGAACGAACGACGAACGAACAAAAATGCGGATAGATCCGGGAAACGATGAGTGCTACCGGTGCATGTAGAAAACTTTTCGCCGATTGCGCTTATGGTTGTTGACGCCTTAGCACGCCATTAGTCTGCCTACGCGAGCTCCCATTGAAGCCCAGGCATTCCATCAAGGCTATCTCTTCTCCCTCCACTTGATCTTTGTCTTCTTCCAAGGTAGCTCGAAAGCACGGATAACCTACCCTGCTATACTACATGTCCATGTATACATAATACATTGCACTTTCATAGGATTGCAGATGCTTTTCATTATTATCAAAGCGAGCTTGAGCCTGGACTACTACTCAGGTGATCTGTGTCATGCAGAGGGAAAAGCGTAACCACCGAAATTTTACATGAAGGCCATACAGATTGCGGTTCTTTATTACGACGCCAACGATGGAGCGCGCTCGAGCTGCAAAACCCAGCCCGCATGCCCTGAAAAGAATAGGGGGCTAACCGTTATGAACGCCTGCACCGAGTGGACAAACAAGGACAGTCCACCTTGGTTATCGCTCGCTCATTTCACGAACCGCGCACGTGGTAAGAGCGGCGCCGAGGTGGGGCTGATTGACCGCGACGCATGCGACCGTCCAGGCTGACGCGGTCGCCCGCCACGCCTCCTCTAACGCTGTCTCCGCCGTGTGTCGTGCCAGCACCTGCTCCCATCTTTTTACGGCCTCGCACGACGCCCATAAAACAAAATGGACACTGAGGCAGTTATATCACCCTTTCTCTCGTTTCCCCTCCTCCTTCTCCTCCCCTAATTTCATACGAACGGCCGCTGGAGCGACGCGATGGGATGGGCGACCGTGGCCCTTCTGCAGGAGGGCAGCCGACAGGTTCAAAGGTTAAGGCACCGAGAGGTTAGATCACGGCACGAGGCCGCGATTGTTAGTGCGCGGGCAAGTCGACTTGTGAGTGCCCGAATCCGTGGCCACTTAGCGAGAGAGGGGCCGTCGACGTAAGCTGACAAGATGGAATGAAGCCGGCTGGGTGCATGGTGACCGTGAACTCAGAGCGCCCTTGTGCGCACCGCATGGTGGAACTCCGTTGTTGTACGGCAAGACATGCTTCGAAGAGTCAAGCATTTTACGCTACGAAGCGTTATGTTATCACCATCGTGATTAACCTAGCTAGGCCCACTGCCGGACAAAGGCCTCTCCCATATATCTCTAGTCACCTCTGTCCTGTGCCAGCTGCTGACACCTTCTTCCCGCAAACTTCCTAATCTTATCCGCCCACCAGGATTTCTGCTGCCCCCTGTTGCACTTGCCATCTCTTGGAATCCAGTCCGTTACTCTTAACGACAATCGGTTATCTTTACTTATCGGTGTTGGTTATTTAATATATTGTATATTGTCTATTTATAGGTGTTGTTTATATTCTGCACATTTCTCTATCGCCTGCCTGGTTGTGCGAATATTGTGTATTGCCGAGTAACCTTTACGAAAGCCAGCCTCGCCCTTTGGTTGATTGAAGTTTAAGGTTGTTCTCATTCCATTAGCGATTACATTCATGTGTGTGTGTCCTTGTCTGTTTCAGCGCTTTCACGAACATCGTTAATCAACTAGCGCAAACGCTGCCGCATTTGAATTACCTTTATAAATACCTTGCAGACAGAGAACAGTAAGGTGACCGGTCTATAATTTTTCAAGTCCTTGACATCCCCTTTCTTATGGATTAACATAATGAGAGCGTTCTTCTATGATGCCGGTGCGCACTAGGTGATGAGGCGTTGCGTATACTGGGTGCCCAGTTTTTACAGTGACAGCTGTTAAAGGCTCTTTACCTCGGTTTCGCGACGTTGTGATGGTAGCAGTAGTAGTAGTTGGGCGCAAAAGAGGGGTGGTTGCTACGGGAACCCCTCGGAGTGTGGCCGCTGCAGGAGGAGTGTATGTCTAGAGCGAAAGAGTGCGCAACCGAAGTGTGGTCATCGTTGAAGGAAGAAAGTATGGTGATAGCTGTAGAATGCGTAACCGGAGTGTGCCTACCACGGAAAACCTACATAGGGTGGTTATCGTGGCAGGAGGAGGCTGTAGCGAGAGCAACTGGGCAGGAACCCTGGAAAGCGGAGGAAGTTTGCCTTGGAAAGGGGAGTGTACGGCGGCAGCGTAGCAATACGTAAGCGGAGGGTGGCTGCCACGGAACCATTCGAAGAGTGGTTACTGATGAATGAGTAGAGAGAGTATTGCGACAGTGCTCAAAAACAGTGTAACAGGGACAAAAAAAAAAGAGGCGCTGCAGGACACACTCAAGTGTTTTCGACTGTCGTACCTAGTTTTCTTTTGGCCCTGCCCTTGCAGTGCTAACTGTTCTTACGGGTCTGGTGGCACGTCCGGAGTGAGTATGTCTGAGCACGTCTGCGAAGCAAGGGGAGACGGCGCATCGCACGCCGCAAGGATAGGAATTCAAGGAGATGGCCGGTGTTACCGAGTACCTGCGTCCGCAAGTGTCCAGCTGGACCAATACTCACCGCCCCTGGACCAGTGAAAGGAAGCCAAGGATCGAAACAAGGAGTGAGACACATCGCCGAGCAGCTAAGACAGCTCGTACAAGACGTGTGGTTGTCGGGACAAACCCAAGAGAGTGGGGGCTCAGGCAATCTTTTTTTTTTTGTTTTGGGGGGGGGGGGGATAAAACATGGCTTTGGAGGCGGCGTTACACAAGAAAGGTTTCTGAATAGACCGATGTAAACTCTTTGATACAACACGAAACCTTGTGTGTAGTATTGTGCACTGTCAATATCATGGCTGGTTGCCGTACATGGACAAGCAGTTTCTTTGCGGGGTCCGATTGTTCGTAAAATTACGTGTGTGTGCGTGCGTGGAAGTAGTATATATAATTTCATCTTCGAGGTATTTTGGAACGATACGATGCGATGCTGTAGAGTTGTAAGCAAAACAGCCGTGACATGCCTTCCCGCCATTGTGTACAAGCCACGTTACGCCATGGCCTACGCCTATACATAAAAAAACTGAAGTACCTTAGTTTTGTACTTTTAATGGTGTCTCATATTTGAGAAAAAACCCAAAGTCTTCTGAAGTTATTGTGTACAAAAGTGCATTGTCTTTTCACGTAAAGGAATGTGGTATCCAAGCGTGAAAAATATTCTTCAAGATTTTCCTTTTAAAGTATGTTTTTCCATCATTTGGGAACTTAAATTGACGGCTAACGCTCGAGAATATTTTCTTTTCGCCGAAAATAAGCGCGCAGAACGTTTACCATGGTAACACCATATACAGTGATTATTTTCAAGAAATCGAAGATGGTCATCTGCAAAGCCTAGGGCGTTTGGCGTGGAATTACCTATCAGCATAATTTACTACCATAGGCACTTCATCACTCCAGCATACTTCTTTGAAGAAGCCCAGCGCAATTAAAAAGAGTGTTACATTAAAAAGAATGAAGAACCAAACAAATAAATTGCTTCATATTTATTTCAAAAGAGAATATTTTAAGAAAGGGATATATTAACATTCCTTTAATATCAAAGCATTTATTTATACAGAGAATCAGCCCACCGGCAACAATGAAAGGAATATAAAATGTGGTGCTTATGAAAAAAATACGTTGAGGTCATATTTCAATACATCATTTCAACGCATGCCCGAAGAGGGCATGCGTTCCTTTCCTCCGTGTCTAGAGGAGATCGGCTCCATCCCCCCCCCCCCCTTTGCCCCCATAAATTGGTATGTTTGCTGCTTGTCACTGAGTACGGCAGAGACGCCGGCACCCTCATTTCAAATTGCCAGCCAGGCGCCTGCTACCCTGAATTGAGGTGCCGTTCGAAAAGTTCCGTTATCCGAGCTGCAGGCAACCTGCACAGCAGAGGTCCGAAGACAGCACTTTCAGCTATATGCACCGCAACCGAACATCTAAGGCTTAATCTCACCTGGACGTTGGCTACAAAGTGAGGGAGCTCTGGAGCTTTCAAAGTGGAAGACACTGTGCCCTCCTGAAGATAGCTCGAGCAGTTCAGAAGCACTTGCACGCATCCACAATCATATTATCAATATTGTTTTCGCCACGTCACGCGTTCCGCGGTGCTTCATTTTTTAATCAAGAGCACATTGCAACAGTTTTACTCATCATCACACGGTATCGGTTGTGTGAATCCTGAGACCACTTTGTAATGCGGGCCCCTGCAATACTGTAGCGCTCCTGCCCGCGTATATTGACAGGCAAGCGCGAAAAGAGGCTGCAATAGAGTTTATGTTGTCTCTTCTCTCGTTCACGCACTTTTACGTGGAAAAAAACACGCATGCGTTCCACATCATCCAATTCTTGATTATTTTAAGTACTGTCTCCAAGGTAACTTACACTGGTTGCTGCATGACGCAGAAGGACCTGCCTCAGATGACGAGCAGACACATCCATGCTCACATGTACTCGCAAAAGGATGTTGCCTGCATATGAGCCGGTCCATGCCAGCCGTGGAGTGAGAGACACTCTGTAATGTGCAGCCCTCTGCTGAGGCAAAGCAATCAATTCCTACATTACTGAAGTTAGAACACTGCTCTCGTCAAAAAGAACAGCTGCTGTCAAATGCAAAACGTTGCTCCGCAATAGTGGCGCAAGCACGCATGCGCGCGCACACTCGCACAAGCACCCACAAAGTAACACTACTTACGCGTAACTCAGGGGTCCTCAGACCGAATGCAAAAATTGTCCCAATCTGGTGCAGGTATCCCCGTTTTAATACTCAAGCAATTTTTGGAAACTGTAGCTGATACTCTCCGCAACCCTATGTTTAAGGGGTTGCTAGCAGCTACCTACCAGTTAATTACCAGCTGTTGATAACATACGGCAAGATAGTATGGTTAACATAAAATTCAACACACGCTACATTTCTAGCAACTTGCAGAACCTATGTATCACATACGCCGGAGGGTGCGAGGACCGGTTTTGAAGAAGCTCCCACCTAAAATAGGTCGGACACGTCTCATCAACACACAAGCAGCGGGCTCCATCCTTCTTTGCGCTAGCATTTTCTGGTTTTATAGTGTCTACGTCAAGCACAGATGAAAAAATCAATGGATGCAAGTGTACAAAACTATTCAGGTTAAACGCCCCGAGAACGGATCGAGCAAGCCTTACAAATTAAACATAAGTAGCCAGTTCAAGTCATTGCGAAACTAGTAGAAAAGCTAGCAAGACTATTCCTCAACGTTTGACCGTCATTGATCTCATTAAATAACAACACTGTTTAGCTTATTATGGCTCAAGTAGCCGCTGCGCCATTAACCACCAAATACTGCTACTATGCTACTATACCACTACTACTGCTGCATAGCCAAATTTTCAAAGATAGCCAAATTCAGAGCTCTAAAAATAAAATGGGAGCTATAAAGTATTCGTTGAAAGAAAGATTAATGCAATCGGCAAAACCACTCGTAGTACCGTAGTTCTTCATTGCTTTCAAGCATGAAGGAACTCTGATTGTACTTAATATTTTTAGTCTCCTCCTGTGCCAGTGACTAATGATTTCTCTGCGGTTTTCTTTTATTCTCCTCTGGCCTTAAAAAGACTGGATGCCGTGTTGGGAAGACGGAATCGACATTCTCGGGGGTCATGTGCGCAGCACTGAAGTTATACCGACGATGCACCAAGAGCGGGGAACCACACTTCTTCGGAGGCCGAGGAATCGAGCTGGGGTATCGACGTGCCCAAGCCGAAGCACGTTGCAAATGGGACTCAAAAACCCGATCTAAACGAAAGCTTGAGGCAGACACCACGATACGCGAGGGGCACGGTGGGAGGAGGCATCACCAGCCACAAACCTCGGCAAGCGGCATCGGGGCTGACGGTGGTGCCCGGTATAGTCAGGCGCTTCGAATCAGCGACGACCACCGTGGCGACGACTACGAAGCAGCCAACGGCGGTCCTTCTCCTTCTCTTTCCTTTTTCGCCATCGGGGAAGAAGCCATCCATCCGGCGGAGTGGAACCACCGCGGTAAAGACTCTCCTCGGGATTGCCGGTGAAGATCACGTCTCTCCCCCTCGCCCATTGCAAAGGAATGAATAGAAGAGAATTAGTATAGAATTGGAACAGAATTGAAACAGAGTTAAAACAAAATTGAAATAGAATTAAAATAGAACTTAAATAGAATTAGAACAGAATCGGAACACAATTGCAACGTTCTCACATTACTCCTACGTAAATTCCTTAAGTGCCCTCAGTAATTAATGATTATTTAGTAGTGGATGAGCATTTTATCGTTCATTACCTGAGAATTAAGCTGTACGGAAATTATTACGGAGAGCAAATAACCGATGTTGAATTGACTTGTAAGCCGTTGTCAACTCGTTGATGAAAGTTCAAACGAGATTTAATAAAAGTGGAGACAATTAGCTTCCTGTTGACTCATATCATTACATAACGCTCTGAGAGTAACAAAGGATGTCAATAGAAGTTGAGTTTTTTATTGTGCTGTTTGACTCCACAAGAACTCACTCAGCGATTAGCCCAAGTACATTACGAAAGAAAGAAAAATTCGTCTTTTCCGGCTGCCTTCGTAGCTTTAGGAGCTTGTGCGATCAGGCGCGTTTCACAGCTGACAGCGCGCTTAGTTTCCCTCGCCGCCTTCGGTGCTTTACGTGCTGCCGCATTCAGCCGCTTTTGTTTTCGCGCTGGGCAGAGAGCTCAACGCCACTCGCTGCTTCCCCTGTTTATCGCTCCGTAGCACTCGGCCGCTCTTCATCGGCCTTGGCGAGGCGTTTCGTCGCCTTCTAATCTTTGCCTCCGTCTACATAAAGGCGCCGTCGGCAACATGGGCGACCCTTTCAGCATTCTTACTCAACCAGCTGAATTACATCTACGGCGGCAGCCTGGAAACAACCATTTATAAACGCATAAAGTGCAGATAAAAGAAAACAGTTTTCAAAGCGCAGCTCGAAACGCTACCAGTTATGGTACTATTAGCTGTTGTTTGGACAACAACAATAACTACCAGATCAAAAATGTTGTGCGAGAGCATACGGTGATGACCAAGTGAGCAGAGGCATCGGGAAAGAGGCTGCTGTGTGTGTGGTGGTGCTGGATCGAATCCACCCGGGGCTATATTTTCAACAGTACTTTCCCGATGCGTCCCGTGTGTGTATATATATATATATATATATATATATATATATATATATATATATATATATATATATATATATATATATATATATATATATATATATATATATATATAATATATAATATATATGAGAATGGACACTAAAACCACTTCATGCTTTAAAACGACGAGGCTTTAAATCGTACATTCAAACACGGCCACAGTTTCGTATTCATTAAGTCCTTGGTTGCTCAAAAAACTACAAAACAGCTCACGGACTCGGTCCTTCCGTTTCGCCAAACGGAAAAGAGCCAGTCGCAGACGTGGGTGAGTGGTTTTCGAAAGCGTTCGTTCAAAACAACTTAAAAGCACCTCATGGAAGTGACCGTTGTATGACCCGCGGCTGACGCATTTTTCTACGCGGGCCTTGTTCAATGGCTTCTGTAAATTTCAAACACCGGAAAAAAATAATTTAAACCTCGAAAGAACGAAAAAAAAAGCAGCCGGAACGCGCGACTTTTGACCTCTTCGACCACATTTGCAGAAGAGCTGGAGGAAGAAAAAGAGGAAATTCCTTTTTATCACAAGAATTGTTCGCGTTTCTCTTATCTTTGATGATTCAGTACTTTTTAGTGTAATATATAAGATTTCATGAACACTGAGGCCCAGTAAGTGCATTATTTATGACGACATGTCGGGGATTTCGGGCGACGCAAGAACAGGATCCGCTTAAAGGACGATTTTTGCGATGCCACAGCAGTTGAAGACGGGACAACATCTGACAAACCAACACCACAGCAACTAAGTTCTCGTCCTTTGGGACAGCCACTGAAGATGGACAAGACCGGGCTTTTGGACAACAAGGTCCATCTGCCGCCGTGTTACCAGCGGCTCCAACGTGAGATGGTAGCCGCTGGAAGCAAATTGTAAATCCTTTCAGATTTAGCTTCAACAGCATGGTTAGAGACCAGAGGTAATATTTATCAACGGGAGACCCTTGTTGCAGGTGCTCTAGTGCAAAATTGTAGTGAATCTCTGTGGTTTGCAGAAAGACAGACGTTTATGCGTATGGGGGTTATTCTTGTAATAACGCTCAAAGGGCTAGAAGCAGTAGTCGCTCTCTAGCACCAGCGTGCCAGCCGTAGCAGTCAGAGCTGTGACCCCCAACCCGCGGTGCGGTAAGTCGCAACTACGGCGGGTTCGGGCCAGAGGGGACAAACACGAGTATGCTACTCGGATGAGCGTTTATTGCTCCCGAGCAATACAATTAGCAGCAAGCAACAAAGCAACCGCCGCAACGAGGGAGTGTTCCGCTCGCGTACGGGGGTGAAATGCACAAGAAGGGTGGAACGCACACAAAATGGTGAGGGAGGAAGGTTCCGCTCACCTCGCGTGGCTCTTCGCTCGCGGCCCGCGGCGGTCAGTTCACACACGGTGGCCGGGCGATAATGGCAGCGGTCTCCGTGGCAGATCTGCGTCCGCGCGTGTGCGCGGCTCCCGCCAGAAGACCCGCGGGCCCCAGGAGAACCGCGCGACCGCGTCTTCTCCAGGGATGTGCAGAGGAGGTCTCTCCGTGAAAGAAGGGAAATATGGAAACTCTCCGCGGCGGAGTCGCTGCTGGGGCGCGAAAGGAAGCGGGGGTGGCGTGAGTGCCCTCCCTCGGAAACCTCCCGAACAGCGCGCGCATAACATCGCGTGATAATTACGCGCGGCCGTTACCATGGGACAGGGGATTCGCGTGTATCCCCACAAGCAACCATGCAATGGCCAGTGATAGCGCGGCACAACACCTTTCTGCACTTCGGCGACCTCTGTACCTTCATTGCGTTACCCGAGGCTCATTGCGCCAGAGCTATACTCTCTTGCATCGACTGCGCACAAAATGTGCCTATACACCCGTATATATATTTTTAATTTCGCGCACTTGTCCTGGATGCACAAGATTCACCACGCGACCTCACATATGTGCGTACACTGCATGCTGTGGGTGATGTGAACGGTTTCGTTTTAGCGTGCCCACGTTTTTGTGCCGAGCGTGAGACACTCCCGGAAAACCT